>CM061920.1:312655910-312802597 GCA_031002005.1 Vandiemenella viatica | reverse complement strand
TCACCGCAATGACGCCGCGCCGCTTCTGCGTGCCCGCGTTGTTCCGCTGTCGCGTCGCTCCGATGTACCGCGTTGTCCCGTGTCGAGTTGTTGCGGCGAGGCTTCCCGTCAGACTGCGTTGCTCGGTTCCGATCGTGAAGCTCGGGATCCTTCGTTTACTGCTTGTCGTTACTCGCCGCTTCGAAGTAACTGCCCCGCCGATTGTCGTCTTCCCGCGCTACTCACTGCTTATTATTTCCAGCACTTTTTTATATTAATCACTGTCCGTCCTTAACAATTTTAACTGCAACTTGTCCTGTCACGGTCGCCATGTAACGGGTACTCACGCTATTCGTGTTTGTATAGTTAAAAGTTCGTTGAAGCAATTGAGCAGCTACACTTCCTAACACGATTTTTCTTAAGCTTTCTTCCACCACTAATTACTCTTTTAATTAAAGGTTCGTTTTGCCGTGCGGTCGCCAGTCTTTCGGCTATGCTAATTGGTTAATTAAAGTCACAGAAGAAAACACATATGCGTACTAGTTTTCGTAGATTTATTCCTCTGAGACTACACAGTCAACAAGCATGCCACCAGACAATAATACTAATGTTTCTTCGTCACCGAAGATAGCAGATTCAAGTACAGTCAAAACATAAATAAGCAGTGAGCACAATTCTCGAAACTAATTAACAAACAATCGCCATAGTCCGATTCTGCAGTAGTTTACTAAACACAGTTTATATTGAATCAGGTCTCTCGGAAGAACCTTCATAGTCCAACATATACTTTAGCACACATCCCACAGTGTTCTTTAGTACGGAACACACGCCAAGCGGCCGTACGATGTATTCACGGGATAAACACACTGCCGTAACCTTCCGCTCCCGCCGGCTGTTCCGTACGTTACCACTGACAATCACCGACTCCCCCGCTCGCGCTCGCCCACCGCCAAAGACCTTACATACCTCTCAGATTACACTATCCACTCCAAATATAACCGTAACGTTCATGGTTACGTTACACCCCCACCGTTACAATGTGGCAAAAGTCGGCATTGACAAAGCACCGACTTTTGTCATCACAAACCACACTTGTTCACATATACATAGAAACATTTACAAAAAAATACAAGATTAAATGTTTACCAAACATAAAGGGAAGTCTGGGTGGCTGCTTGCTTATCCTTAAACTAACATAATTACATACACATTAAGAATAACACACACAGTCTGAAACTGCATGAAACAAATCATCAAACCTTTCAATGTCCATATGTCCTTGCTTAGATCCATGACATATAACCAAGAAATTACAAATTGAGTTACAATATATTTTGACAACAATTTTTCCTCTCTTTTTTCTGATGTATGACACATGCACTGAATCGTGCCTTGTTTACTTCGACAGTGCACTGACAGTGTGCCCTGCTCAGGCAGGTGCCTCATTCACTGACTGTTGTACACCAACACTGATCACTCCACACGCGGAAAGACGCAAACTGACATTACGCTGCGCCACTTAAATCATCTTAACACTTTAATGAAAGGGAAAACCGCACTTCTAAGTACATTGTCCAGCCTCGGGGCTAAAATTACTGGGAAACACAAACCAGCAAGAATGCCTTCCGCAACTGTGTATTAATACTACGTGGGTCACCAATCTGTACCCAACTACCAAAAGTCCTTACCCCACTAACTTATTGACACAGCCTCTTACACATTCTAATTGCGACTGCGATTGATTGTTACAAGAAACTACTGAAAACTTACTTAAATCATGGCAACACTTAAAGCTTGGAGGTGCGGTAGATGCGACAGTGCTGTGAGGTGGGCCCCTCTATCCGGTGCCTGACACCCCACCGACACTCCCCTCCTCACCAAAATATTTGTAAGGTTTCAGAGAAATGACATTGAAAGTCCCGGCAACTTCTCTCCCATCGGCATATTCTAATTTGTAAGCATTATCCCTCAAACAGGCTTTGACCCTATAGGGACCTTCGTACAAAACTTTAAACTTTCGTATCTCCTTCTTTACTCGTGACGACTTAAAATGCGTTTGCACCAAAACAAATGTGCGGGTCGCTAATCTGCGCACAACCGCAAAAGACATTTGATACAACAACTGTACAATACCATAGAAGAAATAATTGTGATGACCAAACAACCTGAAAACCTAAACCTACCATAACGCTAAGGCATTTATGCATGGATGTTTCCATCATGCGTAGTGAGGCAACTGAAGACTGTACCTCACCCTCTCTACCTAATGTACCTACTTCTTTTTCTTTACAATATTCCTTCCTTCACCAAACAGCATTAAACCCCGCTTCTTCTTACGCTTCTTCCAACTCTCTTCTCTTCTTCCTCCTTTCTTCTTATTTACATTCTTTGCTTCATCATATAACCGTAACTTCTTCCTGCGCCTCTTCCAACTTTCTTCTCTCATTGCTCTTCCTCCACTTATTTCCAAATCTTTTCTCAGCAAATACCATCCATCTGGCTTCACATAGTATCCTCTATTCTGCATAGTCTCTTTCTTCCCATTAATTACCTTCTGTTTAGTGTCTTTACATAATGGATAGTTCTCATTTACCATCATACAATGTTTCACTTCGAGATTCCCTTCCGGCAAAGTTTCAGGCTTCACTGTTTCTGTCTCCTGAAGTGTTTCTTTCACCTCAAGGACTGCTTCTCGCTGTCTTCCATCTTCTTCTACTGACCTTATTTCTTCTTTTACTACAGTATCTTTCTTAACAATTTTGTCGTCAGTCACACAAGCCTTCTCCTGCTCATCTGGCTCACAAACATCATTTTTATTCACCGTTTCTCTTCCATTTGATCTATAAGTTAGTTCTGAAATTATCTTTGCCTTTTCTTGTCCGAACCACCTTATCTCCTTCCAACTTGACCACTCTTCTGACGAGTCATCACTCTCCTCCTCATGAATGCGCGCTTTAGCGATGAACAGTTTAGCATAATCTCCGACATTCGTCCAGATCACTCTTTCCTCTCCTTGATCGTTTGTAATTGGTTCATTAGAAATCTCATCTTCATCTCGCCCCTCGTATTATCTTCTGGTTCTTCTTTTGATAGCCTCGTATCGTCTCCTGTCCCCGCTGAGGCTGAAGCAGTGACAGGCACTAGTTTACCTGTGGCGCACTCTCCACCACGGCCACCTGCACCTGATTTACTGACTCTCCTCGGGGCCAATCGTCTCCAGTTGGTCCATTATATTCACCTCTAAATCCTCCTCCCCTGTTCCACGACCACGTCCAAATCCTCCTCTTGCCCGCGGTTATTGTAGCCGCCTCGATTCCTGTTATCAAAATGATTGTAGCTCTCCTGCTGCTGATGTGAATTACTTCTGTCCCCTTCCGATTGCGATTTCTCCGCGTAATGTGTGGGTGTCCTCACCCCATATTCTTTTGCTCTTATACTTTTCTCTTGTTCGTCCAGCCGACCCAACATCTTTACCGCCTCGTCAATGGTACATATAAGTGACTGACAAATACAAGCTGTGTCGACTCGGGCAAACGCGCACTAATCATCCGCACATATTCCCCTTCACTAAATGGCGAACTTAAATGTTTACAAGAATTAACACACTTCAAGAAAAAATTTTGCTGAGTGCCACCACCCGGCGAGTATGGTTTTCCCATCATTAAATTCCGCCGAACAGCAATTTGCCGGTCGATGGACCAGAAATGTTCCAAAAAAGCTGACTTAAACTCCTCAAACGTCTCGCAATTATCTGCAGCCCGTTCTCCCCACATTCGGGCATTCCCCTTGATATGTTTACTGAACATTTCTATCTTCTTTCTTTCTACGGCCCTACAGAACGGCCCAAAATTTTCAAACTTCTTCACAAAATCAACTGGGTGTATCCCCCCATTATCACAAAAGTCCTCCCACAACTTGTGGAACTCGTAACTTTAGACTTTTTTCAATTTGCTTCTCTTGTAACTGTAACTTTTCATTCACCCACACTGCAGTGGAAGCCTTAACCTTTTCCACCTGACACGACAATTTCTCTACGCCGACTGTTAAATGGTCAACTTCTTCTTTTACTCCCGTGTATTTTTCGGTAAGGGTTTCTCCTAAAGTCTCTACCTTCGACAATCTTTCACCATGGTTATCTTCTATAAGCTCGACTGTTTTCTTTAGGGATTCCATATTTTGGTGCAAAACACTAGTTACTTGTTCGCAGTCTGAACGATACTGAGTCAATTTACCCGATATTTCAGCAGTTTGTTGCGTACAAAGTTCCCTATACTGGGTCAATTCTTCTCTAAACCGCCCTAGTCGCGATTCAAAAGCATCCCGAAGACATTCGATACTCTCCTTATTTTCATTTAATTTAGATTCAAGCAAAATACTATTTTCATTTAATTTGGATGCAAGTGATTCATTTAATCTGGATTCAAGTGAAATACTATTTTCATTTAATTTGGATTCAAGTGAAATACTATTTTCATTTAATTTGGATGCAAGTGATTCATTTAATCTGGATTCAAGTGAAATACTATTTTCATTTAATTTAGCTTCAAGAAGGGACTGAATTGACATGACAAATTGTCCCTGGAAAGCACAAAACATTTCCGACATGGACGCCTCATTACTTTCCCTAACCACTTCTCTTAACTTGTCAACTTCTGATTCACTAGCAAAACTCGTCATCACACAGTAAGGGAGGACTGATTAATGTCTACACTGGGTGCGTCACCAAGGGACTCACCTCCCAGCACCATCCCCCCATTCACACCACCCTCCAGCTCAGATGCCATATTACGAAATTATTTCACACAACAAATTCAATCTTCCGTTGTAGAAAAGACAAGAAGTAACCAACGCCGTCAATCCAGCAAACAGAATACACCAGTATACATTAGCACAGAAAAAGGTAAAATTCTGTTTCCAAATCTTTTAACTTAACTATCAAACAAGATATACACCATGTCATAAAACACACTTTCAATTGAATACATACACTACTATCAATGACAAAAAAATTACGGAAACTCTAAAATAATTTTTTTTTTTTTTTTTCCCTTGAAAAATAATTTGCTAAGCAAATGTAACACAGTTGTCCGGCTTTCAACTTTAATAAGTTAACGAAAGAAAAGGAAAAAGACCTCTGTTACTCAATATGCAAAAATAATAATTAATTTTTTCTCTTAAAAAAATCGCGAATTATTCGTGCCGGTTTGTGCTTTTACAAAGACTGAAAAATAAATCTTGCACTTCTTTGGAAAATCAAAAAAAATCTACAAATTAATTCGTTAACAGAAACTGACATAACTTGACCCAAATCAGAATAAAATTATGCTTGCATGCATAAAATTTGCAATCCGCATAGTCAGTAGCTCATTTGAAGACTCATTAATGCCAAAGAAATAATTACTACCGCGGAAATGTGATTCCAATCGAAACAGTTTTTTTTTTTTAAAATGATTTTAATGTCAGTTTGTGTCTTTCTTTAATTAAAAATTTGTTCGCACTTTCCTTTCGAAGAATCTCAGTTGTTGACCGCGCCGCTGTCGACCGCAATGACGCCGCGCCGCTTCTGCGTGCCCGCGTTGTTCCGCTGTCGCGTCGCTCCGATGTACCGCGTTGTCCCGGTGTCGAGTTGTTGCTCTGGCGAGGCTTCCCGTCAGACTGCGTTGCTCGGTTCCGATCGTGAAAGCTCGGGATCCTTCGTTTACTGCATTGTCGTTACCTCTCGCCGCTTCGAAGTAACTGCACCGCCGATTGTCGTCTTCCCGCGCTACTCACTGCTTATTATTTCCAGCACTTTTTTATATTAATCACTGTCCGTCCTTAACAATTTTAACTGCAACTTGTCCTGTCACGTTGAGCCATGTAACGGGTACTCACGCTATTCGTGTTTGTATTGTTTAAAGTTCGTTGAAGCAATTGAGCAGCTACACTTCCTAACACGATTTTTCTTAAGCTTTCTTCCACCACTAATTACTCTTTTAATTAAAGGTTCGTTTTGCCGTGCGGTCGCCAGTCTTTCGGCTATGCTAATTGGTTAATTAAAGTCACAGAAGAAAACACATATGCGTACTAGCTTTCGTAGATTTATTCCTCTGAGACTACACAGTCAACAAGCATGCCACCAGACAATAATACTAATGTTTCTTCGTCACCGAAGATAGCAGATTCAAGTACAGTCAAAACAACTAAATAAGCACTGAGCACAATTCTCGAAACTAATTAACAAACAATCGCCATAGTCCGATTCTGCAGTAGTTTACTAAACACAGTTTATATTGAATCTGGTCTCTCGGAAGAACCTTCATAGTCCAACATATACTTTAGCACACATCCCACAGTGTTATTTAGTACGGAACACACGCCAAACGGCCGCACGATGTATTCACGGGATAAACACACTGCCGTAGACCTTCCGCTCCCGCCGGCTGTTCCGTACGTTACCACTGACAATCACTGACTCCCGACTCCCGCTCGCCCACCGCCAAAGACCTTACATACCTCTCAGATTACACTATCCACTCCAAATATAACCGTAACGTTCATGGTTACGTTACACCCCCCACCGTTACAATGTGGCAAAAGTCGGCATTGACAAAGCACCGACTTTTGTCATCACAAACCACACTTGTTCACATATACATAGAAACATGTTACAAAAAAA
Organism: Vandiemenella viatica; assembly: GCA_031002005.1. NCBI lineage: Eukaryota > Metazoa > Arthropoda > Insecta > Orthoptera > Morabidae > Vandiemenella > Vandiemenella viatica. The sequence continues at coordinate 312,795,960 of CM061920.1, read as the reverse complement.
ATACAAGATTAAATGTTTACCAAACATAAAGGGAAGTCTGGGTGGCTGCTTGCTTATCCTTAAACTAACATAATTACATACACATTAAGAATAACACACACAGTCTGAAACTGCATGAAACAAATCATCAAACCTTTCAATGTCCATATGTCCTTGCTTAGATCCATGACATATAACCAAGAAATTACAAATTGAGTTACAATATATTTTGACAACAATTTTTCCTCTCTTTTTTTTTCTGATGTATGACACATGCACTGAATCGTGCCTTGTTTACTTCGCCAGTGCACTGACAGTGTGCCCTGCTCAGGCAGGTGCCTCATTCACTGACTGTTGTACACCAACACTGATCACTCCAGACGCGGAAAGACGCAAACTGACATTGCGCTGCGCCCCACTTAAATCATCTTAACACTTTAATGAAAGGGGAAACCGCACTTCTAAGTACATTGTCCAGCCTCGGGGCCAAAATTACTGGGAAACACAAACCAGCAAGAATGCCTTCCGCAACTGTGTATTAATACTACGTGGGTCACCAATCTGTACCCAACTACCAAAGTCCTTTCCCCACTAACTTATTGACACAGCCTCTTACACATTCTAATTGCGACTGCGATTGATTGTTACAAGAAACTACTGAAAACTTACTTAAATCATGGCAACACTTAAAGCTTGGAGGTGCGGTAGATGCGACAGTGCTGTGAGGTGGGCCCCTCTATCCGGTGCCTGCACCAAAACAAACCGTGTGCGGGTCGCTAATCTGCGCACAACCTCAAAAGACATTTGATACAACAACTGTACAATACCATAGAAGAAATAATTGTGATGACCAAACAACCTAAAAACCTAAACCTACCATAACGCTAAGGCACTTATGCATGGATGTTTCCATCATGCGTAGTGACGCAACTGAAGACTGTACCTCACCCTCTCTACCTAATGTACCTACTTCTTTTTCTTTACAATATTCCTTCCTTCACCAAACAGCATTAAACCCCGCTTCTTCTTACGCTTCTTCCAACTCTCTTCTCTTCCTCCTCCTTTCTTCTTATTTACATTCTTTGCTTCATCATATAACCGTAACTTCTTCCTGTGCCTCTTCCAACTTTCTTCTCTCTGCAAATACCAAGGATCAAGGAGAGGAAAGAGTGATCTGGCTGAATGTCGGAGATTATGCTAAACTGTTCATCGCTAAAGCGCGCATTCATGAGGAGAGAGTGATGACTCGTCAGAAGAGTGGTCAAGTTGGAAGGAGATAAGGTGGGTCGGACAAGAAAAGACGAAGATAGTTTCAGAAGAAACTTATAGATCAAATGGAAGAGAAACGGTGAATAAAAACAATGTTTGTGAGCCACAAGAGCAGGAGGAGACTTGTGTAACTGACAAGAATGTTGAGAAAGATACTGTAGTAAAAGAAGAAATAAGGTCAGAAGAAGAAGATGTAAGACAGCGAGAAGCAGTCCTTGAGGTGAAAGAAACACTTCAGGAGATAGAAACAGTGAAGCCTGAAACTTTGCCGGAAGGGAATCTCGAAGTGAAACATTGTATGGTGGTAAATGAGAACTATCCATTATGTAAAGACACAAAACAGAAGGTAATTAATGGGAAGAAAGAGACTAGGCAGAATAGAGGATACTATGTGAAGCCAGAAGAAAGGTATTTGCTGAGAGAAGGAAGTTGGAAGAGGCACAGGAAGAAGTTACGGTTATATGATGAAGCAAAGAATGTAAATAAGAAGAAAGGAGGAGGAAGAGAAGAGGAGTTGGAAGAAGCGTAAGAAGAAGAGGGGTTTAATGCTGTTTGGTGAAGGAAGGAATATTGTAAAGAAAAAGAAGTAGGTACTTTAGGTAGAGAGGGTGAGGTACAGTCTTCAGTTGCCTCACTACGCATGATGGAAACATCCATGCATAAATGCCTTAGCGTTATGGTAGGTTTAGGTTTTCAGGTTGTTTGATCATCACAATTATTTCTTCTATGGTATTGTACAGTTGTTGTATCAAATGTCTTTTGAGGTTGTGCGCAGATTAGCGACCCGCACACGGTTTGTTTTGGTGTAGGCACCGGATAGAGGGGCCCATCTCACAGCACTGTCGCATCTACCGCACCTCCAAGCTTTAAGTGTTGCCATGATTTAAGTAAGTTTTCAGTAGTTTCTTGCAACAATCAATCGCAGTCACAATTAGAATGTGTAAGAGGCTGTGTCAATAAGTTAGTGGGGTAAGGACTTTTGGTAGTTGGGTACAGATTGGTGACCCACGTAGTATTAATACACAGTTGCGGAAGGCATTCTTGCTGGTTTGTGTTTCCCAGTAATTTTGGCCCCGAGGCTGGACAATGTACTTAGAAGTGCGGTTTTCCCTTTCATTAAAGTGTTAAGATGATTTAAGTGGGGCGCAGCGTAATGTCAGTTTGCGTCTTTCCGCGTGTGGAGTGATCAGTGTTGGTGTACAACAGTCAGTGAATGAGGCACCTGCCTGAGCAGGGCACACTGTCAGTGCACTGGCGAAGTAAACAAGGCACGATTCAGTGCATGTGTCATACATCAGAAAAAAAAAAAAAGAGAGGAAAAATTGTTGTCAAAATATATTGTAACTCAATTTGTAATTTCTTGGTTATATGTCATGGATCTAAGCAAGGACATATGGACATTGAAAGGTTTGATGATTTGTTTCATGCAGTTTCAGACTGTGTGTGTTATTCTTAATGTGTATGTAATTATGTTAGTTTAAGGATAAGCAAGCAGCCACCCAGACTTCCCTTTATGTTGGGTAAACATTTAACCTTGTATTTTTTTGTAAATGTTTCTATGTATATGTGAACAAGTGTGGTTTGTGATGACAAAAGTCGGTGCTTTGTCAATGCCGACTTTTGCCACATTGTAACGGTGGGGGTGTAACGTAACCATGAACGTTACGGTTATATTTGGAGTGGATAGTGTAATCTGAGAGGTATGTAAGGTCTTTGGCGGTGGGCGAGCGCCGAGCGCGGTGAGTCGGGAGTCAGTGATTGTCAGTGGTAACGTACGGAACTGCCGGCGGGAGCGGAAGGTTTACGGCAGTGTGTTTATCCCGTGAATACATCGTACGGCCGCTTGGCGTGTGATCCGTACTAAAGAACACTGTGGGATGTGTGCTAAAGTATATGTTGGACTATGAAGGTTCTTCCGAGTGACCTGATTCAATATAAACTGTGTTTAGTAAACTACTGCAGAATCGGACTATGGCGATTGTTTGTTAATTAGTTTCGAGAATTGTGCTCACTGCTTATTTATCCTTTTGACTGTACTTGAATCTGCTATCTTCGGTGACGAAGAAACATTAGTATTATTGTCTGGTGGCATGCTTGTTGACTGTGTAGTCTCAGAGGAATAAATCTACGAAAACTAGTACGCATATGTGTTCTTCTTCTGTGACTTTAATTAACCAATTAGCATAGCCGAAAGACTGGCGACCGCACGGCAAAACGAACCTTTAATTAAAAGAGTAATTAGTGGTGGAAGAAAGCTTAAGAAAAATCGTGTTAGGAAGTGTAGCTGCTCAATTGCTTCAACGAACTTTTAAATATACAAACACGAATAACGCGAGTACACGTTACACAGTGAAACCACTTCTTACACCAACTACAACCCATCCCCTTCGCAACGTACCTACGACAGGCGCCACAGTTTCCAGTCAGGATTTTCCCAAATACTTCAACCTTCTTCTAAACAAACCTTAAATTTACACTCCTGGAAATTGAAATAAGAACACCATGAATTCATTGTCCCAGGAATGGGAAACTTTATATACACATTCCTGGGGTCAGATACAACACATGATCACACAGACAGAACCATAGGCACATAGACACAGGCAACAGAGCATTTACAATGTCGGCACTAGTACCGTGTATATCCTCCTTTCGCAGCAATGCAGGCTGCAATTCTCCCATGGAGATGATCGTAGAGGTGCTGGATGTAGTCCTGAGGAACGGCATGCCAAGCCATTTCCAACTGGCGCCTCAGCTGGACCAGCGTTCGTGCTGGACGTGCAGACCGCGTGAGACGACGTTTCATCCAGCCCCGAACATGCTCAATGGGGGACAGATCCGGAGATTTCGCTGGCCAGGGTAGTTGACTTACACCTTCTAGAGCACGTTGGGTGGCACGGGATACATGTGGACGTGCATTGTCCTGTTGGAACAGCATGTTCCCTTGCCGGTCTAGGAATGGTAGAACGATGGGTTCGATGACGGCTTGAATGTACCGTGCACTGTTCAGTGTCCCCTCGACGATCACCAGAGGTGTACGGCCAGTGTAGGAGATCGCTCCCCACACCATGATGCCGGGTTGTTGGCCCTGTGTGCCTCGGTCGTATGCAGTCCTGATTGTGGCGCTCACCTGCACGGCGCCAAACACGCATACGACCATCATTGGCACCAAGGCAGAAGCGACTCTCATCACGACACGTCTCCATTCGTCCCTCCATACACGCCTGTCGCGACACCACTGGAGGCGGGCTGCACGATGTTGGGACGTGAGCAGAAGACGACCTAACGGTGCGTGGGACCGTAGCCCAGCTTCATGGAGACGGTTGCGAATGGTCCTCTCTGATACCCCAGGAGCAACAGTGTCCCTAATTTGCCGGGAAGTGGCGGTGCGGTCCCCTACAGCACTGCATAGGATGCGACGGTCTTGGCGTGCGTCCGTGCGTCGCTGCTGTCCGGACCTAGGTCGACGGGCACGTGCACGTTCCGCCGACCACTGGCGACAACATCGATGTACTGTGGAGACCTCGCGCCACACATGTTGAGCAATTCGGCGGTACGTCCACCCGGCCTCCCGCATGCCCACTATACGCCCTTGCTCAAAGTCCGTCAACTGCACATACGGTTCACGTACACGCTGTCGCGGCATGCTACCAGTGTTAAAGACTGAGATGGAGCTCCGTATGCCACGGAAAACTGGCTGACACTGACTGCGGCGGTGCCCAACCACTGCGCAGCTAGCGCCCTTCGACGGCCAACACTGCTGTTCCTGCTGTGTCCGCTGTGCCGTGCGTTTGATCATTGCTTGTACAGCCCTCTCGTAGTGTCCGGAGCAAGTATGGTGGGTCTTACACACCGGCGTCAATGTGTTCTTATTTCAATTTCCAGGAGTGTGTTTGATAAAGTAGTCTTATAAAGTTTATACTATATTTTTTAATGTTTTTTATTAAATATAATAGGCGCTATACTCGACTAACTGTTGAATTGTTATATATATTTAATTTGATTGAAGTTTTATGAAAAACGACTAGGTAATTAAACTACTTAAGAACCAATGAATAAAACTTAAGCTAATGGATTTCGAAACAAACTTAAGATGGTAGGTCGATACTATTTAGTGCTAATGTGGATAACAACTATTTTGTTACTTATGAAAGTTAAAAAAAAAAAAAAAGTGGAAATTTTTTATAAACATGTATGTATATATATTAGATGGCAATTAAACACTATTAAATTTCAGACAGAACACGTTAATTATTAGAACGTACGTTTTTGTTATCGTAAACTTGATTTCGATATCGATAGTCGATCTTAACGATGATGTAACCTATGGTAACCTATGTGAGTAACTAAATGCTATATATGAATACTTATGTTTATTATTTATTATTTCCAGTTGATTTTATTACTATTCCGGAACTAATTAATTAAGACACTGTGTTATTTTAAACCTAATAATGCCTTAATATAGGACAATACAGAAAGCTTTAACAATCGAAATTCAAACTAGTGATTTGAACTATTTTTGACGGTATATAAGAAATTTAACACTACAAAATAAAAACTACTATTTTTACCTATGCTATAGCATTATAGTAATCTAACTATCAAGCTTATGCTAAGTTTAATCCAATGAAACGTGCAATAACTAGCAATAACGTTAACAACAATGACGCGAAATTTAAAAACTGTTATTTATGGTGTAATCTTAAATAATTCTTCTTGCTAGCAATAATTCTAAGAGTTTAGATGATAATTAATGATTTTAAAATAATTTAGTCTACAAAAACTTAGCTGATGAATGCAAAATCGCAGTTTGAATAGCAGCTCTCGACAGACACAGCCAATCGATCGCACAACCAGAGAGTATTGCAACGCTGATAATACTATGCATAGACTGGACCACAAAAACACTTACAAAATTTCGTATTATCTATAATGCATACAGAAATGCATGAAAGAAATATCAAAAGTCCACTTGGTATAGCACTGCAAATAAGCAACCATGTACATGCAAACACACAAAAAAAATCGGTTCGTTACAGTTACGATATTCCTCGAAAAATAAATTTCCCCCTTATTATTTTGTTTTAAAAACTTGTATTATTCTTTTGTCTTAGCTATAGTCTTCCACAGACGCCTATAACCTATTTTAAACATGCTACTGCAATTTTACAATCTTTTAAATTTTTTTGACGTTCGTTAATTTAATTACTTTCTGACAATCTGTCTTTACTTAATTCATTGCAAAACAATAGTTCTTACATCACCGTTACAGTTTAATTATAAATTCTGATTGTAAAGTCTTTACTTTTCGCAAGTTAGTTTCTAACAATTGAACTTTATTTTCTTTCTGACTCAGTTCTTGCCTCAATTACAAACTGCTTTAATTGAAACATTAATATTAAATGATACTTCTTCTTTTTGTTGAATATGAGACCGCAAGTCCAAAGAGAACTGGAATCTGTACTTGCCAATCTGCGCCGATCTGCTCCACTTTGTCCTCAGAAAAATCCTTGATGAACCGATCCTGGCAGTAGTCTCCAAATGCAACACCCTTCTCGGCGTGTCGACCAATAGTTTTTTTTTTTTAATGCCTAATTTGCATCATGGGAGGTCAGCCCCATTTTATATATAATTAAGACCCTTCTCTTCCAAATTTACTTAAAATAAATTAACAGCACTTTATTACTATTAAATGCCTTGGTTTAATTTCTTCAAATTAATTTACAAAATCAACTTCACAGCTAATCTCTTAACTCTAACACAGAGATTTTATATTCTTGTTGAATTCAACAATATTATTGTATATTTACTACATTATTATAAACACTACTGTCTGTGGAAGGCAATTTAGAATTAAACATTTACATCTCTTTTCTTTTTTTTCCTTACAAATTATTTATAATTAGGAAATTAATACACACACACAAAAATAATCAATTAAGAACTATAATCAACAACGGTATTTGCCCCGTATACAACAGATATGTTATACATGATTCACCAGCGTTTAACTTCTTCCTGCAGTTAGCATCATACTTACCATGATAGACCACTACTCAGCAAAATCTAAAATAAGCTTACAGTGAAGCTGTTTTAGGCCAGTAATTTATCACTTTTCAGTTTTTGAATAGTTGTGTAATTTATAGTACATTTCATGTAATTTTTAAACAGGAAGAATGCATGGGATTCTTGTTGCAATACTGAATGGAGAGCTGTATGAAGTTGCTGAAAAATATATAGTTAATATTTTCAATACAATGAAATCACTCCAAGTAATGTTGTTTGTATTAATTTATTGCCAGGTTATAACTTTTATAATATCAACGTTTTCTCAAAACTAAATGTCTACATTGCATAATCGAATACAATATAGAATTCCACAAGATAGTTTTTGCTATATTTTCAATATTTGCATTTGGAAAACTCAAGTTTTGAGCAGTCTGGATCATTAGAAGAATACTGAACTCTCTACAGTTATACACACATGTGGTAAAAATGAATTGGAGTTTCTGGTTTAAACCAACATGATATAGGTCAAAAAGTGATCATTATTGTGTATTTTTGGTTGTTTACATTGTTTTATGAGAAATGTAAGATAAGTTTGCAGTTCTGCTCAAGGAAAAGGAAATATTACTATGTTAATAGGGAAAGAAAAAATAAAGTAGAGCCATCACTCACCGATTTGAAGGAAGGAGGACTGCAGGAAAAAGAAAAAACCCTTTGTAAATGCCAAAAAAATTGGCGATTGTCGAAATATTGTGTTTTTTGCAGCTGCAAACCTTATTTCTTCTATTTTTGTGATAGATATGCTCTCCATTTTAATGTTGCCTCATGGCATTTCTTTAGTATATGTGGGCTGATGTAATAAGGTAGAGATATTAAGTTACTGGTTTGATTTGACCATCATAGACTATGAGTTAGAAATGGGAGAGTGTAAATCGAAGAATAAGCTTGTCAGCACAATTACTAATGAGTGGACTAAAAAATTTGAAATTAATCCTGAGGATATTGAGAAGAAACTAAGAAAGTTAAACCAGCATAAAGGGACCTGTTGAATATATTACTCTGAATATCTTAAGGACAGCAGGGTGGAACATTGTATCTTATATTGAAGTGTTGTTTAGATTGAGACTGGAAACTAGCTGCTTCCCAGAGGACTGGAAAAGTGCAAGAGTAAATAAATGCCAGATACTGCCAATATCTAATTACTTTTATACACAAACATAATCTAATTTTTTGGATCAATACGGACTGTAGACAACCTGCCAGTCTGGCAGTGCATGTTAAAGCATCAGCTTATAGGATTAGGGAGATACAACAGGCGTAGGTTTATATTGCACCACACACTGGCCATGCTGATTGCAGTTTTTAGACAGTTTTCTTAGACTGTGTAGCCGAATGCTGGGACAGTCCCAATTTCTACCTCATATTACACATTTCACAAACAAAAAATAAACTTTTCACATAGATCACAAGTTACATGTTTCACAGACAGATGGCAACACATCTGATTGCTCACCAAAGTAACAGGGTTAGCAAGCTTGTATTTGATGGAACCTTGCTTTCAAAATAAAAACAGTCTTGGAAAGAGGATGGACCAGATGATCCATGAAATTGGAAACATTCAAATGATTAAGTTGATAATGGAATGATAACAAATATAAAAAGAGACACTAGATAGATAGACGGAGAAAGAAATATTTTATATCATTATACGGTATTTGCTGAATTTATGGTTGAAAGGTAAATTACATATCATTTGATACTTAACTCAGTTCGAGGCACAAATTAAGGAAGTAGTAAGTAGTTTTCTGGTCATACATCTGATGATGTGATATTTTGAGTTTCACATTAATGGTAACAAATATAGTAGTTAGAGATGCAGAGGAGACCAACCAGATTTACTTCTGGGAACTACTGTAGAACTTAATCAAAAACTGTTATAAAACAATGATGGATTGAAAGTCATTAGAAAGTGATGGGATAGATATATATAACATTGAGATTGATCTGAAAGACTACTGAGCAAAACATTGTTAGCAGTTAACATGAACATAGAAGGAATTTAAATATAAATTGGTATAACACCAAAATATTGTAAAGTTAGTTCATTTTTTGTGTTAATTGTGTACCTTCTGCCTTTCATCTGTGGTGAGTGACAAGTTTACTTTCTCTATCCCCTCTGTAATTTATATTTATTTCCAAAAAATTATTCCTGGGAGTAACAAAATTGATGGCTGAAGTCACTAATAATCCTATTTAAATGTGTTCATGGAATTTGAGTGGAGCACCTCAGGTCTTCAGTCAGATATTTTAACATTTAATATTGTGAACTGGTCCTTGAAAGTTTTTTTTTTTCCCCATCAGTTTTAGAAGTCTGTGCTAAACTCACAATTTTATTCAGTTTCACCATGAATAAAGAAAATATAATATTGTCTTTTATAATAATAATTTTCACTGATGGACGAATAAAAGACAGTATAATTTGCTATCAAGAAACCCAAAATAAAATAAATAAATACTCCTGTATTCACTCAACCCACTTTCTCAGTAGGCATATGAATAACTTGCTAGAAATTTAACCCTCTACGTATGTAGCCAAAGGAACCATTGGCTAGAGAGAGAGACAAAATAAGAACACTGTTCCATTATTATATTAAGTAATTAAATAATTAATTTAAGTTAACGAATGTTTAAGTATAAATTGCTGTTTGTAAAGATACAGTATTTTTTATGTAAGTAATCATAGCAAAGTAATTACATTTGTGGAACACATTGTGTGCAGGGTGTTCTACGAAATCTAAGATCCAGCAAAGATGTGAATTTAAATGATGGTGGCGGAGATAGTCCAACACAAGAAAAGCTTACAGGTTCTTGTGATCCACCAGAGATGGTGGAACTTGAGTCTGGAAGACCATCACGTAAACGCAAGACTTCTCAAAACATACACAGCCATGGAAGTTTCTTCCTTAGAGTAGGAGCGATAGGTAAGATCTTTTGGTAAAATGACTTAAAATTTCCACAATAAAAGTCCTTATATTCATTAATAGAAATACTGAATATATTTATACGCAGATATGGATGTTTGTTCAGATTTTAATTGTCATTTGTTGTTAAATCACAAATTATATTTAGTTCCAATTTATTTTCTGAGAAAAAGAAAAAACAAAAATCCAAAATCCAAATCAGTCAGCAAGTGTTGACTTAAATTTTAGCAATTTTTTTTTATAGACTTTATTTCTCCAGGAACCCCTAAAATCAGAAATATTAATTACACCTATAATAATGTTTTGATATACTACCAAAATCGAACTGACTGTTCTGCATTTTCTGATAGGATTGAGAATTTCTTTCTCTTCAACAAATTCATTTGAATTTTCTCTTTTCAGACACATTTTTCTTCTGTTAATGAGTTGTCTGGATTTTCATTTGAAATATCACCATACAGTGGTAGTACAACACAACTAACAGTCATAATTCTGAAGTGCATATATAACAACAGCAACGAGTGGGAAACTGCTTTAAGGCAATAAAACCAGGAAGTTCTTCTCCCACCATGCCCAGCACTTACTGTACTTGTATTTTATTTTTCCTACTTAAAGTTTTTCAAAATACGTTTTATAATATTTATGTCCTCACCTGGTAGACTTTCAGCATTATCGATCTAGTATTCCTCCCCCCTCCCCCACCTATACTACCATCTATGCCGGCCATACTGTGCAACCTCCACTCACCAGACAGCTTTCGGCTTGTACATGCTGTGCCCTGCTTTGTGTCTCACTCCTGGCAAGAATAAGGCCAGCTGCGAAATATTGCATTTCTTGTGTTCGTCGTTTTTAATGTTCGTCATTCCCAGCCGCCTCCATCTGTGGTAAGTGTTGGGTCATATTTCATATATATAGGAAACAAAGGTGCTATAAAGTGGATACATTAAATACTTGGATAACAGCATAACCACCTCTTACATAACCAGAAGATTGATGCGAAAAAAAAAAAAAAAAAAAAAAAAACATGTAGATACATGGAACAATGAAATTATCTGGTTCATAACCCTTCCTCCACTATAGAATATGCAACAAGTAAACCGGCGTCTCATGGTGGGTGAAACACAACATGATGTGGATGGGGGATGAAAGGCATAAACCCAAAAATTATTAATCAAATCGCAGGAACCAATCGTGGAAATGTTGCAGAGGTCAGCAGAAAATACAGGGCGTTCGCCGGGAAACGCAACCCACTGTTAGCGCTACAAGGAAGAAACTGCTCGCGGCGAGCGAGCGTTCAGCTCCTGGCATTGTTCGACCGTCGGCCGCGGACTATTTCATAAACTTGTATGTGCTAAGCATTTAAATGTGACGTAATTCATTAGCTTACCTTATAAAAGATGCTGGAAGTGTTGACACTCTTGTGTAATGCACATTTCACATCTTCTGAACATATTTCGAGACACACGCTGCCCTAACTGACTTAATGATTTTTTGGGTGACTGTTCTAGTCGAAAAGTGATATCGTCAATTTTCTCCTCTGTGAGAATACAGTTGACCGACAGTCTCTTTTTGTTAAAAAATGAACCCGTTTCTCTTACTTTTTTAACCAGACGCAGAATTGTTGATTTAGCTGGCAGTAAAGCGCCAGGACATTCGCGACGAAATTTACTGCGACACTTTTTAAACGACTTCTTCTTCACATATGTATCGTAGAGAAATATTCTTTGTTGCAAACTGTAACGTACCATAATTTTACTCACACTCAAACACGGTACAGATTAGTAAGAGTATGAAGCCCCAAACCAGCCAAACCGCAAAGAAACGTTTATTCACAACACTGATTAATAAGAGACTGAAGTCACAAACTAGCTACAATGCAAAGAAACCGTTCTTAACAATGTAAGGGTCACTGCACTGCACTGTTGGGGCAGCGGAGGTGTTAAACAGTGCGGTGATTCACGGTGCCGCGTGGCGGAAAATGCTGGCACCGCTGTCCGAGCAAGTTGCCGACGGCAACAGACTGGGAGGGTTGCGTTTTCCGGCGAACGCCCTGTATATATATATAGAGAGAGAGGGAAAAAACATATATTACACACTACTAAAAGATTAGCTCTGGTGAACGGTGGTTCTGTGGAAAAAGATAAAGGATACGGCTGGAAAATACAGAAGAATTCTGGAGCTGTCTCAAATTAAGACCTGGCAGCTGTCTGGTGCCCAATTCATACTGATAAGCCAGTTTTCTCCTTCTAAGTTCAGAAATGCTGCTTTTATCTGAAAGGACTCTGATGGCATGGACAATGAATCAAGTATTGAAATTGTTAGTATCATGTGTGGTGGCATGATAAGATACTTGGTGTTCAGGGTACAGGATAAATACAATTTGTCTGTGTCGTTTAATTCTAATGCCACACCCCGAATTTTGTATGGACCTATTCTCACACACATACCACTTTCATGGATGTGGATTTATCCCTCTTGAATGGTCAGCTCAGCTCATCTATCAATACCAAACTAACTAACTTGCAACAATACCTTATTTAGAACAGCTGCAATCCCTATCACATCAATCTCTCCCACCCCTATAGCCTTGGCATTCATGGGAAACTCATATGTTCCAACTAGCAGGCCCCCACACTGTATTTAAATAACATCCCCAACTTCTGATTTCCCATAATTAACCACCAAATTTAGTTCTTAAGTAAGTTTTATGTGCCACGTTACAACCTGCTCAACCTACAAACCATCCAAAACTCTAAAACCAACCAAAGCTCAATTTTGGCAACACAATACTTTCCAGGTCTGAATCATCAAGAAGGTTACAATTTCTTTTCAGCCTATCCTGAAATGAGAACCCTCCTCCCAAAAAACCTACCTCACCCAACTAGAACCTGCTTCAGTAGATCTCCAAACCACAGCCAACTCCTAGTCCATAGACATGGGCCTCCCCGCCTTACAAGACAGCCACAAGGCACTTTTCCTTGCTGAAAATTGAGCAACATGTACCCTGCCTCCATCATCTTCATCAACCCAGAAACTGGAGAAAGCTTCCCCATCAATGAAAATGGAGGACAGTTAAATAGTATAACCAAGAACTAGTTCAGTGAGTCTTGGTGTGTATACATCTGATGTCCACGCCATAATTATGTCTCATTTCTAAACATAATTAAGGTTGAAAGAATGTAGACTTTCCCAGTGTAACAAGTATTCAGAATGTTCTTGGCCCTCACTCCAAGGTAGGGCACCAATTTGATGCAACATTTCGAAGTCACACTCATACTTATTCTTCGCCAGACAGAATGAGAATGACTTTTGAAATGCCACATCAAATTGGAAGACTTTCAGGTGGGTGATTCAAGAACATTTTATATATGATTAAGGTTAATACCAAAATATTTTAAGTGTGTTCATTTCTATTTGTTGTTGTGACATGTCTGCCTACATTTGAGGTAAGTGATGGATTTACTTTCACTGTCTCTTATTTGTGTTACTGGTACCTGACAAAATTTTCACTGCTTCTGTTGTCACAGTTGTTGGCTAACATCCTCATTCTTTTTTTGTTCGCCTTTTTTTCTTAGTATGTTGGTGTTTCTATCATATTCTCCTTCCACATCTTAGTTGTTTTGCTGTGTTGTTTTCATGCGTTCCTTGTTTTCTTGCTGTTTGATATCCATTTGATATTGTTTACTTCCATTTGCAGCATTTCATTCCTCTGTTCCCAACTTTCCTGGGAATTACTTATCAAAGTTTCATTTGAATTTGCTTATTTTATTATCTATTAAATTGCTGCTTAAACCAATTTCTGCAGTGCTTGTGGCCATTTGAATTTAAATTTCTGAGCATTGTTGTGACCATCACTTTTTCCCCTGTATTTTGGGTAAATACCATAGCAAGTTTAACCTCCACATAATTAATTATTTATATTTTTGTATATTAATTTTATAATTTTTTACACTGATGCCAATTTCTTTACCAAGTAAGTCTTTATACCTGTTGTAAAAAAATAATTATTCTTCACACATGCCACTGTTTTCGTTACTAGCTCTACCATTTTGGGGGCCTTTTAGTTTTTCTTTATTTTTCTTTCATTTCCTGATCTAGTTCACTTCTCCTTCAAGTTATAACCATTTCATGTGGTTTACCACTTTTCTTTCTGATTGTGTGAAACTTAACTGTTTCCATGCCTCCTATCTCTCGAAATTTCATTGACATACACTATTTCTTTAATCTTGTCTCATTTTAAGATACTCTTCAATGATACAACATTTTACGCTTTTAGCAGGCATCGTATTAATTAAATATTCCACTTACTTTTTTCGGGGATCGCACTACTTTAATTGATGGTTCAATACCGACGTTTCGGCGCCAACCTTGTGCCTTCATCAGGGTTTCCATATATGAAATTGTGTGGTTTTCACACAACTCCGTCGCTAAGCTAACTGTTTTGGCTACCGGCAGCGGATGTCAGCTGTTCCAGAGACCTTGTCGTTGGAGGTTTTGTGTTGCGAATGTCCACGAGTGCACATTTCCATGTTTTGCTTAAGCCATAGCCACCGTCTTTATTGAAATTTTTGGGATGTTTGAAGATTTCTATTGATTCCCTTATTTTCTGTTCCAGAAGACCTTTGGGTTGTGCTATAACTTCTGTTTTCTCCCATTGAATTTTATGGTCTGCTTCTATCTGATGTTCTGCTAGAGCTGATTTTGTTGTATGACCAAGTCTTGCATGACGACAATGTTCTTTTAGTCTTACACTAACCGCTCGGGAAGTTTCGCCAATATACACCTTTCCACAATCGCAGGGTATCTTATATACTCCACTTGCTTGTAATGGTGGTCTGCAATCCTTTGCTGATCTTAAAATGCCTCTTATTTTGTTGTTACTATTAAAGACTGGTTGAATATTGACTTTCATCAGCACTTTTCCAATTCTGTCAGTGACTCCAGAATGGTCCACAAATAGGCACATTCTGATTCTGCCAAACTGCCATATAGTTATTTATCATGCAACAAACTTTACTGCAAAACTTGCAGCATGCATTCAATAGCCACTACATATTCCATCCCTGCGAAATGTATGAAGATTATCTGCCTTCACTGGATAGCTTCTTACAGGCCTCCCCACTGACTACAGTTACAACAAAACAATGGACCCTACATAGCAAAATGTAATTCTATATTTTACATTTTTGAAGTTATTTATTTATACATTATATACATTTTGTTTTGTTTTGATCCAACTGTTTTGTTTTATTTCATTTATTTTTACAACATTTTCAGAGGAGATCACTTCTCTACTACTTCCCCCACAATTGCCATCCATGCCCTTCCCACCATGTTCATATCTTGTGACAAGACAGTTATTAGTGGATATAAACTCCTATTTGTGAAAATATGGATAATGGAAACAAAGAAACCTAGACCCGCCACATGAATTCATGTGGCATGTCTAGGTGTTATCACCTTTCCCCCTGCCATATGTCTTGCCTCACACATAACTAAGGTTTCTCGCCGAAATACTGTGCAATTTGTATGTTTTTGTGTTTTTTTATGTGTTCATCTTGCCGTCCTGCCTTCATCTGTGGTAAGTGAGGGGTTATTTTCCCTATCCTATCTTATTATTTGTGAAAATAGTTATAGAAAAGGGTTAGCATAGTTAAAATCCTTAAGTTTGAGATATTCAGGGGCCATTTGGACAGTTTTGGAGATTTTGGTAGTTTTAAGGGATTTAGATTACTGGTAGCTTTGACAGCATGATTCCAAACATGTTGTAATGAGTATCTGAGAATTGAATACATGCTAACAGCAAGTTGAACTAATGCACTCGTTAGGTGATTTAATTTAATTTAATTTAATTGCAATGGAGCACAGGCTCCGGTGGCAATTTCCCTACACAGGTATCTTCCCCCTATCCTGCACCCACCTACATTTGCCCTCTACAAATTTTTTCTTTAAATTCCTTCAAAGTTTTCGGTAAATTATTCATCGTTTCTCTTGGTAACTCATTCCAATCCCTGACACCCTTACCTAAAAAAGAGAATCTTCCTACACCCTTGTGCCTGAAATCGAGTGCCAGCTTGTGGTCATGGTCATCTTTTCCCTTCCATGCACTACTTTTCATACCTACTGCAATATCTTTCCATGATTCAAATAATATAGTTCCATGGGAAAAATTTATAGCAATTCTTAAACAGAAAAACGTTGAATAAGAGTGCTTAGTCTAGTAAATTAAAGTTAACTATCTTGTATCATTTGTATAATTTAGAATGTCGGAGAAGTGATTTTGATTAAATTCATTGTATTAAGGCAATCCAAAGCCTTCCAAGCAGGACACTCCTTTATAAACCCTTCATTTTTGGATTTTAAGTTTCGCTGCAGTAAATTGTTGGAATCAGGTTATTTCAGTTTGGTTAGTCTAGTCAGAGTTTGACTAAAATGTGTAAAAATTGATTAAAAGTATTCCTATGAAGGTCATTCAAATATAAACCCAAATTGTGTTTGTTTTACTCACGTAGTGACCAGAACAGTGTGGCTTGGTGGGAAATTGGAGGCAGGGGAATGGAGAGGCCATGTCACCAGCTCTCACACACAAACCCGCATTTTCTTTGATGTGATGAGTGAGTGAGAGGTAACACTGTCCATCACACAGTGTGTTATTACTTGTTTCCTTGTCAGTGAAGGTGTGAAACAGTGAAATTTAGAATAGATGCCCAGCATAGTTCAGAGATGCTACTTTAAGTAAATTCCCAGTGTTAGATTGGACCAAGAAGTTTTGAAATGATAATGATAACGTGGAAAGTCGGTCATAAATGATGTCCGGCAACCAGCATTAGTGACATCAGTATTCAGACCATGCATGAGCTTGTGAAAGAAGATCGTTTCATTACTGTTGCCGAGATTGTATTAGGTGTGTGTAAGTGTAGAAAGAGCCCATATGATTGTAAGATGTACTTGGATGCAGAAAAGAAAGAGCAAGGTCTTCTGAATGAAGCACAAAAGAATATGCAGAAAGACATTTGTCAGCTATTAATGAATTGCTTTGGGGAAGGAGAGGCTTTTTTGGTATCGTGACCTGCGACGAAACATGGGCTCATCACTATACCCCAGAAAACAAGAGAATGAGTATGAAGTAGAGGGAAGTTGGAGAGAGAGCACCAATCAAGGTCAAGACGCAACTCTGTGCTGGGAAGGTTATGGCAATTGTGTTTTAAGACTCGAAAGATGTAATGTTGATTGAATGCCTGCATACTCGAGAGACAGGCAGTTGCTGGATGATGCCAAAACTGTCTATTGCACCAAATGACATCAACAGGTTCATGATGTCCTCCTTCTGCACAACAACGTGCGGCCGCAGGCAGCAGTTTTGACCCTTAATAATCTCACTGAAATGCACTGGTAACCTCTTGAACACCATCCTTACAGCATAGACTTGTCCCCATGATGATACCATATTTTTGGTCAGCTGAAGGAGGCAGTAGAAAAGGGACAATTTGAAAATTTGAAGATGATGCAGCAGTCAAACAATATGTGTGCCATTGGCTATCACACAACCATCTTCTTTTTTCCAAGGTGGGATCAGAAAACTTCCTATACAATAGGAAAAACGTATTTCTGTTAAAGGGAATTATGTAGAAAAATAAGTTATTTGATTTGTATTTTTATTTACAACATGTAAAGCTATGCAAAAAAAAATCTGGTTTATGTTGGAATGGTCCTCATAAACTGTAGATCTGAAGTATTTTGAGGGGTTCATTGTTTCTTTGGAGCATTTTGTCAATGTTATGCCAGGGTTAGTGCATAACAGTTTACCCTGAAGGTGTGGCCGAAGGATATATTGTCATTTAGTCGCCACCCAACTGATGACTTCAGTAGGTGAAGGTAGGTTTCAAATAATGTTCACTGTAAACCTTCTTGTTGTTTTCAAACAATGTATTCTTTCAAAAATTTTACAATATATGGTGACCAATCTACATCATCGGAATTGTTCTCCAAAAATAAAATATTGCCTGGAGACAAGTAGCTAGCAAATCCTGATAAACCACTAACTGAAGAAAGTTCAATTACATCGTGAGTATAAACACTTCAGCACTATTGGTTGTAAATGATTCAAGATGGCTGCCTAGCCTCACATCCTTCCCGCCTAACTTGCTGACTCTCCACCCCACATAGTGCCAAATCAGCTACACGCCAAACGTGACCTATCTCCACGAGTGCTTTCAAAAGACTGCCCCTATTCACGATTTTCGATGGTCTATTTATAGGAGACCTAGTGGATTTCACAACATCTCTGGGGATTTTTCCATCATAAAACCTTATTTTCCCTCTGATATACCTGAAATTTTTGTGGCAAGTTGCCCATTCCCTAAATGTTAAAACAAATCCTTATAAAAATTTCTCTAGCTTTAGCAGTTTGACTGTAAAAAATTATTGAAGTGGTAAACCCTAAAATTTTCCATCATTTGTTGAATGTGCGAGCTATGGTGTTGATTCCTAGTTAAAAATGATCTACTAATTCTTCCTTATCTTTTGGTGTATAAACCAGCTTGTTTATAACTTTTTATCCTAGTGTAATCCATATTTTAAAATTTCTATACTCTCTATCTCCGAAAGTATTGATAATACTGAGTTAAAGTATGTTTTAAACTTTTCAGAATGCAATTTTCTATATAATATGAAGTTGTGTAGTCATTAACTAATCTCTTTCATATAGTTTCAAAACTCCCTTTAAAACCTAAGTTCAAATCTCACAACCGGATACCACTATATTTTCCAAATTCTTGTTAATTTACTTTTTCTTATTCTGACAAAAGTATTGCATGGATTTTTACAAAAACTTACTCATTATGCTCAGATAAAATTCTACTTTGTTTTAAATATACTCCCCATCTATCTAGCCAAATTATCCTATGTGAAAACTAAATTTTCTTGTCGAAATCCTAATTTTTGTACAAAATCTTATCAAAACGTTACTTACCTTTTACATACAGATTCTAAATTTTTACATTATGTGCTTTAAAATTCAGTGCGTCTTTTAAGATATAAATCTTTTCTGTAGCTTGAAAACTGAGAATTTAGAAAATGTTTAACTGAAAGAATGTAGGCTTTTTTGGTGAGTCAGTTGCGTGAAATCTTCTTGGGCTGTCTACCGAGCAGAAGATGGAGCCAGAGGCAGACTCCGAAAAATCGCTTTGTATTTTTACTGACACGCTATCCTGGTGGAAAGCCTGAGGAGATTTTACGCAATTTTTTTAACTGCTTAGCTTGAATTTCAACTTCTAAATCAAATACCTAATCTGTATTACTTTCTATCCATGAATATGTATTTTCATCCTTATGACTTACTGCATCTCTGTACATGAATGTAGCGTTTTCTATTTTAATATGAGATATTTCCTTTATGCGGCCAATGTTTACAAATTGTAGTGATTAAATCTTACTCTTAACTTCTACTTATCACTTGAAAACTGTAAGAAAATGTTTTTAAACATGTTTTGCAATAGGATTGATACTAGCTCATAACTCTTTAAACTAATTTTGATAATTTACTTACAAAATTTAGGTTATATAACAATTTCTGAACACACTAACAAGTGAAAAAGTTTTATCGGGTTATGAACTTTGTTGTATTTGGTGACTATTGGTGTGAATCAGAATATTCTCCAAGTGTGTATGATCTTGGAAGAAGTAGTTGTGACTTAATTACACTTCACAGTTAAAAGAAACTTCAGTTCTTAGAAGATTGTCAGATTAATTCCCTTACAATTTGATCAACAATTCAGTATGGATAATGGAAACAAAGAAACTGCCGTGAGGCACTGAAAATAAGATAGGATAGGGAAAATAAACAGATACCCGTCACTTACCACAGATGAAGGCAGGAGGGCGATACCCCCATGATCTCGTGGAAAAACAAATTTCCCGTGCTATCACCCACAACCCTCGTTCTGCACCTCCAAAAACTTACTGTGGACCAACACTTGTCACCCAATTCTTTCCTGGCCTGGAATCTGTCAACCAGATACTCCGCCGTGGGCATGATTTCTTACGTTCCTTCCCTGAAATGCGTCTCCTCCTTCCCAAAATCCTAGCCACTGCTCCCCGCACTTGCTTCAGCAGACCACCCAATCTGTATAACATCTTGGTTCACAAGTATTTACCTGCCGACTCTCCTAGACCTCCACAGGGATCTTTCCCCGGTAACAGACTCCGCTGCAAAACTTGCAGCATGCACCCTGCCAGCACTACTTACTCTAATCCTGTCACAGGCAAATCTTTCCCTATAATTGGACATGCCACATGTGCTACCACTCACCTTATTTACCAACTCACCTGCATCCACTGCACTGCCTCTTACATTGGTCTCACCACTCAACTACTTTCCTACAGAATGAATGGCCACAGGCAAACAGTTTATACTTCCAACCCAGACCATCCCATGGCAATTCATGCGAACTTCCATAATTCAAACAACCTCAACACGTGTTTCCCAGTTAGAGCTATTAGAGTTTTTCCTAATACCACCACCCCTTCAGAACTCCGCAGATGGGAACTAGCCTACCAACATATCCTTGACACTAGATATACCCCTGGCCTAAACCTACGTTAAACCTGTCACTTGACATCTCTCATTTCATTTTACAGTCAGTTACTTATATATGTACATTTCATCAATTCATTTTTTATATATTTAAATTCTTCTATCTCCATTTATTTTCATCTATAACCAATCTAAATAAAATTATAACTTTCTGAGTTATGCTACACAAAGATTATTTTGATTTGTTTCACTTTTCAACAATTCAGTATGTGAGATTTGAAAAGTTAATATTGTTGCACTTTAATGGAAGGTTCACTCAGAAAGTCACTTGTTTTAATGGAGACTTCTTAAAGTTAGAACAAAATGGTCCAGTACCAGTTGGTATAAAACTTCTGAACAATTTTGGACTTTGAATCTGTTGGACAGATTGCAATAGAAGTTTTCATAAGATAAGAACAATCACATGATCACCAATTTTCATACAGTCAACTATTTAAAAATTCAATTGAAAAGACAGTATTGAAAGTTTTGAAGTTTATAAAAAAAAAAAAACTCCTTAAAATTCTCACTTTTAAGTTCAACACTCTCTTAATATTCAATTGCTTATGTCAGGAAATATCTTCATGGCTTACATCTACCTATACAGACTATCACATTTTCGAACACACAGCACACATGGTTTCACCCTGAGGCACTTGCAAAAAAACCTTGCTGCTTTAACTCTGTGCCCCTACTTATAGATTTCCATTACTTACATCATACACTACCATATGACCAATCCCGATTTTTTTTTTTAATAACCTAAACTTTACAGGTCTGTATCTTTACCCATTTTAAATTTGTGATTTTATCTTTTCTTTGACAAATATATAAAATATTATGAAACTTTATCCTGCTTTTAATCTTTACCAAACATTCACAAAATTTTGTCCTGAATTTATAGAATACTTTCTGTGTAATCATATTCCCATAATAACTCTTGCTTTCTCCATAATAATTAACAAAAGTCAGTAATTCTTTAATTAAACCCAAAAAACTTTATTTCACCATCAAAGCCATATTATAAATTCCTCTTAACACGTAATATATCCTGCCATGATTCATTATTTAAAACTCTCCCAAAAAGTTTTATGGACATTTTACATTAAATATCACCACATTTTCACTATTCCCTGAACCACATGAGTTGACAGTTTTTAACTTTTCTAAAACCAAATACCTCTTATTATGTCTCAGGTAGTATTTGGAGAAATTTATTTAGTGAATGTATTAAAATTAAGCAATGAATTTAAACTTGTTATCTTGTAGTGCAGCTATTCGAACAGTGAAACTTTTAATATTTCCTTGAGAGTGAAGGTTGCAACTATCATAATTCAGAATAGAATTAGTTACAGTCAAGTTGTAAACAACTTATGTAGAACTTAGATCTTTAAAGTTATACCCAAAGCAAGTTAACATGCAAACCATAGGCGAGTAAGTCAAAAATCACATTACCCCAATTGTCTCATGACAATATGGCTACAGAAAAGTGGTGAGTCTTGGACACATCCAATCACCTCTTAATGTGATTAATATTTATACCGAAATACTGCAATGTGTATTCTTGTTTATTAATTTGTCACATCCATCCTGCCTTCATATGTGGTGATTGTTGGACTTTCCCCATCCCTTTCCCAAGCACCAAACCCATTTCACTTTACTTTCATTGCCTAACAGTCTTCTCACTGTCAGTATGTATATAAATGACTTGGAAAGTAAAACCTTCACTTGTCAAAGATAATGGTACGAGTGAAGCAACAAACACCCTAAAACAGAAACCTCATCTCCTCATGTTAATATTATTCGCAAATCTCAGATTTCACTGTGTCTAAACCATTAGCTATAGAAGTGATTGTTTACTTTTTATCTATGTGCTTGTGATCTTTGTGTACAAGAACAAAAATAAACACAGAAGAGAATGGAAGTTAGGAATTGGAAGGTTGCTGTAGTTGCAGTGGAAACTCATACATATATGCAAATGAGGCTAATGAGAAGGAAAGCTTTTAGGCAATGAAGAAAGCTTTTAGGCAATGAATAATGGAGAAAGTAAGCCCGTCACTCACCAAAGTTGAATGCAGGAGGGCAGCGAAGAACACACTGTTACAATATTTTGGTTTGAAACCTTACTGAAGTAGAGAGATATGAACCACTGGCAGGGAAGGTGTGTCATGATTCCAAGTGGTAGGTCACAGAGTGTGCATTCCTTTCCTGCCAAATGACTAATATCTCTCTGTCTAATAAAGGTCTTAAACCAAAACATTATTACTGCAACAACTTTGGTCACTTGCCAGTTCCTAACTTCGACTCTGATCTGTGTGTTTTTTTAATATATACATTTATAAATTAAGATCATAAGTGCATGTATAGAAAGTAATGTTTAGCTTCTATGGTTGATGGTACAAATGAAGTGAATTTTGAGGTTTTCCAATAATATCCACTTTCCACTTCAGGGAATAAAGTAAGCCTGTATTTAGTTGAAACATTTCATTAAGTATTATAAAAATTACGGAAATAAACCAATCCATTAATACCATGTCAAAAACAAATATTTTTACTAATATTTCTTTAAATATGTTTTAAAATTTAAGATGTATAATAAGCCAATCAGTATAGTACCACCTTTGGAATTTGGTCATCGAATTAAATTTAAGTCACAGCTTATTATTTCCACTACTCATATTGAAATGTTAAATACAGTAATAACTTTATAGTCATTAAAACTTGTAGATAAATAATGAAACAAACTATTTCTTCTTTTGATTTAGCGTTTGGTCTTGGGACAATGATCTACAATGGTCTCGAATGTGGAGCATTCTTTGAGATTCCTTTCAACTCCCCTTGCTACCAGATACTTCGTGGTATCAATCCTGTGCTCCAGATGATATTCACATTTATGCAAATGTATTTCATATTCATGAATTCCAGGGTAAGTACCAAGCATTATATAACACAAGAAATTTTTTTCTCTTCTTAAGGTCAAATCTAAACCACGTCTTTAATCCCGTAATTTTACTGTATTTCATTCTAACATTCTTAGACACACAAGTTAATTAAAATAAGGAAGGATAGAGAAAATAACCCATCGCTAACCACAGATTGAGGCAACAGGGTCAGATGAACACTAAACCATATTCATTTAAGTTGAATTGTGCCATTTGAGTATGCACACACCACATGACTAGGTTCTTCATATAGAACAGAGTGGTGGGCTATTGATAATTCTCGGGAAAAAAACTAAAATATTATATATAAATCACAAATTGTGGTGAAACATCAATGTAGACATGCCTGAATATAAAAATGTCAATGTTATTAATGGAGCAGTGGAAAAAAGGGAACAAAAATAAATAAATTCGAAAGAATTTTACTAAAGTTAATCTCCGAAGTTCAGATAAGGTGTTATTTTCCAGGAAATCTCTGATTGTTTTACAACAAGAGTTTTCAAAGTTGTGGGTGTTCTGTTACTGGATGTTATAGGTTGAGAGTATGGACTGTGCGTCTGTGGCCATCCATTTTGTCTGAGAGTTGTTTTCTAGTGATGTATGAATTAGTGCAGTGGTGGAAGGTTAGTTGGCATATGAGGTAACATGTGCAATGATGGGGAAGGGTTCACCTGTGGTAGAATTGAAATGGGAGATGGGTGTATAGATGCTGCAGGTTTTAGAGAATCTGGCTCATGGTATTTTTGGACCAAAATATTTTTAAGATTGGGTGGTGTTAAAACATGTGCAGGGTACAGGGGGTAGAATTTTTGGGAGAAGGGTGCACATCTGTGGGAAGGAGCAAATGAAGTTGTGTTCATGTCGCCAAACTTGATTGACAGACTCAAGACCCGGGGAAAACAGAATGACGAATATGGGACAATGGTTTGTTTTTGTAGGAGTAGGGTGAGAGTAGTTTTGTGGAAGGTGGGTGACAGCTGAAAAGAGGGAGAGTGAGGGGGAGGGAGTAAGGCCAGATGAAGTTCATGCAGTGGTTCTACACAAATCTACATAATAAGGTGTTTAAACTGATATATTGAAAAGTATTTTCTTGTTTTGTGTGTTTGTGTTTATCTGTGTTAAGTGATGGGTTATTTTCTCTACACTTCCATATTTTCATTGCCTGACATCACTTTCATTTTCACTACTTATCACATAAGTTTATCACAGAATTGTGCTGGATTTCGGGTAAAACATTCACTATGAAATAAATATGATGTAACAATAAGTAAATAAAAAATGCCAAAAACAGATTCTTTATTTACTTAGAAGCAGACATATAACTAATGAAAATGCCAGTATGACTTCTATTGTAGAAAGATAAGTAGAAAATAAAAGACAGTGAGGTTTTGCAGAGATACAGGAGGAGTTGATGGGTGTCATTGATACAGGAACTATTACCAGATGAATCATAAGTTACTAACAGAAGTTTTCTTGGAGATACAAAACCAAAAATAAGGGTCTTTCTTAATTACTGTAGTGGAAAACCAAGCTGAGGTCCTTGGGGGAGAATCTAAATTTATATTTAAGGTTTGGAGGTAGAAGCAGGATGGTCATTACTGGTGGGAACTTAAATTTATCAGTTGTAGAGTGGGATGGGGGTAAGATTAAGAACAGAAGCGAGCAGATATTTGCTGCTAATACGTTGGTTAGGGCAGGAAGCTTTCTTCATGTTGTAAGAGCAATTACTTTTTTTTTTTTTTGATTGCTTAACGTCTCTTAACAGTGAAGTTTTAGAGACGGGAATGGATGGGAGGCAAGGAATGGGAAGGAATTCAGCCATGGCCTTTTGAAGGAAGCATCCCGGCATTTGCCTGGAGTGATTTGGGAAACCATGGAAAACCCAAATCTGGATGCCCGGACGGGGATTTAAACCACTGTACTCCCGAATGTGAGGCCAGAACGCTAACTGTTACACCAACACGCTCGGTTTTCAAGAGCAGAGCATAAAGGAAAAAAACATGGAAATGTTCCTTATAAAGCCTGATGGTAATTATGAGGGGTTTCAGGATGCTGAAGGAATAAGTGCTCATACAGCAGTTCTGATGGATATAAGAGGGCCTAGTAAATCAGTAGCCAAAACATGGAACCCACATGCCTAAGGAAGATAGAATCTTGCAGAGGTTGTTCAGAAGAGAACATGACAGAACTCGAAAACAGCAAGGCAGTAGGGAAAAACTGAAAGAACTAACCAAAGTATTAATAACAACAATAAACAAAGCCAATATGTTTTCATGAAGATTATTATGGCTGGGGTGTATACCAAATAATGCAACTGTAAATTTCTTTTGCTGTATTAGAAAATTGAACGGAAGAAGAGAGATTCGGAAAATTGAGTTAGAACAGAAAGTTACCAATGATATGGAAGAGGCAGAGATATTAAGCAACTGTTTTGATCAGACCATTATGGACTATCATCCAGATGTGTCTAAAAAGATACAGAAAGATGCAGTTTGTGTCTGCGCCATAGGTTTTTCATGAAAATGTGATAAAGTCATAACAGGTGTTTTGTATTAATATTTAATTTCATTACAAGTCTCTTTAATACAGGATAACTGTTACAGAATACATAAATTACAAGTTTATTGCATGTATCGGAGATCTATGGTAGCTAAAGTAACACATTTTACTTTTGATGCTGTTGTATCTCTAGCATTTGTTCAGCTCTGGACTTTTTAATTTCTAGGGGTCCTTTTGATGCGAGTTTTCTTCTAATTTGTGGTTTCTGTAATTACTAGCATATTTATGACTCATATGAGACAATATCTTGATTTTTTTCCTTGTAATTTTGTATTTAAAATCGATCTTTACTCATATTCTTACAAATATTTCTATCAGCTCACTTTGGCTCCTAGTAGTGTTTGGTAAGTCCTTTCAGTGACACACTTTCACGATGCACTAATTTATAACTTCACACAGCGCTAATTTGATATACTCGCCAAAATGCACTCACCCTAGTCCAATGATGTCACGGGCATAACAAATGCTGCTTGAAGAATTGTACAGACTTGCTCTACCCATTGTGGGCTCAACCTTTGTCAATGCATTATTAGTCTCATAGTTATTAGTGATTCAAACCTGATGGTATTTTGTAACGCAAGAAAGTTCAAGTGGCTATCACTGTACTTAACGAGCAAATATAAATTTATCCTGAGGAAATTATGATGGAACTCAGTAAGTTTGAAATTCTTAAAGGGGCTGGTGTTAATAATATTACTGCAGATGAAATTGTGGTGGTGGTGGTGGGAGGGGGGGGGGATCGTGATATACCAATGTATTGAATGCTGATATATTGTTTGTATTGAGTCTGAAGATTTGCTTTGTAGCACAGGAACAGAAAACTACTAGTTCATAAAGAGTTGAAAGTTAGACAGCTTAGTGTTGACATCAGTAGAAGATTTTGATGAAGAGCTTGATATGCAACCACATAAAAATGTGTGTGAGGAAAGAAAGTGACCTATAAATCAGAAGGGTTATTCATATGAGTTCTGGTGAACAATGTGCAAGATATTTCAGATGAAATGAAGCAGGGAGGCCAAGTTGATAGCGAAGCACTGGATCTATTCAAGTCATTTGACTGCATAATCTATAAAATAATGTAAAATAATGTAAATGTCATTGAGGTGAAAGAAAAAATATGTTGCTGGTTGGAAGAATTCCTACAGGTAGCAACAAATAATTAGTGGATGAAATGCCGTATCAAAAAGGTGGAAGTGGAAACAGCAGTATGACATAGTAGTTCATTGCTGTTAACTATTCTAATTAATGATTGTGTCAGTAATTTTTACAATCAGAAATTAGCCTGTTTGCAATTGGCTTCAATTGACTTAATGTTATATAATAGAATTAAAACAGGAAAGTATTCGGATCCAGGATATCCATTTCAGTAGATCAATATGGACTGAAACTAAACTTAAAACAGAGATTAAAGACAGAAAAATTAAGGTTTTATTTGATTATAAAATTGAAAAGTAATGTCTTCCGGATATATTGATTGCGAATATTTTTGATGATAGACTCTATTTAGCATGAAGCATTGGGTATGAGACAGATTCAAATGCCTGCATTTACTAGAAATGGTGGTGAGTGGGTACATTAAAGAAGTATGGTATCTAGGATAAAAATCTTGATCCAATATTTGCTTTAATTAGAGGATAACTAGATTAGTTTTTGGAAATTGGCATAGAACACAATCAGTAACTGATATGATAAAAGATCTGGCTAGCAAATCATTTTAAGATGGAAGGTGTGGGAGGTAGTAGAGTTGGGAGTTGTACATGTAAGGAATAAAATTGTGATGACCAGTGGCGTAATAATAGGGTGGCAGGACAGGCAAAATGCCACAGGCCCCCACTTCCTGTAATTGCCCATTCTGCACTTGCGGGAGGGTGGCGTCTGATGGATTTGTCACGGGTCTCAATTGTATAGTTAGTCCACTGGCAATGACTACAAACCAGCAAGGGGGAGGGGTGTGGATTCAGAAACTGAAATAAGTATTGAAGGATATGTTAAGTCATTATTTTACATCTAATACTTGAAGAATTGGAAACAAAAATGTGTTAAAAGCAAAAGTAGGCATGTAGAGTAAGGTGCCCCACTGCAGTTAAATCTTTTTCTAACCCAGTGAAAAAGTACAATACAATGCATGATGTTTGCCTCTATGCAACTACATAATTCATAATAGATGCATATCCAATCTACAAAAGTTCTTGTAGAACTTAGCCATTTTTTTCCAATGTTAATGTCAATTGCCAAAAAAGAGAGACCTTTTTCAATTATTTAAGTGCAATAATGCATTACTAAATTCAAAAAACTGTATACCACTAAAAAAAATCTAAGTACTTGATTTGTAAACAGAAATAAAAGTTTAGATAATGAAATAAAACAAAAAATCAGCATTTTTAAATTCTAAGTTGAAATATTCACTGTAGTATGAAAATAAAATTAATAATATTAATTTATAAAGATATAATAACCAACATACATAATGAAGAAAAATCTGTTTTCTTTTTATGTAAATTACTTTCTTAGGTTAATTTAGTTAACTCTCCAAATGAATAAGAATGATTTACCTGATGCATTAATCAAAGTTATGCAAAATTTATTTAATCATGTGAAATTGGTATAGAAGCCAAAGAAAACTAAAATGCTGAATTGGAAGAATGGCTCTTATGGGAGGAGGAAGCTTTTTTTTAAATATATATATATATATATATAGCAGACAGAGGTGCCCGGTTCAAATCCTATTTTCATCTGGTATTTCTATGGGCCTTAAAACTGGTTTTCACCTCTGACTGCACTTTTCTTTGTTAATTTGAAAATTCCAAGATAGTATGGTTTGGATTCCACATTAAACAGTGGTCACCTTTACCAAGTTAGGTGGCCCTAATAGAGGATGATTGTGCAACTGATAAGAAATTCTGTCAGTAGATCTTTGAGAACACATGAAATAACTATCAGCATTTTACAAAAATTGTGGTTTTATTCTACAGAAAATGTTTAATGAAAATTTTATAAACTGTACCCTCCATTCACCTAAGTTGAATGAAGAAGGGCAGCAGCAAAAATAAAAAAGGGGCAATATTTTGGGCCATACCATTTTTTAAGAAAATAGGAACATGTGATTGAGCATGCACAAACACCGGCAGTCAACATAGCCACCTATCTACACACACATACATATATAGGTTCACAATATTTTTTATTTTTTTTCAAAGAAAAATAATAAATCTTTGTCATCCAATTTTTGATGAAAATGATCATTTATAAGTCAAAGAGTACTCTAATTACACTTGCTTATCTTGTCTGCTACTTACATACTCCATTAGTTTATTATTATAATTGAAATTATCACACTTTTCTTAGCAATATTTTTATTTTAAAATTCAATGGTTTATTAATATTTTCTTTGCTGTTTGTGGGACAGTGTGCTCATTTGTTAAAACCTACCATTGCAGTTATTTTTCATGAATTCAACAAAAGAATAACAAAAGAACCTTCATTTATGAACAGGCTCGTTTGTATCTTTTATCATGTACTCATGATTTGTTTACCAGTTCTGTCTAATGTAAGTTTTGCATTTACTGTTTTGTGTTTAGTTGAACATCCATCGCTTCAAGGTAGTGGCACGTTTTGGATTAATGCACGTGGTGGCAACAAATTTGTGTGTTTGGATTCGCACATTAGTGCTGGAGAGCCTCAAGGAAATTTCAGCATATCAGCATCGGCGCCTTGAGTCGTTTCTTGCTGCTGATGAAGAAAATGCAGTAGGTGAGTGATCATTAAATATATTACTAATGCTTTAATAACTATATTTGGAAGAACCAAATCTTTGAAGAAATAACAACAACATTGTTCAGTAATCTGGTTTTGGATTTGACAGGTTTTTTTCTGATTTCTGTTTGCATGATGCATGTTATTAATGTTTGTTAACTGAGGCTCAACAAGTCAGAATCTATCTATCAGATCATAGATGTTTCATAGAATCATATTTGCACAGCAAAATTATTTTTATTATTTTTGTTTAGTCAGAAGAAGTAATGGCTGAAGTGGCATTATGGGAAACTATCATAAATCCTTCAACATTAGCGATGAGACAATATTTTTATTTCTTCATATAGAGTTTGCTTACGCAACTGATTTTTTTTTTTTTAAAAAAAAGGACTTAAAATTTGTGTTGCCAGATGGTCCCAATCTTGTAACTCGAGGAATGCATAATATTTTTAATATGTAAAGCATGGTAATCATCAGCATCGGTTACTTCTGCTTTTTATACCTTTAGTCAATGTTTGTATAATTCAGCAAAGTGAAACATTAGATATATGAGATTTGAAATTTAATCCCTTGAATTCGTTCTCAAAAAAAAAAAAAAATGCTGCAAACCTTATTGCTAAATTCCAATAATGTCACCTTAAAAGTACAGTAGAACTCCAATTGTCCAAACTACAACTATCCGAATCACTGAATATCCGAATTGCTTTTTCAATTAAGATGGAAACATACTACAATTTGCAAAATAATGATTCTGCCTATGTGCCAAAAAAAAAAAAAAGAGGAAAGGGAAGAGACATGAGAAGATGGGGATGATGTGTCACTTGAGGAATTCAGAAACATTCTTTTAAAAATCCTGGATGTTCAGAAGTTAGTGCTGAAGATGCAGGAGAGTGGGACCCTAGGTATGAAATTCTAAATGATGATGATCTTATTGAAAGTGTGAGCAAAGGAAGTGTCGAGCAAGAAGGTGACCTTAATGCCGAAGTTGAAGCAGCACGGGACCATCAGCTAGTCAAGCATTTGCCGGCCTTTAAACTGTGTTGAAGTGTCAGTCAAAGTGTGACCACATGCAATTTCTCACTGTCAAATGGCTGCCCGAAAACAGATGAATACCGTCAAAAAGTTTACTTTGACGGAGATGTTCAGCAAGCAATGATTTTTATTTACAGTATGGTACATACATACTGTACTAACGTACAGCACTTGTAAATACACTTAACATTTAAAAGTATCGGCTTTTCATTTAATTAATTAAAAGCTCTTTTAATTTAAAAATAGTTTTTACTCCCATTTTCAGCATACATACAGTAAATAATTAAAATGGACCCATTTTAGGAAAAAATCCAACTATCTGATTTTTTTTATTATCTGGTCCCAATTGATTCTGATAATTGGAGTTCTACTGTACTACTCTTGAGAAACTATACACAGATGCAATTGCAGTGGTGAATTTCTCACTTAAATCTATCCATTCTTACATTTTTAAATACATCCAAGTGGCTGTTGTTCTGTTTGTCCACCTGGGCTTTAAATGGTCTTAGCCTACATCCACCTACAGGCTGTAATGTGTGTAGACATAATCTCTATCAGTATCACTTGTTTTGAAACCAGTCAAAAAACAATCCAATTTTCTTTGCTTAGTTTATCGTATTATTTACCTTATCATTATTCTCAATAATTTATCATTCTTATCTTCGAGTTTATCAAAAACTGATCAGAAACTTCCAGTTCACAAACAGCTTTTCAGCTCCAGGAACAAATGTCACTAGAGCCATGAAAGAAGGAAATCAACATGGTACTTGTCCAAGAAACGTACACTAGTTTAATTAATTGGAGGTTTTTCTAAAGCAGAATTTCATATATATATATACGATCCAACAGCCACCACAACTGATTGAAGTACACAAAAAATGATTTAAAAAAAGTTAAAATATTGTGAAATACCTAGTCTTAGATATTAAGGGAGCATCTATTAATTACATTAGCACAAACGGGAGGGGGGAGGGGGCCGACAGTTCCAGCAAAATCTCGCCAACAAAATTACATGATCAGTCTCATATTAGGATAGAGGGAGGGGAGGGGGGGTCCCATCAGATCTCATCAAGGAGCGGAGGGAGGGTTCAGATTTCTGAAAAAAATGCTCATGAGTTAATGGATGCCCGCTAAGGATATAAACACATTTTTATACTGTGGCAGCAAGAATGGCTTGAGCCAAACCTATTCTTGATGGGTGAGTGGTAATTGTTTTGGTGTGGCATGTGGGAAGATCTGGGTTCAAATTCCCATCAAGCAATTCAGATTTTGAATTTAAACTTCAGGGGAATTCCAGGATAGTCCCTTCAAAAACCCATGGCTTCATATCTACCAGATCCTTCAGTCTTTTCCTGTCTCTCCCTGAATGCTGATGTTGATGTTTATGAAGTGTGAAGTAAAAATAAAAACAAAATGAAATTACTGCCACAGTTTCCATACACTATGTCATCGTTGTAGTTGACATACTTATTCTGATTGTAAACTCAGTCACGCGAAGTTTTAAAAGTGCACAGTGCAAGAAATTCTCAAAGTTGATGAAGACATATATAGGATACACAGTACAACAAAAAATTATGATGTGTGTATCAGAGCTACAACAAAAATTACATTACCAGCCTTAAGCCATAATTTTTGGAACATGCTGATGCAGCGAAAGGAAACTTCAAATAGGGTAAGAACAGCTCCAATCTGTAGATAATGTCCACTGGGAAAAGTGAAACCAAATGCTGAAAAGATTAATTTAATTAAAGCCAGCCAGAAACCGTGTGCAGTCTTAAGATATTCCTACATCTTCCAAGCTCTGGTAAATCACTAAATCACTGCTACCCACCGAATTTAGTACACAACAACTTTTACATGCTACATCACAACCTGCACATTAAACCCTCAAAAATCAACCATAGTCCAGTCCTGGTTACTCAGTACTTTCGATGACTTTAATCCATCAACCAAATCCTTTAGCATGTTTGATTTCCTTTGAGCCTATCCCAAAATTATATTTCTTCTCTCCAAAAATTCTCCCTGCATCCCTAGGATATGCTTCAGTAGCATCACTAACCTCAGCCAACTCTTAGTCCACAAGCATGGTCATCCTCATCACATCAAACAGCCACAAGGCTCTTTCCCATGCAACAGATCTCACTGCAAAATGTGTGTCATGCACCATGCTTCTATCACCAATTCATTCATTGGGAAAAGCTTTCTTACTATAGGACATTTCACTCGTGAAACCTCTTATGCAATATACCACCTGACCTGCAACTATTGTCCTGATTCCTACATAGGTTTGACCAACAATCCACTAACCATAAGAATCACCAACAAACAGTATTCACCCAGAATCTAAGACACCCTGTGTCTTTTCATACCACCATATGTAACCAACAAATTTAATTCTTGCTTCACCATCCATGCTATAGTCCTCCAAAACAGAAGCAGCTTCACTGAAATCAGAAGGTGGGAACTGGCTTACCAGTACAAACTGGGTACCAGACTGCCACCAGATATTGACTTAAGATAATGCCCAGTAATCTTCCTTCTTGTCCACCCAATCCCCACCCCCTCTATCTCTTTGCATGTGTTTCACTACTCAACAGAGTTTATTTCAAGTAGTTTGTAATATCTTTCAGTTTTTATTTAATTTTGTTTTCAGGAATATATTTTCTGCCAACTCCTCCTACCTGCCCGTGACTTGTTCCCATGATATAGTTTCCAAGTTTACAATTGCTCTAATTTCTGCTTTTTAACTCCCACCCATACTTCATGCCATGTTGATTTTTCCCCACCAAGAGCTACCGATCAATGATCTGCACCTCCTGTTAGCTGTCAGCCATGATCATGCAGCTACCTCAGTTTTATTGTTGATGAAGGAACATAAGCCCAAAAATTTCAGTGCATGGCGTGTGTACTTTTCTGTGCGTGTTTCGACACCATCCTGCCTAATACTGTGGTAAGCGGATGTTATTCTCCTACCCATATCTTTTATTTGTCCTGCTGTTTGGCAGCTAATGTATTCTAACAAGTGTATATGTATGAGCAGGAAAATCCTTTAAGGCAACAAAACTCACCAGATAAAATTCACCAGACGGCCGTCGTCATGTACACGTCTGGCTCCACCTGGTGTCTCACTTTTGCAAGAATGAAGCTATTCACCGAGATATTGCACGTTTCTTGTGTTTGTTCTTTTTTGTGATTGTCGTGCCCAGCAGCTGTCATATATATATATATATATATATATATATATATATATATATATATTATGGCAGGAACAGATCTGTCTTTTTTTAATTGGAAGGGAAAAGATGACCGTGATCACAAGCTGGCACTCAATTTCAGGCATAAAGGAGTGGGTAAATTTTCTTTTGTATGTAAAAGAACTAAATTAACAAGGGAAGTTATTAGTAGTTCAAAAAATGTGGAAAACATTTAAAATTCATAAAAGGCAAAAGTAGTTGGTTGGGAGAATTTACACTCCAAAGATATAAGATGATAAAATAATAATAAGAAGAAGAAGAAGAAAAGAAGAAACAGGTGGCTAGAGTAATTGCCACTGGAACCTGTCTCCATCACATTTAAATTAAATTAAGTTAAATTTCCAAAATAGTAAAAGAATCTTGCATAAAGAGAAAAGAGTAATATATATTGCAATTTAAACAAATCCGCATTAATTGCGAAAGTTCCGCACTTGCATATGCAGATATCCGTTACATCCCTAGCCAGGTCATTCTGTGATTTTGATTCCATGTTAAACTGTAGGTCCCTGAGAAAATGGCTTAGTATGCTTGTTTCAAGAGAATCCAACCAACTTTTGGGTAATGGACTAAGTTTTAAGTATCAGGTTTACTTTACCTAACCTTCCATATTTTTCACTTGCTTTCATGGCTCACATTCTTACACTCGGTGCTTATTAGTCTTCCTTTTGTTAGTCTGATTTCATAGTGGTTGTGGTTCATTGTGAAAGATTCTAAACTGGAAAAATAATTCTTGTAATTTTTTTCAATCAATTAATTTTTTCTTTGTCATTTTATAGAAACATGCTAGTAAAGAGATCATTCACAAATCAATATGTGTAATATTAAAAAATAAATACTTATTGGTCTTTTGATTAGCATTCATTTCTTTACATTGGGATCTTTAGTTATAATTTTGAAAAAACTTCTTCACACTTTTGGAAATATCTGAAAATGGACTGACTTTCCAGCCAAATGAACAGTTACTTTAATCACGAAAAACAAAAAGATTAAATGCTGACGGTGTAAACAGCTTCAGTTATTATTGCACATAATCTTTCATTTTTTACTTCATTTCAAGACTGAAGTGACACAAATGTTAGTATTATATTTCAAGAAATTTGCAAATGTCTTTCAAGAATATTCCATACCTTTTCCCCACAAATCATAAAACACATAGTGTGACTTTATCACCTTCAATTTTAATGTTTTAAAAGTGGAAAAGGGGAAAATAAGTAAGAATTTTGTACTAAAAGCTTTACTATTTTTACTAGAACAAGAATTTCATTTTTCTTTTATATCTGACTTTACTTTAGACTACCAGAAAATAATTTTAAAAAAAACCGTTGAAACTTTACAGTTTCACATATTTTTCTATTATTCCTGATAAGTTGGAAATGAGGCTAATGCTTTATTTCACAGTTTATATTAATAAACATGCATGTGATCTGCATTTAACAGAAAGCAGTGAAACTATGTCACATCAGCTAAATGTTGATCATCATGTTGGACAGTTTCCACCCCCGAGCTGGATCAGCCAGGAACACAGTATTCTATAGTGTGTCTTGTCTCTCTTCCATTCCTCATGCTCCACTGCATCCAATTCGCTCCTCTATGATGCACGCCTTTTTCTATTCCCTACATCCATCTGTCACATCATCTTCCTCGAGGCCTCTTCGCTTGCAATTTCAAATTATGCATGCATCTTTTAATCACTCATTCACTTCACATGTCCATACTACTGGAGTCATGCTCTTTCAATTCTATTATGTACAGGTTAGCTAAATATTTATAATTGTTATATTATTCCAGAAAACATAACAGACAGAAAGAAGACAAAATTTAAAGGCAGTTATTGCACCTAACTGGTAAAATGGTTGTTAATAACAATATTTGTTCAAAAAGGATAAAAATACTGAAGCTTTATTTGCATTTCTATACCAATCTATACCAATATGTATTTTAACTATGTTGCCAGCTTTATTTTTAGCAGCTTATTTGCTTCTTCATGCTTACCTGCTTCGGCAATGTGTAGGTTAGATCAATTAAATGTTAAATTAATTATTAGTTAATTTGTTCCAAATCATTTCATGTTGTGTAGAACATCAGTTGTAGTCTGTAATAAACTGTGTAATTTGGTCTTCCTAATGTTGTCCTCAATTTTCAATGGAAACATAGTGCCACGTGAAATTTGTAAAGCTCGGCTATTATTTTAGGATCTGTTGCAGTCTGCTATTTAAAATGCAGAGCAATAACTAAATCAAGAAAAAAAACTGTTCATTATTTGCTTTAGTATTTGTTGTTGAAATGCAATGAAATGTATTTTTGGCAAGACTGTGGATGTTTTCCAGTTTCAAAATTGTATTTTATAAAGCTGTTTGCATTACCAAAGATATTCTTTTTCAAATTTTTATTCCAGTGGGAAAAAAGTATACAATTATTGTAGACAAATACAAAGGAAGACTTAGTTGTTAGGTAGAATAAACCACATCTGAAATAGGCATTTGTGTAGAATGAAATTAGTTTTGGTTTAATATGAAGGATTTTTGTATATTAAAACACTTGCTTTTATTTTTAGTATATGCTTTTTTGTCACTTATGTGTTAAAGTAAAAGTTTGCATGGCATAAAAGTAATTCGTACTATGTAAATGGTTTATTTTCTGTTCCTTATAGGGATTGTTGACTCTGCAAGTACTGTCAAAAGTCAGTGTTGAAATAAAATAAACCAGGCAGATTCACACTTCTATAGTTCACACCAAACACAAGATACAAAGTAATTAAATCATTGTACATTCACAATTATATTTTTCCAATCTTATATTGCGAAATGTCCTTTTCTAGGGAGCACTTTTTACCACTTTCTTTTCACTTCTGGGAAAAGTATAAAAACCAAATATGTAATTTATTGTCATGGATCACCTGTGTAACTGAAAGAAAACAATGTTGATTTATTGCCATTGCACTCCAAAAATAATTGATAGCAATATCTTGTGCCAGCCACAAAATTTTATATTCTTGGGCTCTTTTATTTTACATTATAAAAATTACAGAGAGAAAGAAAATTAGTACCCTAAAATACTGAAATTTCCTCTCGTATTTTTTAAAACAAATGTTTGTTAGAAAATGTATAGTGTACAAGTTTTTATGTATGTTAGTGTCAGATTGTCTTGTTTGAGACACATGGGTGAATTCTATATCAACACTGGATGCAAATGAAATTTTCTTGGGAATACAGTAAATGGAAAGCTTTAAGCAATCATTGTTTCTATTGCCACTGTCAATTGACATTTCACTAGAATTTTTCTGTATAGATCCTGGGAATGCTTCATTTATGCCTGGGACAATAGCTCCTGGCAAACAATGTCAGTAAAACATGCAGATCGAAAAGCCTTAAAAGATGAATGACAACATCTCGTCAAAGCAAGTCACTTCTTATATCACTTCCTTTTTTACTTTCTCAAGATAGATAACTTTAAAGTATCCAATTCCACACATCTTTAAAACACTGGCCTATACATTTGCAGAGTTGACAATCTCTTGTCCAAGCCTCATGTAAATAATGCTTGTGGGACCTGGTTCCGTTGCACTGCCAGAGTTTATTCGTGGACCGAGTATCTTCGATTCGGCCCCTCCTGCCCCCCCGCAGGGTCAGGGCACGACAGTAGCTGCAACGACAGCTGCCACAGGAGCTGGTGCAACAGCCCTGCAGGCGACTGCCAGGACTGCCGCCCGTGCCGTCATGCGCGTCACCAACTACACTCTACGGTCACTAATCGATACTACCATGCCAACTACTGTCCATACCACTACAACCAGTTCCTTGGCTCCAACTACAACTACCACAACCACCACCACTACCATGAAGCCTCCAACTACCCTTCCCACTACTATCATTCCCACAACCCTTTCCACGCTGACTACCACTACACCCTCAATTGCCACGACGACAACTACTGCGGCCCCAAGCACAACTGTGTTCTCGATGTTTCCCCAGATGTTTGATTCCATGGACTACCCCAGAACCTTTGATGGTGAGTCTCCACCAAGTACCACTTGGTAGTGGTCCACTTGCTACGACTGTGCTGCCTCTTTCTTTATCTTTTGTGGAATGGTGTTGTTTGCTTACAAAATTATGAGAGATTATTTTTAAATTTTAGTTACTGTTGAAAAATGTTTTAATTTGGTGTTATAGACTTTATTTCTCATATTAGTGAATCTTTATTACTGTTAATTATTTGGTGTATCATTAAGAGTTTTTATTTAACAAAATTATCCTGAATCAAAGAACATAATGGTTACCAGTAATAATTTTCTGCTGGAAAATAATCCCATAATTTAATAATTTAATTCCAACAAATGTTTCCTTCTTGAGGCAGGACAGGATCAAATTCTTAGCCAAGTCTTATATATTGCACAAAAATTGCTTGAAATAATAATAGAATTTCCAAAACTTAATAATAAAATTGTATCAGCAGTAAAAAACTTGTCAAATGCTATTTTAAATTGTTATCTGCACAGCTTTGCTAAAATTTGCCATACACATTCAAACATGAACATTAACAAGAAAGCTTTTGCAAACAGTTTGTCCTTGATAATACAATCATTGCTTTTCAACCTTTAATTATTTTCAGTGTGCAAAATATAAATATCTTACAGCTTTTAAAGTATGGTCCTTGCTGTTGTTATACTTATTTTTTTCTGTGCTTGCTCTACAATTTTATCAATACATTGTCTTTCTGGTTGCTTACTTGCTTTCATAATTAGTGACATTACAATACACTGAACTAGTAACAGGTGCATGTGTAGAACTACTAAAGACATTGTATTTTTTTTTAAATCTGTGTGTTTGCATAGTAAAATTAGAGAAAAATGACAAATACATTAAGGATAAGTTTTAAAAATCAAGAGATCTTTGTAGTCTGTTGTAAATGTGTTTTTCCATTCATCAACAATGACTTGCTGATCATGAGAAGTCCTTAAACAAAATGATTAAATTTATTTTAATGTTTAAAAATTTCGATAGTCATTGACATGTGTGGATATAATTACAGTTATTTTCATTGCACACTGTCAAAGATTACTATTACTGTCTGATTCTAATTCTTTCATTTCTTACTCTTAATAAGTACTAAAATCCAAAACCTTGTAACAATAAGTTTTATTTTACCTTATTTAACTGCTGCCATGCTATTAACAATGAAACAGTACCAGTACTGCGGTAGTTACGTGAACATTTGTTTCCACTGATGCACAAAGAAGTTAACTTATAGGTTCTCTGTGTCTTTAAATAACGACTGAGAAAAGAAATTTCTTGTTACTACAGATCCAACTTATAATTTTGGTAAATAGAATCACATATTACAGAATATTTATTTTGTAGTTTTGTTCTCATCTTTTTTGTTGATAAAAGATCTTGTATTTGGTCAACTAGTAATTCAGGCAGTAATAATTTTCTTGAGTAGCTAATTATTTTTATTATTATTATTATCATCATTACAAATGCATAGATTTCAAGTTCATCAAAAGTCTAGAGGATGTTTACTAGTATATGGGTAACTGAAAGGTACAAATAACTACATTTTTCCAAGAATAACTTATGACTATATATATATATATATATATATCCTCAGATTTTCAGCAGATTTTTATTACTATCAGTGTAACTGTACAATGAAAACATAATGGATGGAATGTTCTTCTTGATATCTGCTAACCTGTTTGGAAAAAATATCAGCTCCACAAGAGTAAATGTTAGATATTTGTGGGAGGTTCAAAAAATCAATTAATTTAATAAATGCAGTGTTCTTTGCATGATCATAACCAACATGTAGTCACTGCCTCAACTTTTGCCACTGACTAGTGGTTGAGTGATAATATTTCAATGTGGTATTTACAAAATGCATATTCTGTTGCCAGTCTAGTTACCAAGACCTCAGTTCCTCACACTTTCTTCAAACTGCCACAGGCAAATACCAAAACTGTTCTTTCATAAAGGCCAAGCTCAATTTCTCTCCCATTCCTTGTGCTCAATACTCTCCTGGCACTGATAAAATCACTGTTGATGAGATTTTGTGGCGTAATTTGAGATAAACACTTCCAGGGTAATCTATTTGTGACAGGAATTTCCTACATATTGAAGCTATACAAACTACACCAGGTGGATGTTTCTCTTATGAATTGATGCATAAATTTCATATCTCAGTGTAAATAACAATTTTAATCTTTCATTACATGTTTAGTTATGTAGATACCATTTGGAATCAACATAATTTCATCTTCCGAAGCTAATATTTTTTTCAAACTGTAATTTAGACTCCATTTAAATTTCTGATTGGAAAAAAAAGTATTAATAAATACACTGACGAAAAGTAATAAATCGGAAAGGCAATGGAAATTTAAAAATGGATATATAACTTAAATCAGTCCCTTACCAAATAGGAGCCTGGAGGGCTTCAGTAACACAGGTTCAAAACAAACAAATTCAAAAGTAGTCTGGGTAATCCATTAATGGTTATGGTTAGCAGCCACAAGAACACCACATGAATGCTGCTGGACAAAGCCACCTAAGGAGCGCTACATGTTTTATTATTCTTTCCCATGTGCAAGGGATCACTTGAAATATTATTTCTATTTGTATCACATTTTGTGTTATTGCAATCGTCAAACCTCTAACCAATAGAAATAATCTCCCCACTCCTGTTTTATAAATTTTAGAAAGATTTGTTAACTGTATTCAGATTTAAGAACGAAGTCTTTCTCGGCGTTGAGAATGTATAAACTGCTCTCGGGTGACTAGCCGAGTCAAGAGTGCGTTGTCACACGATATTTCGGCGACTAGATTCATTGCCGCCATCTTCACCAGAAGTACTTCTCTTAAATCCTATTTCAGCATAGCCAATACCTTTTATTAGACATGTTGTATAGAAAATTGAAGAAATACACAAACAACAAGTAAGGTTAGAATTTTTAATTTTGGGATTTGATATATATGTTACGGATTTTTTGCATCATTTATTGTGTTGTAGTTAACTGAAGATGCTTTTGCAATCAACCATAATGCAGAAGGCATGTTAGATTTTGTTTAAATACTTGCATGCACAACTTATTAACAAATTTTCTTAATTTTGTTGTGTTCATTCTGCAACTGCAGTAGAGAAATGATTAAAGCTAAAAGTAGAGATTCTTAATCAGTTAATGTGCAGTTAGTAATCGTAACAAGAAACTTTTAAAAAATCATAAAATTAGAATGTTTTAAAAGAGTTGATTGAATTTAATAAACTGAATCATTTGAGAGCACTACATTTCAATAAGAAGTAAGTTTATCATTAAAGTGATTACTCATAATAATCTTTATAATATATGGAAATCCATAGTTGCATAAAACAGTGATTGCCCAGAAGATTTTTTTTTTTTTTTAGTCACACTTAATTCTGAAGCGAGACATTTACTGTTATTACCTTTCCAATATTACTCCATTTATATAGCATCAGAGTGCTCACACAATTTATCAGTACTGAGTTTCTCTCCATAACTCTTTAATTATATGTACTCTGTTGACTTTGCCTAGTAAATAGCTTTGTTGATAGCCACAAATTGGTAATTTAGCAGTCACTTGACTAAACATAATAATTTGTATACTGTTACTTGCTAGGAGATCCTGAAGCAGGGTTTGTAACTTCAATACAATCGTACTAACAGGGTATCTTTATAGGGTTAACAGCTGGTAAACTGAAAGCTCTGTATTTCACCTATTCTGATAGTCTCTTACTTCATATTATATTCCCAACTCCAACAATGATGATAAGGAGTTGAATTCCAAGGATAAATACAAAATATTGGAAAGTAACTTAAAAATGCATTTTATAATGTATGTGTCATTGGAGTTTCTTTCAAAAAAGCTAGATTGCAATTTCTGTCCCGATTATTCAAAAATAGATTTCTGGGCAAATGATTTGATTCTGGAACTATATCTGTAATTTAATTACAGATATTAATCATGATTTGGAGTAAAGGCAGTGATTATTTGATAATGAACACAAATTTGTCATAAACAAACCATGTGGATTAACAGATATATAAGATTACATAAACATGAATATATTGTAACTAATAATGCAGTCGTGCACAGTTCCAGTAATGTCCCTTTAATGAGTATATGGTGTAAGGTTAGTTTAGGTTGGTGGAGGAAGAGGCAGCAGGAGTTGAATTGGGAACCACTGGAAGACAGGAGGTGGGTGAAGAGAGGCCAGGATGAGTATTGGCAAAAGAATTAGGATTACTACATGGAAGGGAAAAAATAACCATGATCATGATACTTGATTTCAGACCCAAGGGAGTGGCGACTTTTTATTTTGTTGGTGAAGCAGTCTGCAATGGCAATAATTTGCCAAGGGATTGGCTGAATAACTTACAGTAAGAATTTAAATGGAGAATTAATTAAATACAAAAGTTGGTGTGTAGGGAAATGTTTCACATAGCTAATTCAGTTAATAAATTCATTAATTAATCTATGAAATGTGATAAACTATTTAGCTGAAAAAGAAAAATAGGTAATTTACATGTTGTGATCAATCAAGGCTGACTGTCTGTCTGTGATCATACATTTAACCAGGGATGCTT
This sequence comes from Vandiemenella viatica, assembly GCA_031002005.1. Lineage (NCBI taxonomy): Eukaryota > Metazoa > Arthropoda > Insecta > Orthoptera > Morabidae > Vandiemenella > Vandiemenella viatica. The sequence goes on along the minus strand of CM061920.1, from coordinate 312,753,013 downwards.
TAAAGTGGGTGCAGAGGATTTGATAGAAGAATGTCAGTTACATCCAAAGATTAGGAAAGCTGTGGAAAAAACATTCATAGTGAGGAAGTTTCTGGACAGTGGTTTGCATTCTGTGGAGGATGCATATAAATTAATAGTAAACCATCTATGAATTCTTTCTTTTGGGAAATATTGTAGGTAAGTATTACAGAAATTTTCCTGACTTTTGTCACATATTTCTCTACCCCACCAACAACTTAATCTGTATTGTGGCACAAGTACTTAGTGCTTCTAATTAATAATGGTAGTTACTTCAAACTTTGCAGATATGAATTAACCATCCAAACCCTTGGTATAAGACATACCTGTTAACTTATTACCTACCATCAACTCCTTCCTTCTCCATTTGTCACCCATACCTTGTCTCCTTCCTTTCAGTTTTCCTCTGACCTCATTATCACCTCAGTCTACCTCAGACATGAGGACCAAACTTGGGGACATTTCTTGGAGGATTTTTAATGGTAGTTGCTGTTATTTGTCTACTAAATGAAGGTAATTGTGGTGACTCTAAATCATTTTCAGTTTGTTTCATTCATTTTTTACAACCATCAGTAATCATTGGCTTTGTCATTTTCAAATATTATATGGTTTTGCTGGGCATTCTCCTCCTTTTTTTTTTTTTACTGATGTCACATGTTTGTAAGTTTAGTTTGTGTGTCAACTTTGTAACTTGCACTATCCTCATAGTTCTACTGTCCTGGTATTGTCATTCTTTTAAATACTAGCATATTGTGGTTAAAATGTTTTGATGAGAATTCTGTAATGTTAGTTTAAAAGCAAGCCTCATTTCCACACTGTTTCCTGATACTGATTTTATTTGTAAATTGCATTAACTTTATTATGATTACTTAGAGGTGATAAATATATTTAATTCCTATATTGTGTGTTGCATAGCAAATGGAAATATCACTGGAAATGTATTCCTAGATGGACCTTTATATCCAGCTGCTCTCACGAGCTTTAACAATGGAACAGCTCTTTCAAATGGATGTGGCCGTGTCAATATCATGGGAACAATTGTTCAAGATTCTGCTCCTTACTTATTTCCATTCATTATTGAATACAGTTTGATTGGAGCAGCTGTAATCTATGTTATGTGGAGACACATTGGACGCAATCCTAGGTTGGTGTTCAGTCTACCTTTAAGAAATGCTTATTTCAATTTGTATTGCTATTTATGTTTGGAGTACTAATCTTATGTATAAACTTATGTAAAGTTTGGATTTATGTGGTGCTACATTTATTTCAAATAGTTTGTTCATGGGTCAATAATTGTTCGATAAAATGAAATAGAATTTTAAGAGTATTTAAAAATATAAAATTTCAATCATTTTGGATATTATTGTCAAACCATGATCATTATCTTTATAACATTTCACTTTTATGGGTCATTTGTGGGTCATTCGAAACACACTCTCCAGAGGATGTGCTTATTTTCAAAGTGAGGTTCCATCTCCTGCCAGCTTGCTATGCATGTCATAATTTTTGTGTTTATTTTTGTTTCTGAAATTTTGTGGTTTGAGGTAGAAATTGGAGGAATTTTTTTCAAATCAGGAATGTACATATGTGGGCTCATTGCACCTCCCTGATCCAGTGTGGTGGCACTATAACATGCGCAGCAACACTGGCAGGTTCAACCCATATATTTCTAAGGCAAATTTTACCAAATGAAAACTCAGAAGTTGTTTGTGAAAATTAAACCATTCACAAGGAATGGTCTGAATCACTCCAAAATCAGAGGATATATATATAGAACAGTGGAACCTTAATAACAAATTAAGAGTTCAGAGAGATGATGTGCATTGTGCATGTAGATCCAGCAGCACCCTCTATTTTGATTGGACAGATCAGTGTTATGCCATGCTCAGTTGTTGCAGAGCCATCAAACAAAGTAAACATGCATACAAGTGCTGGTAAGCCTTTTTGATATAAAAGGGCCTATTGTCAGCATGTGAGTGAGTTTGAACATGGCAGAATGATTGGTCTCCTGGAAACTGGTTTGTCATAGCTTGATATTGTGGCTAATACAGGGAAAATTGCTATGACAGTGGTACACATGTGGAACCAGTGGATAGAAGAACCTCATACACAGCAATGAGGGGTACGCGACCGCAAAATGTAATTAGACCTCTTGATGACCACCATATTATCCACATGGCTATAATGGACAGAACAACTTCATCCACAGTGTTGGCTTGATGTTGGAACACTTCAATGAGTCTGCATCAATGGTTCAACACTGTCTACTGAAATCTAGAATGGTGCCATGTACCGTTGTGTCTGCTTTTATTGACCAGAAACTCCCAGCACCTCAGACATGCAGTGGGCACGTGAATGCCAACACTGGTGTGCTGAGTGACAAAATGTAGTGTTTTAAAATGCTTCTTGTTTCAACTTGTCCTACAGTGATGGCCACATACAAGTTACCATGGTGAACACAATTGGGTAGACTTCATTGTTGAGTATCTTGATGGACAAACGCCAACTGTAATGGTTTGGGGTGCCATTGGCTGTAACATGTGATCTTGCCTCCATACGTATTGATAACATCTTGGAAGCATCCTCTACATAATAGGGGTTTCAGAGATGGAGGCTCTGCCCAACCCGCAGACAGCTCCGCAATCCATATTTCAACAGGACAATGCCCAGCCATATATGGTGAAGAATGTGCATTACAACAACACAATACATTCATTTTCCATTGATCCCAATATAAGAGACTGGCTGGGATGTGGAAAGTTGTTTACAGATAAAAAAAAATTGCATAGCAAAGTGATACATACATCAGAAGATGTACAGTTATGGCATACTTGGTACATTAAACAATTGCATAACAAAATAATAGATACACCAGATAGTGTACAGACATAGCTACATGGTAAATTAATTATGTCAACTACATTTAAACTACTGGCAGTTTATTTTGTAGATACCTTAGAATTAAATTCTTCAACAGAGTAGGAGGAGATGTCAATTAAAAATTCTTTAATTTTTCCTTAATTTATTCTTATCATCTGCTAGACATTTAATATGTATTGGGAGCTTATTGAAGATATTTATCCCTAAATATCGGACCCCTTTTTGAACAAATAACGACGACTTGTAATACTTGTGAAGATCATTTTATTTCTAGTGCCATAATTGTGTATTTTACTATTTGTTTCAGACAAAGAATAATTTGTAACTACAAAGGAAATTAATGTGTATATATACTCAGCCACCAATGTTAAAATCCCTAACTTCTTGAACAGCTCTCTACATGAAATTCTATTGCTAAACCCACACATAATTCTTATTACCTGCATTTGGGCTCTGAAAACTTTATCTCTATGGGTAGAATTGCCCCAAAATATTATTCCATATGATATTAAGGAGTGAAAATAAGCAAAATAGCCTAGCTGCCTCTTACAGAGATCACATATAGCTAAAATTGTATGAATTGCAAATGTGGCTGCACCCAATCGCTTTAGTAAGTCAGAAATATGTACCTTCCAATTTAAATTATTATCAATATGCAAACCTAGAAATTTCACACTCTTTACCTCTTGAATGGACTGGCCTGCAAATTTTATGTCCATATCTGGTGTTAATCTGTGTGATGTACTGAATTACATATATTGAGTTTTATCAAAGTTTAAAGACAAGCCATTAGCTGCAAACCATTTAATAATAAGATCAAAGACATAATTTGAAATATATTCTGTAGATGAATCTGGTGTATTTTTAATTCCTATATTTGTCATCTGCAAAGTGGATAAATTTTGAGTTTTTGGATGAAACACAGGTTAGATCATTTATATACATTAAGAACAATAGTGGCCCCAATATAGAACCCTGAGGTACACCACATCTGATTAATTCCTACTCAGAAAACAGTGGACCACAGTGGAAAACAGTGCAAGATTTGGCAGGTACCTCCCCTGGCCTGCACAATTGCCCCCATTGAACATGTCTGAGATATGGTCGGTCAGCAGTTTATTCATTCTGGGCCTACTGCAACAACACTCTATCTTTAATTCGTGTGGCATTGTGTTCCCCAACAGTATATCCAGACTCTTTTTGATTCCTTGCCATGCTGTCTAGAAGTCTTATTGAAGCACATGGTGGTTTCACACCACACCGAATGAACACGGTTGAAGTGTATCAACAGTTCTGTAATTTCTGATCCTTTGTGTATTGTTATGTCCCTAATCTGTGGAATGATTTACCTTGTAATCACGTCTCCTTGCTGCAATTTTTACAAACAGTAGTGTATACTGAGGAAAATTTGCCCACTTCCAGATAAAGCTATCAATGAAAATATTGTTAATTTGTAATGAATCAAAGAACTTTGGAATCATCTGATGGATGTGAAGGAGAGTTATTAGTTATGGCTAGTGATGTGATGTTTCCACAGTTATTCCCTTTTTATTTGTTGTCTATGTCCATCAGCCTCACCTTTTTTCCAAGAATCATCAGCAGAACCTTTTCAGTCATGAAGTTAGGTGAGACACATAAATACGATGACTTGGCCATGTTTTTCTCTTCTATATGATTAGGGATTGACCAAAGGTCATGTGATTGTGTTAATCTTTTTTGTCATTGCATCTCTGCTGCCTCCAAGTTTGGTAGATATTTGATGAAAACATTTCTCTAATCAGAAGTAGAGATCTATTGACTTGATTTCACAGGAATAAGTTTTGAAACAGTAAACTAAGAAGGTATGTAATTTACAGATTTCTGTTGAAATTATTCTTGTTCTTTAAGTGATATATTCCTGTGCAGAGGCGGCCCTATCAAGTTTTTCAGGAGGTGCGAGATCTCATTGTGGCGCCCGAAATGAGCAATCGCTTATTCATGATTAATGTTTCCCTATAGATAGACTGAAGATAACAAACAGTTTTTACATCCTACTAATATTATAAATGGAAAAGTTTATTTGCTTGGATTTTTTTACTGTTTCACGTCGAAACTACTGAACTGCTCGGGATAAATTTGGAATAATGTATTATCCATCTACTTTTATCCCAAATAGCAGTTCCCGTGGGATTCGAATATGAATGCTTTGTGAATTCCACTTGAGCAAATCCTCGGGCAAGAGATAGTCTTTATATATGATAGTAACTCAAACCTCGGAAAAATTAGTAGGCCTATAGGATAGCAGCGGTATGAATGAGAAACAACGGTAAAAAGAAATACTATATATTTGAAAAAGTTTATTTAAGCTACTGTTGCGAACACAATGCTCATTTCACTTACACATCAAATTCACAGTTTTTAAAATATATAAAAATTGAAAATATATGAAAATCAAAAATTTCCACTTTTAATACCAAAAAATAAACTTTACCAAAATATAGCCAGAACCCTCATAGACTAATGCTTAATGCTTAAATAGGTTAAATTCATGTATTTTTTTCCCAGGTAAAACCATTTTCAACAAGTATTTTTCATTGTTTTTTGCCTCACTCTGTAGCTAATACTGGCTATGCACCTGAAAATTTGTGCTAATAGAGTGACCAACGCATTCTTTATTGCATCGACATTATGCTAAAACACGTTCATTGTAAACAATTCTTCTGGATCTGTTGTTATCTAATTTACGGCTCATACTCAAAAAATCTTTACATACTTCAGCATCTGACTAGGTTAATAATATGAAATTTTCCAGTCTCAGAATTATCTTCTCTACCTGTCTGTTATCAGAGCTGGCACTCTTTCTCAAATTCCGAGCTGGGGTGGAAGGGGATATTCTCCATCGCCCCAAAACTGGTACTGGCCTGTTGAAATGTGTTTTAACTGCTTTTTTATAATATCTTCACGTTTTGAACTCTCCTTTCTCGGAGAAGTCACTACGAATTAAATTAAAAATGCCGAAATGTGAGACACTCCACAACTGTGAAATGTTAGCAACAATGCAAAAATGAAACAAAAATTATCGGTACAGGGATCATATCAACCTAAACAGGTTCGTTTAGTCATAGTGATCATAGTTAGATTGAAATTCGGCCTGGACCAAGAATAAAAAGTTTACAGGAAATTCGTTCTCCGGCATCCATCTCAGAAATGTAAGCAATCGACTATCTCTGACTGCTTGTACCGATTCTAAGATGGTGAGCCTGCGGATAAAAAATTTCTATCTGTTAATTTCGTGCGACGTTTTACAACAAAATGTATCTAAAACAGCAAGAAAATATTACACAAAGATTTAACCATCATTTCAAAAGATTGTAATTGGTTTTGAGCGCCTGCGGCATCTAATAACTGCGCGTCATTCTCACATTTCTGTATTCTTAACTTATTCGTGGTGACTTTTTTAAAGAAAGGAGAGTGGAAATGTGAAGAGGACATTATAACACAGCAATCAAAAGAATATTTCAACAGGTTAGTACCAGTTTCGGGGTGGTGGAGAATATCCCCTTCCACTCCCGAGCTGTTTTTCAGCAACTGTGAAGAGTTTCATAAGTCCACTTTCAGTCTGCATAGTTTTTATTCACAACGTTTACTTGAAACAATGTATTATACCAAGTCACCACTGTAATTATGAACTCAGATTGCTCCATGATATGGCTAAGTTACAATGTATCTGTTTGCTGCAACTGAATAATTCGTTTCAGCAGGGCGTCACAAACTGAAGAGTAGTGGTAACGAACTGTAGCAATGCTAGCAACACTATTCTTGAAACGAATTTTGCAAATTTTTTGGCGGTAGTCCTTCTAAGTGCTTGAATACCACTTTCCATTGCTTCTTTTATCGAGAGAATAAAACAAATATTCTTCAAAGAAATGCGGATAAGAAAACAGATTTAACTGATGTTTTGGCGGCACTTGCTATTACCAAATTTAATGACAGTTACATGGATTAAAAATGCTCGAAGATACTGGTTCAGAATTTTGCTTTGGGCACATTTGTTTCCTCCTACCAAATTGGATCCACTGCCATATCTTTGGCCTCGACAAATGTTCATATCCAAATCGAACTTTTGCAAAGTATCAATGATAAACAGGGCAGCGAGTCCAGCTCCCAGGCCCCAAAGAGTCACTTTCCGGATTATAAGCATATTTCCTTCCTCCATGATTATAAGTACAGCGAAATACTCACGCACTTAGACTTCGTCTTCATTGGTGTCAGAAAAATGACATCAAAGATAATTGTTCGACGTGACTTACATCAAGAGTTCAATTCAGTATGATGGAAAAATATTTAGATGACCTAACCATAGTCAAAGAATTTCATTCGTTTTGAATACATTTGCCAATATAATAAGACATTAGTCTCGTTATTAACAATATGGCGGAGATGCTCTATCATCATATACCCAGGAAGTTGCCATCATTAGAAGTATTTCAGATCCAAAGCTTTTTCTGAACAATACATCATTCATTAGAAGATAGCAACCCACTGTGATTTTTCATGTTCAGTCTGTATTTACCAATGCTTGTCTAGTATATTGAAGTTATTTAATGGATTCAACGCTTCTATCCAACTGAGCATGGTGTGATTGTGATCTGAGTTTTGAAATGCTCTGAAATAAAAATGAGACCTCCTGTTGAATAAATAACATATAAGCAATATACTTAACATATAAACAATATACTTTATCCGCAGATTTAGAATAAACAAGCTATCTACTTTTATAAGTTTCTTCATTTGTTGTTACTCTTTGAAAATACGTATTCGAAAACTGAAGTCCATGATTTTTTTAAGGGGATTTTTTCGTTGCCTGAATAATTATTTCATCTCTGCCAGCACAGTCAATAAGTGACAATTTTGAAATATCTTCATAATTTGTACTTTGAAAAGGTGACGGTGGTGATATGTCTTGTATACCCACATGTAATCTTCTGAACAGCAGACGACGTTCCAGCCATAGATAAATCTTCTCGCACATGCTGCTCTTTATCATGAGCCTCGTCTGAATAACTTCCATTAAAAGTTTTCTTCCGCCTTGTGTTGAACTAGTTCTGGAGACAATTCAGATGACTTGTAAAAAAAAAAAAAAAATTGCCAGCAATATTGAAGCTTTCTCAAGTTTGTCTTGGTTTTGTTTTCTTTTTAAGTATTGTGCGCCATACAAGTATTTTTTAGTTTTTTTTTTTTTTTAGCTTAGCGACATGTGTTGTCTATAAAAGCCATATAAGCTTTGTAAATAATATTTATGATACCAACGTTAATAGTAATTACCAAGGATCTAATATAGTAGAAAGAGATAAGTAGGTTGAATCTCGCCCCGTGCACATGTATCCGCATACATGAACTTAAAAGACTACAGCAGAAAAGGCAGGAAACAGGTGTGGGAGGCGCGACGCAGCCTGGGAGGGTACTAACTTTTGAACGAGTTGTGATTTTCATGATTCGAGTAACTCGAACTGACTCGAATAGCAACTCGAATTGACTCTATTCTATGATAACATACGACTGTCAATTAAGCCGAGACTCTTACTCTTATAAACTCTTCTGGATGATGTGTGTTAAAAGCTGGGTTATTATTGAATTTATTTTTCATTTTTTGCGCAGACGATCTCTCGCTGCATTTTCGGCGCCCCCCCCATATCACGGCACCCGGTGCGGTCGCAACGCTTGCACTGCCCTAGGGCCGCCCCTGTTCCTGTGGAAAGTGGTCAGTAGGCTGTTCTAGTCCTTCCATGCAACCTTTCTCAACAATATAACTGTGTATAGCACAAACCAACAGTCAATGTCCTCAGGATTCTTCAGTGATGCAGATTGTTTCCTTCATCAGTTTATCTATTAAGATATTGGTGAAAATGAAACTCTCATTAAGCACTTAAAATAAGATAGGATAGGGAAAAATGACCCCTGACTCACAGGCAGGATAATTCATAACCTTAATCATGCAAGAGGTGAGAAATATGGCAGGGGGAGATATGTACACATCGGGACCTACCATATGGATAAAATATAACTTGCAACATGTATTATTTGTTGCTTCACATCATATAATTGAGATATACTAACCTTTTTTCAATACACAGTACTGAAGACTTGTGACCTCTTTTTTTTTTTTACTTTTTTTTTCATCGTAAATCCTTGAAATTGTGACCTTGGGTGTCCAATGTATTTTCAGCATTCTTCCATATTCCCAATTTGTAATTAAATAAGTAAAAATTCACTTCTTAAACCATTGAGTGACTGTTCTATTGAAGTTCCAAATTGGGTGGTCACTTAGCTGGAAAGTAATCTGTAAAGGTAAGCAGGAATATTGAAGTAAAGTTATTATTCAAAAAGAGGATTTCTTTTCTGGAAAAATTGTCTCAAGATTAAAAAGAAATTGAACGTTCCATATTACACAAACCTTTATTCCGTTCCTTTAGAGAGATTAACAGATGTAAAGAAAAAATAAACAAACATTGACTATGGCTGTAATTAACATAAATTTGTAATCAGTTACCAGTCATCAGTTACAATTTTTTAGACAGTGTTTAGATTGGTAGACAGCATTGGATCATTGTCGACTGAGGCATGCAATAAACATCATTTTTTGTTGTTGTGTACAGTTTAAGGTAACCAGCAGTTCAGTTCTTAGAGCGATCATTCTGCTCTATCTTTCTATTTCTCCATACTTAACATTGCATGTTAAAATTCATGCATTAATTATTTGCATAATTTACTTGTTAGGTATGTGGAAGAAGAAGATCTAGAACAGCGACTGGAGGCAATGCTATCGCGACGTGCTGTCGCAATGGCTCAAGCCCGGCGCCAAGGTCGTGTGGACTGTGTAGGGGCCAGTAAGGGACTCTTCTGTGGCCTGCTACTTCTAGTTGGCTCCCTCATCTGTCTGATATTGTTCTTTGTGCTGATACATCACCCAGACCTTGGTCTGCTTGCCATTTATCTGGCAGATGTCTCTCACTGTGTACTCATGTCCCTCAGCATTATTGCCATAATTGTTGGATTTATCAGGTAAATATTAATTGTTCAAATGTTTTTAAAAGTCTTACTTTAAATCTCTCTGGCTGTTAGCTTGATAAAAAAATGCTTATGATTGATTAATATGGGGTGGAGGAGAGTTTTTTTTTGTTCTTATATTTTCTGAATCTTTGGAAACTAAAGCCTCCAGTTCATGTTTGTACTATTGGTAAAGAAAGGTAAAAGACATAATCTGACATCAGATTGTGAATACTAAGAACAGTGAATTATCTAATTTTTACTTAGTTCTTTTAATTTAGTTCAGTTAGTAGTTGGTTTTATCTATGACTTGCATTTGGGAGGTTCAAATACAAGACAGTGGCCTGACTTCCCATGGCCTCTTGAAATTGAACATGAGAGTTGTAGTATGATTTTTAAAGTAAACCATTGCTCACTACGATATCATTCCTTTATAGGAACGTAATAAAAGGGAATACTTCCTGAGTTATTAAGTAAAGCTCTAAGGGAGCCCACTTCCAGTTAGGTCTGTGCCATTTTACGTTAGTTACTGCTGGTGAGGGAATAAAAATAGGTGATGAAAGGGATACTGATTGTAAATACACAATAGGAAAAAACTCTATAACACTAAGGAAATATATGAAGCTGTTGAAATAATAATAGACAATGGTGCAAGTGGAAAGACGAAGGCTAATGCTTAAAGTATCACAGATAAAAATAATTTGACAGGTGGTAGGAAAAGGTTTTAAAATTCTACACTTGTTGGAGAGAGTGATGAGGGGATGTACGAGGGAAGTAAAGGAACTGGGTTACAAAACTTTGGTCAGACCATTGGTTGAATATGGTAGTGTAGTAAGGGCCCCACATTTTGAGTATCAAATACAGGAGTTGGAGAGGGTGCAAAAAAGGGCTGCTAGGTTTGTTTCTGGAAATTATCACAGAATGGAATCGATAACAGATATGATAAGAGCTGGAATGGGATTCATTGCAAGATGGGAGGAGGGTGAAGAGGGTCATGGAAGTGTACAAGGCGTATACTGGTGATGAGGCATGGAAAGATATTGGTGTAAGTATGAAAAGTAATGCATGGAAGGTAAAAGATGACCATGACCACAAGCTGGCACTCGATTTCTGGCACAAGGGTGTGGGAAGATTCTCTTTTTTAGGTAAGGGTGTCAGGGATTGGAATAAGTTACCAAGGAAAATGATGAATAATTTACCAAAAAAGTTGAAAGAATTCAAAGTTAAAATTTGTAGAGGGCAAATGTAGGTGGGTGCAGGAAAAGGGGAAGATGAGTTTGTAGGGAAATTGCCACCGGAGCGTATGCTCCATTCCAATTTAATTAAATAAAAATAAAAAAAATGTTACTATCATACTGTGAAAGTGTAGCCAACAAAGTAATTAACTTAATAAAGACACACAAAACACAAGTAATTACAAGATTAGAGTCTTGGTTAAAAGAAAAACTAGTCAATGAGGTATTCACTGATGATTAAATAGTGTACCACACAGATAGAGGAGCAATTGGTGAGGGATATTCATATGGGTTCGCTAACATTACTACAGTTCCCTGGTGTTCAAAGACCATGACCATGAGTTATTAGTGGTAGATTTTTGGGGTGAAAAAAATAATCATGGTATTAGCTTCTTACCATAATCGAAGGATAAATGACAAAGATGTGGCTCTTGGGGAGAAATTAAATTCATATTCACAATTCAGATGTGACTGTAAAATGGTCGTTATTGGTATGCATTTAAATTTACCGGGTGTCAACTGGATAGGAAATAAGATTAATAACACAAGAAAACAACGATTTACATATAACTTAGTAAGGGAAGTAGGCTTTACACAAGTGGTAGAGCAGAATGTGAGGGTTTCAAACCTATTTCATATCTTTCTAGTAAAGCCTGATGAAAATCTTGTGCTGGGAGTGTACGAGGTGTAACACATCTTAGAACTTCGCCTAGCGAAATTATTTGCTAAGATAGCGAGTTCAGTTGAAGTATATGATACCACCCTTTTAAAGTCATTTTTATAGTCAATTTTGATAATATTTCCCAGTAATACGTCCAATATAAGCATTAATTCAAAGATGAACAGTAAATTCAATAGTTAAATTCATTTAAACAGCTGTTGAGGAACTTAACCTTAGATTTGAATATGTAAGATTTGACTTTCATATAATTTCGCTAAATCAAGATATTTCATTAGTTCAAAAGATGTTTAGGTAAATAGATAGCCAGAAGATGATTAATTTTGTTGTTAAAAGATCTTATTTAGAGTTTGAATATGTTTAATAGTGATTTGCCGATTTAGAATTTTGTCACGTAATTTTCCTCTCTAAAATCGAAGTATTAAGTCTTTAGGAAACAGTTAAGAAATCAAATGATAGATAGAAAGTATCGTAATTTCGGTTTAAATAACATATTAAAATTTTAGAAAGTTTCATGCATTCTAAAGATCGTTTTTGGATAATTTGGTATGACAAGACATGTGATTAATGGAAAAGTTAGATATTTCAGTCTTATTCGGGGATTCATGAAAAGAAATTATATTCAGAGTAAAGTTTATTTAAATATAAAGATTTCTGGAAAAGTTTTATTTCAAAATATTAAAGCATTTGATTGTAATAAAGCGAAATGGGTTTTGGCGCGAGATAAACGCTTGGACGAGATGATGCGATCGTTCGGCATTCGGGAGGAGTGATATTTATAAAATTCGTAATAAATCAGGGAATTTACTTAGAGGTTCCAAATTTTTACAGTAACCGTTTTTCAATAGGGACATTTGTTTAGAGTTATTTTCAAGTCGATATTCTGAATATTTCAAGTCATCAAAGTTTTTTTCGAGTTTTATACCATTTTCAAAATTAGGAAAAATTCTTTATGTGATATCAGATAATAAATGAGCAATAGGAGAGTAGAATTAAATTTGTTTCAACTTGATAGGAGCAATATTTTGAAAGTTATGGCAATCACATCTTTATGACTCTTTTCTGGCGAAACTATTAAAGTTACAAATTTTTTTATAATAACCTAATTTGACGTTCGTAACAATATCTAGCTACTACCAAAATTTCAGAGAGCTAGGATGATTTTTATTGTCATGATCAAATTAGATTTCGTAACATTTGTCTGATACTGATCAGTTATCGGATAAAGTCCATGGGAAAGTCAAGATAAGGAAGTTCTCACGGTCCAAGAAGCGACGATCCTATAAATACCCCCTCCAGAACCTCCCCGAAAATGTAGGGGCAAATACTGCCCAAGGGCAATAGGTACCCCTCCCCAAATACAGCCAACGCCTTCGGCGTTGGCAGAAACTGCTTGCCTGCTGCTACCCTCGCCCATTCAAGTAGCAGTAGTCAGTCGGCATAGAAACATCATGTAGTAAGGTGGCTAGCTTAGGGCTCGTGGCGCGGCAAACTACTAATTTGTGTAGTATCGGTTGAATTTGGTCATCATGGGTGGAAGTTTATTTTGAAGAAACATGTAGTTAAGAAATAGTGGGAGCGTGGGGTTTGGTCATGCTCGAATGGTCGGTCGAATCTGTGAAATAATTTCGGAGAAGTTGTCCGATTGCCTGTGCAGTTTTCTGACTTTGTAAAATTTTTAAAGAATATATTCATCATACCAGACCTGACTAATCATCATTGAACTTTCACCTTTCCATAGTTTCTGGGTTAAAACTACGGTGGCGACTGAGTTAATAGCTAAGTCAGAACTGTAACACCTTAGGTATGCACGATCACAGTTGAGACAACAGTTTATGCATAAGCAATTTCCTCACAGAGGGGTATGTTGGTAATGGGGTTTTGAAGGACCGTGGGCACAAGGTGGCACTCAATTACATGCATAAGGGAGTGGGAACAAATTTCTTTTGTGGGCAAGGTAGTTAGGGATCGGAATAAATTACTTAGTGAAGTGTTGGAATAATTTACCAAAAATACTGAAGGAATTTAAAATTCAAATTCATAAATAACAAAATTAAATGGGAGAAGCAATTTTAACACTCAAGGTATATAAGATGATGATAATAATAATACAGAGAAAGTGGTAGTTAGATGACTAGGGAAATTGCCACTGGAGCAGGCATTCCATTGAAATTATTCATTCAAATTCAGTATCATCCTGTCTCTAATTTACCCAATGACCACATCTATAATACACTAGATAAAAATGAATATCCATTTCTGTACCTGAAAAAAAATTATTCATATTTTTAACACATTAATTGTAATTTACAGAGTTCAGAACCTAAAATTCCGTGCTGAAGAACAGAGTGATTTGAATGACATCTTGCTGCGGGTTTCTGCATTTGGTCTATTTGTGTATGCTGTATTCAGTGTAATTGCTGGTTCAATGGCAGCTTTTACTCATCAGCCAAACCTGCTTGTTATGATCACAGGATTGTTGTCAATTGTGCAGGTAGGACCCTGAATAATTATGTGTGAATAAAATTTACATTTTGGTAATTATATCATCAATTTTAATTATTTTGGAAGTCAAATAGTTAATTTCTAGCTACACTAATGTTTCATTTTCATGTTAAATATTTATCATTTATACGTAACTGATTTTCAGTAATAAGACTTCAGTAATTACTCGGACACATTCTTAATTTTCCCCCCTTTATCGTGAGCCTCTTGATACTGATTTTACTTTGTCAGAAATGGGTCACTATATATTCTGCAAAAGTTTCATTATTCAATGATAAAATGCCATACTCTGAGTATTGTCATAATAGTCAAACTTGTTAGTATAAACACCATACTATTCCACTGAGAATCATCATTTATATCACTCAAAAACGGTATTCTGGTGACAATAACAAGAGGATGTTTTCATTGCTATTTGAAATCATTGTTCCTCTCATGGGATGCTGCTTCAGTAAAAAAGAAATTTATTCTGTCCTGAAATATATTTTTTATAAATTTCTAATTTTTACATATAGTTCCCTTAATGTACTTCTATTTGTTGATGACCTATTGATGATAGAGAATATTAGGAATTGATAACAAAGGGCCCTCAACAAATTGCAGATATCTTACGAGCACAACAACCTTAAGATGTCCACAAACAAAACAAAAATGATGGCTTTCTGTGAACAGAGATCCTGTTAGAGCAACAATAGTCGTAAATGGCCAACTGGTTGAACAAGATTCAAATTGGTTCTTGGCTGTCCAGGTGATGCCGTGTCATGATGTGTGCTTTCTGTGGTCTTCTTCTGAGCAGTTCTCCCCAGAAGACTGAAGACCAACTGAAGGATGGTCAAAACGTCGGCTGCACACATCATGATGCGGCGTCACCTGGACAGGCAAGGACCAACTGACTGGCTGCGGAAGCCTATGATTACAAGATTCAAATTATAAATACCTTGGTTTTGACATACATGGTAAAGAAAGATAATGATAATAAAGTGAATAGGTATCAGTTGTGTGGAACAATAACTAAGACATTAGGAAATTGTAAACATAGAGATACAAAGGTTAAATTTTATATAGTGATGGCAGTGCATATGCTTCTCCATGGAAGTAAGTCATAGGTAATGAAGAGAAGAGATAAAAGCTACATACAAGTAGTATAGCTTAGGTTCCTAAGATCTGTAAAGGGATGCACAAAGCTAATAAAAATGAGACAATAAGAGAGGAGTTTAAAATATATGTTATAAAAGACAAGATAGCTGGACATTTGAATAACTAGAGAGAATATCTATATAGAATGGGTGATGCATGATTACAAAAAGCAGCAAACCAATATAGACTGAAAGGCATAAGACGAATATGTAAACCAAGGCAGATATGGAAATAGTCCCTGAAGCCTGAACGGGTCAACAGGCCTAATACTTGTATGGCAAGAAGTACATATATACTTCCAAGACCCAAGACATGTGAAGTCTACAATAAAATATTTTGATGCTCAAGATATTGATTTGGCTATCATAATTTCAAAAATACACTTCATATAAATATTTCTGTCCGAGAGCATTTATAAAAGGAATTGTAGATGGAAGTAATAAATTAGTGCTTCATCAAAATTAAATTCAAAAGAAGGTACCACACTAAGTTGGATTGTCATATGTCTTACTGACTGGTTAAAATTTTGTTAAGTATCTTTCTTAGCTGTTAGATTTGTCCTTGTCCTACTTTAGTTTTTCTATTTATTTTCTCAGGTAAAGAAGGAATCAGTCACAAATTTCAAAATATTTACATGATCACCTTGGTTAGTGACAATCTTCTAAGTGGAATAGTCAAATGTCAGCACAAGTATTCTGATTTATTGTTTGTAGTGAAAGAAATTTTCAACTACGGCGTGGGCAGTATTTGTAACTGTTTCGTAAAATTAGAATGAAACTAGCTCTTAAGGGTGGCAGATTCATGGCTGCAAATTTCTAAAGTAAAATTAAAATACAATTAAATTTTTAAATAACATAATTAATAACTGTTTATTTTATAGCAGACAGGTAATTGAATATATTGTTACATATCATACCAAATGTTTGCGGTCAGGGATATTTTACAGAGTTATTATAAATGATTGAAGCAATTTCACGAATTCACTGTAGCTATATTATTTGACTTTTTGGCACAAAATTTTACTTTCATGTATAAAAACTCAAAGTTTAAAATTTCTGCCACAAGAGCAGACGTTAGCAGGCGATAGAAACACAGATGGATCAGTTGTGTTGGGGACAATGATAAAGAATTCCTATCTTGTTCTCCACAGTCTCCCGACCTAACCCCATATGATTTATTTTGTGTGGAGTTATGTAAAATCTACTAACGAACCTTTTTTTTTTTTTTTTTTTTTTTGCTGTCGTCCGTCAACTGGAGTAGCTTATATCTTTCACAAAATTCTAGCAATCTGCTTCCTCGCTCATTTCTTTCCCCAAGACCAAAACTTCCTGCAGTATTCCCCTCTTTTCCTTCTCCCACTATTGCATTCCAATCACCCATGATTATTAGATTTTCCTCCCCCTTCACATATTGGATTAGTTCTTCAATTTCGGCGTATATTTTTTTCTATTTCTTCATCATCTTCCTGTGACGTTGGCATATACACTTTGGAAGATTGTTGTCTTCGTTGATGGGTATTAATTTAAGTTATGGTTTGATTCTGATCTGATCACTTCAATTTATTTATTTCATTTATTTATTAAGAATTAATTATAGTTAGAGTACACGGTCTAGACAGTGAAACCAAAACCGTCCCCAGAAGTAATTAGGAGAATAATTAATAAAATTCATTAAGCAACATCAAGAAGAGCAATTACATTCATAGCAAGTTTATTACAAAAAACACGTCAAACACATGCGAACGGTTTGACCACCATTAAATTTCGAAATATAGCTATCGAAACTTCTTATCCAAAAGATTGCAGAATTCTTGTGGAAAAGGAAGTTCGTATCTTCTTCCCGCTAAATCATACACCAACCCAACTCGGCTTTCACTGTTCATTTATACCCTGTTCAAACACTCAATTTTATAACCACAGTTCTTATTTAAGACATAAACTTCTTCTTACACACAGTTAAAGATAGGGAAACACATTATACCGAACCTATATCGGCTAATGCCTACATATGTGAGCCGCGGTACTCGATCCGCTGTCTGCGACAATCCGCGCACGACCATTACTAGCGGGCGACTGACTTTAGAAAATAATGTAGCTCTCCGCTCCAGAGATACTACTTTGAAGCGGCGGAAGGTAACTGTAATGTCACAACTTGTACTAATGTGGTTGGGACGGGCTTAGTTTCTAACCTCATCAAAATAATCCTGTCACTAAACTCTTCCTAATAACTCACCCGTTTCCCTACTTTCTTGTTCATTACAAACTCTACACCAGTGACTCCATTGACAGCTTGTGTGCTAATTATCCTGTGTTCCCCAGACCAGAAATCCTGTGCATCCTTCCATTTAATCTCACTAATTCCAACAACATCTAACTTAAGTTGTTCCATCTCCCTTTTTAAGTTTTCTAACCTACCTGCCCTATTCATACTTCTAACATTCCACGCTCCGACTCGTAGAATGTTTCTATCCATTCTGATGACTCCTCCCTGAGCAGTCCCCACCCGGAGATCCGATTGGGGGACTATTTTACCTCTGGAATATTTTACCCAGGAAGAAGACATCATGTTATATGTAATTAGAGAGGATTACATGTCCTCGGGATACCCTTTGGGTCTTTAATGCAGTAGTTTCCCGTTGCCTTCTGCATCCCCATACCGTTGATCATTTCTGATTCATCCGCCTTTAGCGCCCGTTTCCAACCCCAAGGGCAAGAGGGTGCCCTGAACCACTCCCCACTCTTCCGCCGATTGGCAAGCAGTGGGTGACTCCTTATTCCGGGAATCTTTCAGTCGCCAGAGCCTCATCCGTGCAAACAGGGTGCATCACGTGAAGGAGAGGTTGACATATGGTTGGAAAAGACTAGTAGAAACTTCAAGTTGGCATCAACAGTGCTATTAAACAGATTGATAGGGATAGGCTACATCGTGTGTGGCAAGAACTTTATTATTAATATCTGCAGTATCAGTAATGGGACTCACATAGAGCGCTTGTCTTGTGTCATAAAAACTTTTTGAGTTTTTGTATATGACTGTAAAGTTTTGTGACAATATGTCAAGTTGTAAAAGCTACAGTAAACTTGAGTAATTTCTTCAGTCACTTATAATAACCTTGTATGCTGAGATATGAACTAGTAATTTCACACAGTACTCATTATAAAAATCTATACAAGGAAAGAAAAAATAGTGGTAATCTTTACTCTTTTCTCAGAACATATAGTTCCCTTATTCTGATGTACACAGAAATAGTTCACTTAGTTGTCAATAGAGGACAACTTTTAACTTTAATATGCAGCGAGGGTGTTTAAAAATAATTCAAACTATAATAGACTCATTTTGTGTATTATAAAAAAATGTTTTGTATACATATTAATAAAACAATGTCAATGCATGTGCCAGGGTGGATTGTTCAAATATTACATATAGAAAGATTGGTGAATAATACTAAAGTGTGACCCCCAGGCCTGGGGGTCATCCACAGCTACAAAAACTACTGAAGTTACATCAATTTCAAGGGTTGCTGGTAACAAATGGAGTATATCAATGCCTTTAAATCATTTACATATGGCCTAAATTTAAATAGAGGAGATGAGTGGAAGGGAAGTTTCTCTGCTTTATAATATATGTTCAACACTTCTTTGATATATTCATTTGAAGGCTCCTGAAATTAATAGATTCCAAGCTCCTGGAATGGTGTCACATACTAGTATTAATTTTTTACGTTTTTGGCGAAACTTCTTCAGCCTTGCATCACCCGAGGAGTAGAGACATGCCATTCGTGAGTGAACCATTTCTTTTGAACAGTTCTTCTAAAAAAGTGAGTGAGCTGTCACTTACTAAAAGTTGACGGTAGTTCTTCTTGAAGCCCATGAGCCATTTGTTTGGCCAGAATGTCTCACTTGAATCAAATTAGTGCCAACAATAACTCAGTTACGGCTTTTTCACTATCCGCCACGCACCACCCGACTGCTGTCCCCTCGAAGCATGTTTGCTCTCTGTTCTACACCACCACACCGTTCATCGATTATCCGCTCCGCTCCAAAGATCGAAAAGAACTAGTTCGTTCATTCGTTCTTCGCTCTTTTCTGTCTTGTGGCAGGTGAGTCGCTCTCCGTTCCAGCACAAAGCGGAGCAGTGCCAGTGGTGAGCTTGTTTTTTCGAGTCTGACTGACATAACGCTCAGTGTCTCTCTCACCCTCTTGTATTGTGCTATATGTTCCATTAAGTTTTTAATCTAAATTATGGCTCATATGTGTTTAAATGACCACTCTACACATAATCGTGATGCATTGTCTTTTTTTTATATTTTTTCATTGTTTGCAAGTGAACCGGTCTTCCAAAGCTTGGAAAATTTTCACAGAAAGATGAAGTAGGCTACTGAGCGTAAAAAAGCCTCAAATATTATTTGTGAACAGTAACTTGCATTTGATTCAATGCAAAAAGATCTGTGAAAGTGGTAGTACTTTTTGTGTGTTCCTATAAATAAATTTATAATAAACCATTATTTATTATTATCAACTACCGTCTCAAATATTTTCAGCTATCCAAACAGTATTTCATTGACACCTTCTCTACATGAAAATAATCTGGTAGTATTTAAGATTGGGGGGGGGGGGGATATATTTCAGGATAAATAGAAAACTAAATGAAACTAAATGAGATTAATGCACGAAATCAATATAAATGTAAATAAAACTAAGTGAGCTAGTGAACCATTCAAAAGAACTAGTTCTTTCCACTGAGTGATCAAATTAGCGCCGCTCTTTTTAGTGAGTCACTTTGTCCATCTCTACCCAGGAGTGTGGAAACTATTTTTTTTTTTTTTGTAATTTTTCAGTGTGTTAACAACAGAAATCTCAAATTCCAAACAGCTAGAACAAATATATTTGTAATGGTAATAGCATTTTAATTACAGGTGATGAAACAAATAAATTGATAAAATATAATAATACATTTTTTGTTTAGATTAAAACATGGGAGAATTAAAAGATTGTATCGAATAAATAAAATAATAATAAAAAAGGATGGCTATGAACAAATAACGTGTATGAAAGTACAATAAAGACATTAATTTTAATATCATAAGTAGGTTACTAAGATATTATGTGCTTCAGCTTACAGTATTAGTATGCAATATACAGTCTTCATTTAAACATTTTCAGTTCAAAAACCTAAAATATCCACATTGTTTTCAGAGTAGGTGATAAGAGAAGGCTAGGTTTCTAATGAAAATGCACCATGTAATTAATTATGTCTGAACTGTTATTTGATAGTTTTGTGTGCGTGTTCAAAAAAAAATTTTTACTTGACATTTCAATAATTACTGTATTGAAAACAGCCAAATCATACAACAAGAAACATTACATACATAACAGTTATACACAGGTCATTTTATTATGAACTAAATCTTTATAATAACTTTTCAGTATAAAAGTATAGGAAAAAGTAGTTTTAACAGTTATAAATAAGGACATAGAATGGAGTCGTAAGAAACAAAAACTGATGCTGGATTTTGTGGAAATATTGACATGAATTAATGCAGCTACTTTTAAATTTTTATTTATATTCTCTACATCTGTAAAAAAAAAAAAAAAAAAAAAAAAATATCATGCTGTGGATTTGTGGTAAGTTTAATAAACTAAATTCCCCTCCCGTCTAAAATATGTTTTATGTTGAATGAAATGACACAATCTGCTGGCATTACATTTTTTTTCTGTTTGTTTTCACAATCGTAATCATCCTCTGTCTTGCCTCTTAGGTTGTACTGCAGCTACTGTTTATAGCAGATGTGGCTCGTCGTCGAGTGCATCTTCCTGAACATGATCGAAGTAAACCAGGACGACAAGTAGTAACTTTTCTCCTTATCTGCAATGTCACAATGTGGGTCATTTATACGTTTGAGGTGCAAAAGGTTGGGGCCAATCCAGTGCAGGTAACTATCAACATTTCGTGTAAACATAATGCTCAAGTGCATAAAATATTGTATCCACTTGAATGAAGAAATCACTTGATGTAAAAGAATAAATTATACCTCAGTAATTATCTGCTATTAGACAGTTATTACGTAGAATTTAAAAGAAATATTAGAAGATACAAATTACATTAAGATAATGGTGACATTACTTTAGCACAACAGTAGAGGGGAAAAGACATGCTGGGAACAAAAGGCTTTTGCTTTAATTAAAAAGAAAGTAAGCATTTAAACATTAACATTGGCATTGAGTGTTAAAATATGTAATTTTGCTAAATGGCTAATAGAAGTAAAAGATTAAATAAAAATTGTGCATACTGAATGTTTAACTGAAAATAATGAAGATGTATATATATATATTTTAACAGGAAAAAATGACTCTTTCTAATATTAAATTTTAGCCATCCACCAACCGGTTTGAGTTCTTTTCATTTAAACAATTTTAACTGACTTGCTTCTCCTGCATGACTGAACCCTGTAAAAGATTGTTTTATCTCATACCTATTATTTTCTTTAGTTCAGTGCCGAACATTGTGTAGTAGTATGGGTATTGAACACAGTAGTTGGTAAAGGAGGTAAGGAGGGAGGGAAGGAAAGGTAGATTTGTCTTCAAAAATTGCTGTAGTCTATTTTAAGTAATTGATATGACTTGGTTAGAGCATTTAAGGAATGATGGTGAGACTTAGATGGATAGTATGTGGTTGGAAAGATAACCATAAACTTTGTTCAGGCATAACAGAATGGGAAAATTTTGTTTTGACTCGAGGGATTAAATTGCTGAGGGAAATGCTGAACAATTTATGACAAACATTTAAAGAATTTAAAAGTTTATGAAATATAGAAGTTGGTGCTTAAGGAAAGTCTCACCCAAGCATGTTGTCCTCCACAATTAATCAATGATAATAAATAATATTTTAATGAGAACAATTTGAGTTTGTAAGTCTGATGATGAGGATATAGAGACCATAATTTGACTGTCTTTAATGTTTTTTAAAAAAATATTATATCTACCCATAACATAAAAATTTATTATGTTAATAACAACAGTGAACAGGAAAATACTTTAAGACAATAAAACTAAGGAAGGATAGGGAAATATGACCCAATGCTTACCACATATGAAGGCGGCTGGGAACAACAAACACAATAAAGAACAAATACAAGAAACGCCCAATATTTTGGCATATAGCGTTATTCTTGCAAAAGTGAGATGCCAGGCGGAGCCAGACGTGTATACAACGACAGCCATCTAGTGAATGGCATGGCCAACACAGATGGCGGGGTAGGAGAGAGGAGGGGGGAAGGGAAGTGCAAAAAACTAGATTGATAATGTTCAAGGTATATTATCTTTGAAAGTGGTAGAGCAACATAATAACTGAGTGATGATACACATAAAAATCATATTTTGAAAAACAAAAACTAAATGTAAGTAATATAAATAGTAGTGCTGGGTCTGGTGGGGGGGGGGGGGTTTATTGGAGATTGAGACCTGGAGGATGTCTGGTGTGCAGGATATTCTGATAGGTTAGTTCCCATCTATGTAGTTCAGAGGAGGTTGTGCTATCAGGGAAAAGTCGGGCGCCCCGACAAACAGTTGTTAAAATTATTCAGTTTGTGGGAACTGCATGTTTTGCCACCAGATGGGTCTCATTGTTAGTATACACTGTCTGCCTGTGGTCATTCATTATGATAACAAGTAGATTTGTAGTTAGGCCTATATATGAGTTGGAGCAATGGAGGCATGCAAGTTGATATATGAGGTGTGTTGTGCCACCATTTGTGCTGGCCATGCCATTCACTAGATAGCCATCATCATGTACATGTGTGGCTCCACCTGTTGTCACTTTTGCAAGAATAAGAAAGACTATATGCCGAAATATTCCGTGTTTCTTGTGTTTGTTCTTATTTGTGTTCGTCATTCCCAGCCGCCTTCATCTGTGGTAATTGTTGGGTCATATTTCCCTAATCTTCCTTAATTTATTATATTACTTATACATAAAAGAGAAAGAATCATTTATCAATCATAACAATATTATGGTGTAGAACTGAGAAAAGAAAAACATGGCAACATTCACAACTCTGAAATTATTGTTATTGGACCATTCATCAGAATAACAAGGTGGCTCAAACAATGTGGGAGTCAGAATGTTTATTACTACCTTTCGATGAAAATATTGTGGCCTGTTGTGATTAGTGAAATACCATTCTGTGTTTATATTTGGTAATCAGATCCTCTTGTTTGCTGTCATAACTATTTTATTCTTTAGTTCAGTATGTAATAAACAAATTAAATTTTATTGTGGTTTATCATTTTGGTATTATTTTTTGCAGCTGGATTTCTATGGATTTCTTGCTTGGGCTATTGTACAGCGTGTAACCTTACCACTATGCATATTTCATAGATTCCATTCAGCTGTCACGCTAGCAGAAATATGGAAGACAAGTTACAAAGCACGTCTTGAATGAGATCTTCAAGAAAAATGATTATAAATGGGGAAAAATAGCTCCAGTTAAAAAGCAGAGCAGTCAAATTTCAAGTGTTTTTGTTGTGGAAGTTGGTAGATTATTTCTTTTCTGGCTGAATATTTGTCACTTCCACTGAGAAGTAAAGATTTCAATGTTTTATAATAAATTATTCACTTATTTTCATGTACTCAAAGAAAGCTGAAGACCTGAAATATGAAGCCAAAGATTGTGTACTATAAACATATAATGCAAGTATTTGGTTTCAAATGTGGCCATACTTGTTTTATATATTAACTCATGAACTGAAAGTTACTGATTCATGAATGAAACTTATTATTTTTTATATGGGTTACAAAGTCAACAAAAATACATTTTTACTGCTAATTGTTCCCTTACTGTAAAAATTTAAAAAGTTTTATTAAACATAGTAATTGTCTAATCTGTAAATTTGTATTTTTTGTTATGACATAATTCTGAGCAAGGAATCAGGTTCCTGATATTTACCATGAATAAAATATACTGAAAATTCTGTAGCCATCATCTCTTTGAGAAACTAATACACCGGTCAGAATAAGAACAACCTATATATCTTCACTTTGGAGTGGCCCATCATTGTTTTCTTTGAAATAATAAATGAGTTAATTTTATTTTTGTTTTGTGTAATAAGCTTTTAATTCTTCAATAGTAGAAATACTTTTTTTAATGGATTGGAAGTTGAGTATGTCTGTAATTTTACTACTCTCATTCCAAAAAGGATTTTTTTTTTAAATAAATATGTTCAGAATGGTAATAACAAAAAAAGTTAAAATTTGTTTTTCTCTGTAATTCTGATATCTTACCAATACTGTTCTGTTTACAATATAAATTTTTCTTTCATTATATCGAGCATTAAATATGTCCAAATTTCATGATTATCATGGTTGCAGTGTGAAAAAAAAAAACATTGGTTTTAATGCATTCTTCAGACAGTGCTGTTCAAATTATTTATATTGATAAACTAAAACCTGTACTGATATCAATAACATTCATTTATTAGTCGACTTATATATGATGGTGAATGTTGTATCTTACTAAAATATCTTCCATTATGGGTTTTGCTCATCACATGATTGCAAGTCATTAATTAGATAGAGAATCTTGTGTATTATCATGTAAAAAATAGATTTCTTTATAAGAATTTTTAAATATTGTTGATGTAAGTGGGAGAAGTTGCCCACTGACACATTATGAGAGAGATTTGTGTGTGCATGTGTATGTGTGTTTATTCTATATGGAGCTCACGTGTTATAAATAGAAGATAAAATCTCAAGAAAGTCAAAGGCAAAATTTGCTGTGAGAAAGCCTCCAAATGCAGAAAGATACTTAAGTACTTCGGACAGCATGTTTAGTGATGTTTCCATGTGAAATTTTCTTTGTATCTAAAATATGAAATGTATAGCATTTAGTAAAATAGAAACTTATTTAAATTGCGATGATGCCTAAAGGTATAGGCTCTGGGATAAGTTTTGTAATGACAACAAAGATGTGCTAACTTCTGAAAAAGAGAAAAAGGAAGATGCGAAATATTCCAGATATGGGTGGAGATCATCATATGGTAACTACTCGCCTGTGATTTTCAAAAAACACAGTGTAGCATAAACAGAGTTAACTGAAAATATATTTTCATCACCATATTTCTGACTGAAGACCATTGATTTGAAATTTCTTGCTCAGCTAAACCATTTTATAATACATTTTGTTAAGATAGTGCTGAATACTGATATAAAATATACTGTATTTTTCCAACTGTAAATGGACAAGCCCTATGCATATCTGGAAAAATATTTTAAAATAGCATGTTCCATTTTTCTTGTGAAAAAATCCATTTTACTAACATTAACTACAAATATAGAAAGTATAAGAAAAGCAAAGAGAATGGAAAAGCTACAGATAACTCGGACAGAGACATAATTTCAATCAGTTGACTTGTTGTCATTGAACTTTCAATGAGAACTCTTAATGGATGGTTACCTGGTAGAAGTGAAGACTTCAGGGCCTTTCTTACCCCCCTGAACTTAACATATTTAAGATCCATTTTTACTGTTAATTAATTATATTAAGTGTAAGATTTGACATTTTCCACTCCATTGTGAACTATCATGTCCATGTCCACCTATACGTAAGATGTAAGCTTTGTTACCTACTGTGTGCTCTTCCCATTTTCCCCACTGCTTCACAGTTCCATTGTCTTCTGCATTTAAACAAAATGTAAATGCGAATTAAGAGGAGGAAAAAAATACTTTGTGGACCACTAAGTTCCAAAGAATTGTAATTCATATTCAGCATTTAACAAAAACAATCTTGCTTGAATTTAGAAAATAAAATAGTACAAAGTGGATTATAGATATCCATTAATATATTTTTTTTCAATATATAAACTGAGTTGTGTGTGTATATCTGTTAACTGTTTGAATCTACATGTACGTTTACTAAGAATGTTTCCTAGGCTCTCAATATTAAATATACAGTTATTCTTTTAAAATGCATCAATTTAGATTATTTAATACCAAGAAAATGATGTTTATTCTACATTACAAAATAAATGACGTTATTTGCGAATATGACATGATTTTAGGAGTTTTAAATGTGACCAAATATTCTTTTTTGAAACTTTACAATGTAAATATACGTTTTTCAGGTTCTCACTGCCATACTAATATTTGTGAATTGCAAAAAAAAAAAAAAAAGTAATATTTATAAACATCTTGCGGGTGTTCAGTAATGTAGATTAGAAGTGTCTGTAATCTATATTCATTTGAATGGTGGCAGTGAAAATTTAAATTGCTGACCTTTAACAAAGAAAGAAAATTTGATCACTGTTGGGCTTCTCATTACCTGTGTAGAAAACCATTGTCAGGTTGTGCAATTTTATAATCTCCCTCCAGTATGAAAATGAATGAAAAGATGTAGAAATAGTTTTTAAAATTGTGTATTTCTTCCTCACGGGATAAATTGGTGTTGCAGCTAAATCCTATAAATCTTTTGAACAATTATTAAATTAAGCCATTTTGTTTAACTGATACAATTCAATTAGAACTAAAAATAATAGGTTTAAATCAAGATAATATACTCATTTACGAACTGAATTGTGTTGCAACTTGATTTTTTTACTTATTTTTCTTTAACCTGGAAAAGCAAAATGCTGTATGTACTTAGACAATTATAGATTTTTTTACTTTTTATAAAATAATAGAATTTTTTGAAATTCTTCCAGTTTCTTTGATACCATGTTTTGTACAAAATACACAAAAATGCAGCTGATGCAAGTTGAGTAAAGCAAGGTATCAATTGTGTAATTAAGAAAATTATAAATATAACTAGTAGGTGTGACAAAAAAAGCTTCATTTTTCTTTATCTCCTTTCCCCGAAATAATAAAAATTGCCAAGCGTTGTTACATGAATATACAGTTACTACTTTATGTATTTAAAAGTTATTGCTTGTCAGTCACTCTTTAAACTATTGAAAACAGTTGTGACAGGAAAAATGAGAGCAAGATGGATATGTACATTAGATATACCAATGAGGAAAGAACTCTTTGTGTGCTCTTTCCATTTTCCCCACTGCTTCAGTTACATTGTCTTCTGCATTTGTACAAAATATAAGTGCAAATTAAGACGAGGAAAAACATACTTTGTGAACGACTTTAGGCAAGGATATTCATATGAATCTATTTGCAAGATATTTCACATGAAAAATTGGAAAAGACAGGCCAAATTGATAGCGTAGCACTAGAGATTTCTAAGGCATTTAACAAAGTGAGACACAAAAACTATTTGAGTGGATGAAAAAGTGACTTGCTGGGTTTATGAATTCTTAAAAAGCAGAAAGGAAAGTGTTAGAGTAGGAAATATGAGGGTTGGAACTTAAATAGTGGCAACTATTTATTCACAACCGATACAAAAGCGTTACATGTTTGCACCTGTTAGTGTCCTTCAAAGTAGTCACCAGCATTGTGTAGAACCCGTTGCCAGCGATGTGGAAGGCTTAGTATACCGTTAGCAGAGCCTGTTCTGTTGATGGTGCGAATGGAGTGGTCTACTGCCTGTTGAATCTCTGGAACAGTTCTGAAGCGAACGCCACGAAATAGTTCCTTCATCTTCAGAATCAAATCAAAGTCACAAGGACTTAAGTCCGGGGAGTATGGTGGATGGTACAGTACTTCCCAGTCCCATCGACCAAACGGAGCAGCCACAGCTTGCGCTGTATGCGACCGTGCATTGTCGTTCAAAATGATGGGATTGGTTGCGCAGAAAGTGTTGCCGCTTCTTTCACAAAGCTGGTCGCAGCCGAGTCTCCAAAAACGAACAGTAATACTGTGCATTGATGGTCTGCCGTGGAGGAACATAATGCGTTAGGATAACACCATCACAGTCATACACGAGAATCACCATTACTTGCACTATATTGGGGCACTGATGCACTTTCGACTTTCGCGGCGACCCATAATGACGCCATTCGTTGGATTGGCATTTTAGTTTTGGCTCATACGATGTAGCCCCCATGTCTCATCCAATGTTACAATATGGCGTAAGAAAGCCCCCCCTTCACGCTCATAGCACTCCAAGTGCATCTGAGCAGCATCGTAACGCATCCATTTCTGCATTTCCGTCAATTCATGCGGAATCCATCGTGATACAATTTTTTGCATGCCCAGGTGTTGATTCAGGATGCGAAGCACAGTTGTACGTGCTAATCTGGTTTTGTAGGTGAGCTTATGAATCGTCTGGCGTTGATCACTGTTCACTAATGTGGCAACAGTATGCACTTCTTCTTCAGACAAGCTAGGACGACCTGCCCGATGAATGTCTGCCACAGTTTGCCAACCTTCGTTGAAGGCTTTTACCCAACGTGCCACTGTTCTGTACAACAATGCCTATTCCCCGCACACCTCTTGAAGACCTTGATGACACTGTCTTGCCGTACGACGTCTGGCAGATTTAATCTTGATCCAACTCTGTTGTTCCTGTTTCGAAAACAGTGACTCTATTACGTTAGACCGCTCGCTCACAAGTAACTGCGTTACCCTCGATTGTACGCACGCCAGGGACGTGAGACAGGCGAGTCCATTTGCTCGGAGGTAAGGTAGGTATGTCAACAACGTGGGCTATCAGCGACAATAGTAGATTCCATTGCATAGTGTCTCCACAGCAGTGTTGCCACTATTTAAGTTCCGACCCTCATACAGTATCAAAAGAAATGGAAGTTAAAATGCCTCAGGCTAGTGTATTTGGACCATTGGTGTTCATCATTCTAATGAATGATTATGTTGATGGCTTAAAATCAGAATTTAGGTTTTTTGCAGATGATATAACGGTATGTAATAGGATCAGAATAGAAGAGGACTGTGAACAGCTGCAGGATTACCTGGATAGAATGTCTAAATGGGTAGGTCAGAAAGGAATAAAGATAATTGCCAAGAAGAGTCAGCTTAAGGTACGCAGATGAAAAAAACTAAAGGCTATTTGTTATAGGGTGAGGTCAGAATAGCTTGCTCAAGGCTTTAAGTGTAATTATCTTGGCATAACATTTGACGATAAACTCCACTAGGCAGAGCACATTCTGCAGGTGGTAGAAAAAGCATACAAAATCCTTCATGCACTGGAAAGGATGTACCAGAGAAGTTGGGGAATTGGGTTGCAAAACTTCGGTCAGACCATTGCTTGAATATGGTGGTGTAGTTTGGACCCACATTCTGTATATCAAATACAGGAGTTGGAGAGCGTTCAAAGGAGAGCAGCCAGATTTGTTTGTGGGAATCACTGCAGGTTGCAGTCAGTTAATCATATGATACGATTTGTAATCATTTTAAGACTGGAGGAGGCTGAAGAGAATGCTGGGAGTATTCAAGGTGTAGGTTAGTGATGGGATTTGTAAGTATATTGGTCAAAGAATTAGGAGTAGTGCATCAAAGGGAAATAATGCCTTGGGCACAATCTGGCATTTGATTTCATACATAAGGGAGATGGAAATTTTTTTATTATTGGTAATGGTATCAAGGAATAAATTACCAAGTGAAGAGATAAATAGTTTATCGAAATGATGACAGAATTTAAAATTAAAATTTGTAAATCCCAAAAGTAGAATAAGGGATGAATTTTTAACACTCAAATTATATAGGATAATAACAAAAAAATACCTATTAAGAAAGGGGTAATTAGGTGGCTAGGGAAATTCAACTAAAACATGCACTCCATCACAGTTAATCATTCAAATTCTATTTTCTTATTTTTTTCATACAGTATGCAATGAAAACTAAATAAGCTAAATGGACTAAAAGTAACCACAAAAATTAAATAAAATTTGATTCGGAGATACCAGTATAATCATATAACAAAAAACTGGCCAGTATAAGTCATCAGTTCTGCTCAAGCCTAATAAGTAGCTACAGCCTTTAGTTTCTTCCTCCCATCTTCTGTTTTGAAACATGCAAGTATCGATTAAAAAATTGTGGAAGTTGTTTTACAATGGAAACATGTTTTTACATTGTTGTGAAATAAACTGTTGCATCGTAATTGCTTTCAATTTACATTTGCTGCAAGAGGGATATGTTAAGAAGATTTTTAAAATTAGTGGGATATCAAATTGTTTCACAGCTGTCATTTGCAAGCAGGAAAAAAAAATTATATCAATTATAAAGTGTGTTTGTGTTAACATATTTCACATTTTAGGCTCTATCAATATATTATTCCCTCTGTCATTTTAACTGTAGTGATTGCCAGCGAGCTCCTCACCTGAAAACGTCACGTATATTTTCAGCATTTTGTGGTATAGAAGCTACATTAGTAACTATCAACACATGGAGGTTGATATCAAGTTTATTCCCACATTATTTTACGTGTCTTGCATCAGTGTTTTAATTACTTCTATATAATTTTACCTATCAATTATCAAAAACCAGACTTTAACACTTTTCGTTAGCTGTGACCGTTACTGGTACCATTTATACTACTTTGAACGGATTCGTCAGTTTTCTTGAAAATCGGTTACCAAGCTATTAATTTATCATGTAACAGCTAACAGGTGGTAGGTTGTACAGTCAAATGAAAAAGTCACTTCATCAAAAAATATATATTCTGAAAACTTTTGCAGCTTAACTGGTACCAGTCATTAGGCATCTGACATACACATCCACAGGGGCGTAGCTACTATGGGGCTAGGCGGTGCAGTGCACCGGGGCCCTCACGCTCAGGGGGCCCCCAAGCATACCAAGCGTACCTTTAGGGGCCCTCAAGCGCAATTTAGAGGGCCCCACGAGCCTTCACGGCAAACTGGCGACCTTTTTTTTTTTTTTTTTAGCTCTACCGTCGTCTAAGGGGCCCCTCAGAGCACAAGAGCCCCTCACCAAGGGCCCTCGCTGTGTTCGGGGGGGCCCCAACCACTGCTCAGGGGCCCCTAAAGAATAATTCAAGGGCCCTCATCCTCAGTTCAGGGGGCCCCTACCAGCACACAAAGCAAAAAAAAGGTTGCCCGTCTGGCCTGAGGGCCCGATATAAATTTTTTGCACCGGGGCCCTTGTTGACCTAGCTACGCCACTGCACATCCATTAATGAAAATGGCAGGTAGATTCATTTAAACCACTTAAGTCCACAACTTCAATAGCTTTCACTACTCCCCCATAGTTGGTCAACACCTAAGAAACACCCTTCAGTTCATGATAATATTTGACGTAGTTCCCTGTTGATTGCCAAATGTTGGATGAGGTCTTAATCTGGTGTGAAAACTTTATAAGTTCCAAACACACCGGCCAAATTCTATTACCCCCCTGTTATCTATTGATGTCATTATGGTTACCTCACACACCCATCCTATACCGACCAAATAATGCTGAAAACTGCCTCTCCAAGGGAACGCTGGTTGGCGTTTTATAGTCTTGGCTCTGACGTGTTCCAGAAAAAAGGGGTATTCACAAGGGGAAGTACTCTTCTCTTTTTTCAGTTTTATTGTAGAAACTACAGAGAATTACATAAGTCGGTGAAAATTCATTCATCAATTCAACTATAAATATTACAGATTTGCAACATATGGGATTTTTGTAATTATAGCATCTAATGGTATACTATTTTTACCCAAATTTTCCAGAAACTTTTATCTGTTATAGTTTGACTTATTCCCAATCTTTTAAGTTATTACAAGTTTTCTCGTAACTAACCACGTTTAAGAGTTATTAATTCCTGAAAGTTGCAAATGGTAATGTCATCAAAGTTCAATACTAATATTTCGTTTTTCTTCCTTAAAATTTCAAGTTATCCTCAAAATGTTATTTTTATTAAATAATTTTTTCTCTCTCATTTAAGCCTACTTTTTCCATTAATTTACACAGTTGATACATTTGGGGAAATTTATTGCAAGTTGTTTTTGATGATGTACTCAGTGGCGGCCCTAGGGCGGTGCGACCGCACCGGGCGCCGTTATATGGGGGGCGCCGAAAATGCAGTGAGAGATCGTCTGCGCAAAAAATGAAAAATGAATTCTATAATAATTAATATATTATTTTAACACACATCATCTAGAAGATTTTATAAAAGTAAGTGTTTCAGCTTAATGCATAGTCGTATGGTATCATAGAATAGAGTCAATTAGAGTTGCTACTCGAGTCAGTTCGAGTTACTCAAATCATGAAAATCACAACTCGTTCCAAAGTTAGCACCCTCCCGTGCCGCATTGCACCTCTGCCGCACCGGTTTCATGCCTTCTCGGCTGTAGTCTGGGAAGTTCATGCATGGGGCGAGATTCAACCTATTTCTCTCTTTCTACCATATTAAACCTTCGGTGATCACAATTAACGTTGGTATCATAAATATTTACAAAGCTTATCTGTCTTTTACACACAGGACATGTCGCTAAAGTAAAAAAAATAAAATCCGTATGGTGCACAATACTTAAAAGAAAACAAAATCAAGACGAAATTGAGAAGGATTCAAAATTGCTGGATTTTTTTTTTTAAGTCGCCTGAATCGTCGTCACCAAAACTAGTTCAACACGAGATGGAAGAAAATTTTTAATGGAAGTTATTCAGATGAGGTCTATGATGAAGAGTAGCATGTGCGAGAAGATATATCTATGGCTAGAACGTCGTCTGCTGTTCGAAAGATTACAAATGGGTATACAAGACATACCACCACAGTCGCCTTTTCAAAGTACAAATTATGACGATATTTCAAAATTGTCGCTCATTGATTCTGTTGACAGAGATGAAATAATTATTGAAGCAATGAAAAAAGCCAATAAAAAAATCATGGACGTCGTTTTCCAAATACGTATTTTCAAAAACACTAGACAAGCATTTGTATATACAGACAAGACGAAAAATCACAGTGGGTTGCAATCCTCTAATGAATGATATCTTGTTCAGAGGAAGCTTTGAATCTGAAATAGTAAATAATTCTAATGATGGTAACTTTCTGGGCATATTGCAACTGCTAGGAAAATATTACCCTGTGGTGATGGAACATCTCCGCCGTATTACTAATAACGAGAATAATATCTTATTAAATTGGCAAATGTATTCAAAACGAATGACGTTTGTAATAAAATTTTGACTATGGTTAGGTCATTTAAATATTTTTCCATCATACTGAATTGAACTCTTGATGTAAGTCACGTCGAACATTTATCTTTGACTTTGATTTTTGCTGACACTAATGAAGACGAAGTATTACGCTGTGCTTACAATCATGGAGGAAGGAAATATATGGAGATGACGCAAGAGACCTTCGCCACGCATTGAAGTGATGCCAGGCGGAAGAGGAGTGGGGGGCTAGGCCGAACCCATACAGACTCGGGGTATACGTACAAAAACCTCAAGGGGGCTCTAGGATAAACGTAACGCCGCAATCTGGTGATGGATTATTATGTAACTCGATGAGACAAATAAAAAATGAAGAATAACTTTTTGATATTCTGCTTAGTTTTCGAGATATTCTGTCTCAAACGTGAAATGTTTTTGGTTGAAATTGAGAAGAAAAAATTGGTCAAAGTCAAATTTGATGACGGATTCTTATGTAAAAAGACGAGACAAATAAAAAATAACGAATACAAAATTTCGATATCTCACTTATTTCTCGAGATATACTGTATCAAAAGTGAGGTGTCTTGAGTTGAAATGCAGAAGAAAAATTTCGCAAAAGTCAAAATTAACGATCGATTCTTATGTAACACGGCGAGACAAATCGAAAATAAAGAATAAAAGTTTTCGATATCTTGCTTAGTTTTCGGGATATACTGCGATTGGGTTGATATGCGGCCTGAACTAAAAATTAATTCGCCAAAGCCACAATGTATTACATGGAGGATATGCAGAATGGATATTTCAGTTTTTTTACCACCACTTGTGGTTAGGTTAAATGCGGCCTATACCAGAATAAAAATAGTTATCTTGTAACCATACATCGTTAGCTTAATTGGGAATAGCTGGAAGTGAAAGTAGTTTCCATCGCGATACACGTTTTGTCACTGACTTGGTTGTCATGAAATTACTAACAGTAATAGATAAATTCTTTGTCCCTTATGGAACAACAAAACCATTCTGGTACAGACTGCATTTAGACCTAACCACAATCTCCATCAATTTGCCGCTACAGAATCAAACTATGTAGACATACCCACACACGCATATTTGAATCGCAAACTGTATTTGTTGTAACAACGTCGTTGGTTCATCAGGATTACTAGATTGCATAGCATAATGTAACACATTTAATTTCATCATACACTGTCAGTATAAACTGCAACGTGACGAAAGAAAGCGCAATACTAAATTCACTGAATCGGGATGTAACACACACCCCTTTAAATCTCATTTTCAACATTAGTTAAAAAGCAATGCTAGTCTATTATGTGTAAAATAGCAATGTATGCTGATTTTCTACGCTACACCAACAAACATTTGAGAACAAAGTCATCCTATTGAGAGCTATGACTAAATATTTATAGACAGGCCACAAAGTTTGCAATTTCTACCGCCCATTTCAACGACGATAATTAGAATTCAACTTACTTATAAAATGATATTCCAGGTTCCTTCCTCTCTTGCCTATTTGTGTAACCGTATACAACACAAGATGGCATTATAAAACACTTATACACATTACAAAATGAAATAATCACAGCATCTAACTCAATGTAAACATCGCATTTGTTTGGGAACGCAATATGGCCGCTGCCGCCACTGCGCATACGCGAGAGTTTAGAGCCTGCTTCACAGATTTAACGTCACTTCTCCTCCATATATTTCCTTCCTCCATGCTTACAATCCGGAAAGTGACTCTTTGGAGCGCTGCCCTGTTTAGCATTGATACTTAGCAATAGTACGATTTGGATATGAACGATTGTCGAAGCCAAAGATATTACAGTCGATCCAATTTGGTAGAAGGAACAAATGTGGCAAAAGCAAAATTCTGAACCAGTATCTTCATGCATTTTTTAATTAAAGTAACTGTCATTAAATTTGGTAATAGCTAGTGCCGCCAAAATACCAGTTAAATCGGTTTCCTTGTCCGGATTTCTTTGAAGAAAATTTGTGTTATTCTCTCTATCAAAAAAGCGATGGGAAGTGATATTCAAGCCCTCAGGACTAAAGCCAAAAAATTTGCGAAACTCGTTTCAAGAATAGAGTTTCTAGCATCCCTACAGTTCGTTATTCTATCACTACTCTTCAGTTCGTGACGCCATTCTGAAACGAATAATTCAGTTGCAGCAACGGATACCTTGTCACTTAGCCAGATCATGGATCAATTTGAGTTAATAATTACATTGGTGACTTGGTATAATACATTCTTTCAAAGGCTATGCAGACGAAAGTGGATTTATGAAAATCTTCACATTTGTTGAAAAACAGCTCGGGGGTGGAAGAGGATATTCTCTACCGTCCCGAAACTGTTACTGACCTGTTGAAATTTGTTTATACAGCTTCGTTATAATGTCCTCTTCACGTTTTCCATTCTCCTTTCTCCGAAAAGTCACCACGAATTAAATTAAAAAAGCCGAAATGTGAGAGTGAAGCGCAGCTATTAGATGCCTCAGGCGCTCAAAAACAATGACAAAATTTTGAAATGATGGTTAAAACTTTGTTGTGATATTTTATTGCCGTTTTAGCTACATTTAGTTGTTAAGAGTCCCACGAAATTAACGGATAGAAAATTTTTATCCGAGATGCAGTACAACAAGCCTCGCCATCTTAGAATCGATACAAACGATGAGAGATAATCGATTGCTTCCGTTGTAAACAAATGCGTCGTTCCTGATATAGATGCCGCAGAACGAATTTCCCGTAAACTTTTTACTCTTGGTCCAGTCCGAATTTCAACCTAACAACGATCACTATAACAGTACTAACCTGTTTAGGTTGATATGATCCCTGTACCAATAATCTTTGTGCCATTTTTGCATTGTTGCTACCATTTCGCGGTTGCGTATCGTGTCATATTTCGGCATTTTTAAGTTAATTCGCGGCTAATTTTCCGAAAAAGGAGAGTTCAAAACGTGAAGAGGCCTTATAAGTGTAACTAAGCAGCTAAAACAAATTTGAACAGGTCAGTACCAGTTTCGGGTTGGTGGATAATATCCCCTTCCACCCCAGCTCGGAATTTGAGCTCTGATAACTGGCAGCTGGAGAAGTTTTTTTTTTTTTTTTTTTTTTTTTTTTTTTTTTTTTTTTTTTTTTTTTTTTAACTGCTTTACGTCTCTCAACATCGAGGTCAAGACGGGAAGGGACGGCGGGTAAGGATGGGGGCAGGGAATGGGAAGGAATTCGGCCATGGCCTTTTGAAGGAAGCATCCCGGAATTTGCCTGGAGAGATTTGGGAAACCATGGAAAACCCAAATCTGTATGCCAGGACGGGGATTCGAACCGCCGCCACAGTGGGCCAGAATCTTGAAAACGTGGCCAAAAAGGAAAAAAAAAAAGTTTCTGGATGGGAATTTTCGACTATCAGGTTGCCTACAGTAATGTTGGAACTACTGAATACCGATTGTTTGGACGATCAATTGTTCATTTCCTCCTTTATATTTCATGTCAAAGTCGGCACTTCATTGCTAGAGGTGCATGCAGCCGACCAGGCTACAAAATAGTCTTGTCGTTAAAGATAAATATTTGTGTTCTGTGTAAGTGAAATGAATATTTTAAATATGGACGGTGTTCCAGGCAGAATTTACTAATTAAAATACGTTTATGTCATTATTAAATCATTAATTACACATATTTTTTAAATTAACTTAATACCTGAAAATGCGCAAGAAAATTTTAAAATGTGCTTAAAAAATAGAGATAAGTTACGAATTCCACGATATTCCGCTTTCTTTTGCACTGTGTCCGCAAGTATATATTATTACCTTAGTAAATCAACCTTCAAATCCACCTACTAGTACCAACTCCGGCTTTGAACCACGTTTAAAGCGACGCTTGCAAAATGTTGGGTTATTTTAAAAAATGAAATTATTAATATTAAGTTAATTTTTTCATTAATAATTATGAAAAAGTACATTTTTTTTAAACAAAAATATTCTACATACTTTGTGGAGTTACTTTTTAACGCTTTCAAACACCTGTTAAGAAATAAGGATTAAATAAATTAATAATAATATGAACTGTCGGAGGATGCTCAAGACTCAACCAATAAGTTGATAAAGCAATATCGCCTAAGTTTTTCTCGAAAGTTTTCCGGACTTAAGAGTATGTAAGACGTGTCCAGGAGATTGTTGGCAACCACAGATTTCCACATTTCATCCCTGCGCAAATCATCAAACAAACTGAAGAGTTTGTCGTCAGAAGCCGTTGCCCTCTTAGTTCCTGTGCCGGAAGATTATGAAGATTCCGATTTAGATGATGAGGAAACAGTCTTTGAAGATGATGACGATTCAGCTGAATATGTAGAAGAAGACGATATGAAGATAAAAAAAAAGAAGAAGAAAATGACAACTTTTAATTATAGTCACAAACAATTTACTAACTTAATAACTGTAATTGAAATAAAAGTCTTTTTTGTAATATTTTATACTATATTTTATCCTCTATTTGGTAGTTTTTCGAGCTTTCCATTTTTTTGAGCTTATGTTTTTAACCATTAACTACAACACCCTCTAAATATTGACTTTTATACAAATAAAAAGAATTTTACCAATTTTTGTCCGCTATCTTGGATCCACCATTTTTTTTTTTTTAATATCTGAAGTCGTAATCTTCATCATCAATCTCGATAAATCTCAAAAAATTACTTTTATATGAATCAAAAGACTTTTATCAATATTTGTCCGCCATATTGGATCCGCCATTTTCTTTTTTCACTTTTTGATACTATATTCTTAATTACCAACTTCGATAACCTTTACGTACTAACTTTGGTACAAATTGAACAACTCTAGCAACCTCGATAATTCCACAAAAATTACTTTTATATGAATAAAACGACTTTTAGCAATATTTGTCCGCCATCTTGGGTCCGCCATTTTCTTTTTTCACTTTTTGATATTATATTCTTAATCAGCAACTTCGATAACCTTTACATACTAACTTTGGTACAAATTGAACAACTTTTTATATTTTGGCCAGCTTTTTGCGATTCTGGCCCACTGTGCGCCGTCCTCCCGAATGCGAGGCGATATCGTTAACCGTTACACCGCCACGTTCGGTTTGGAGAAGTTGATTCTCGGACTGGAAAATTTCCTATTATTAACCCAGTCAGATGCCGAAGAAAGTAAAGATTTTTTGAGTATTAGCCATAAATGAAATAGCAACAGATCCAGAAGAATTGTTTACAATGAACATGTTTTTGCATATCATCGATAGAATAGAGAATCTGTTGGTCACTCTATTAGCACAAAGTCCCAAGGGCGTAGCCAGGATTAGCTTCAGAGTGGGGCAAAAACAATTAAAAATACTTGGTGAAAATGGTTTTACCTGGGGGGGGGGGGGGAAATAAATGCATTTAAACCCTTTTAAGAATTAGTTCGTGAGGGTTCTGGCAAAATTTTGGTAAAGTTTATATTTCGGTATTAAGAGTGGGAATTTTTATTTTCATGTATTTACTATTTTTAAATATTTTAAAAAATTATTAAAAACTGCGTATCTGACGTGTAAGTGAAGTGAGCATTGTGTTCGCCACAGTAGCTCAAATAAACCTTTTCAAACATATAGTTTTATTGTTGTTTCTCATTCATACCGCTGCTATCCTATATTAATCTTTCCGAGGTTTGAGTTATTATCATGTATATGAAGAGCATATTTTGCCACGGCTTTGCTCATTCATAAAGAAGTCATATACATATTCGTATTCGAATCACACGGAAACTGCTATTTGGTATAAAAGTAGATGATCAATACATTATTCCAAATTTATCCTAAGCAGTTCATTAGTTTCGACGTGAAATAGAAAAATATGCGCACTAACAAACATTTACATTTATGACATTAGTAGGATGTAAAAACTGTATGTTATTTTCAATCTATCTATACGAACAACTTGATCACTAATAAGAGATTGCTCATTTGGGGCGCCACAATGAGATCTCGCACCACATGAAATACTTGCTAGGGCCGCCTCTGAATACAAGGTTGTAATTAGCATAGTCAAAACTATAAATAATCAAAACTGTATACAATAAGCATAACGATAAAGAGTAAATACAAGATTGTAACTAGCATAGCCAAAACTGTAAATAATCAAAACTATATATAATAAGCATAATGATGAAGAGTAAATACAAGATTGTAATCAACATAGCTAAATTTAATTAGTTAATTAATTAGAATAATGTAACAAGTGATGACTGTATGGTTATACAACCGAATGTCAATAAAATTATTAAAAAAAAGGTGAACAATAAAGTAAACAACAAGGAATAAACAAAACCCTAGCCAGGACGCCAAAGGTGTCGGTGCCAGGAACACAACATCAGCAAAAAAAAAAAAAAAAAGACGCGTTGAAACCTCGGCCTAATCGAGTCATCAGCCTGAAGCGCGCGTCGCCTCACTGGAGACTTTTGGGGCGGGAGTCAACCCGCCTGTCCGTTGTTCAGTCCGTGGCTGGAGTCCTGCGGTGTTTGTGGCTGCCGCGTTTGACGCCTGCCGCAGGAATCCAGCCGTGCGGCCGCTACGTTTACTCCTGCAGCGGGACTCAGCCGCGGCATGTCGCTGCACCGTGGCACTTGCGGTGGTTCAGCCGCCGCTTGCCACTGCCCCGCAGCAGCGCTCGCCGCGGATCCGCCGCCGCTAGTCGCCGCACGCGGCGCCCTGCCGTGGTTGCGCCCCCCGCGGGAGCGGACGCTCCCGCCGCAGGCTGCTGGTTCCTCTGCGGCTGCCGCGAACACCGCGGTAGCTGGGGCGGGGCTAGGGTCCGCAGAGGGGACGGACCCACTGTGGGGAGAATACTGACGTCATACTGTTTCAGGGAGAACGGCAGTAGCAGAACCAGGAGCGGTCATCGCTTGCGGCGGCGGAAGCTGCAGCGGTTCGACGGTAGAAGCAGGAGCGGCCTGCAGCCTGAATGCTGTTCATTGGCGGCGGCAGCGACGCAGAACGGTTCCAGGGTACAAGCAGGAGCGGCCTCCAGCCTGAATGCTGTTCATTGGCGGCTCTCCACATTCATCGAAGACAAATACTGGCCTTCATTCTAATTCCGACCTATAAATGTTGTAAACAAGTCTAAACTGAAACTTGTAACTGAATATTTTGCCAATAAATTTTTGAAAGATATTTAACATATTATTTTAGAGAGAACTGACCAAAATAATTTGGCAGTATAGTATTTATCAGCTAATCTGGGTAGAACAATCAGTATACATATTTAAAGAAAATTTTGTTTTCTATTACTTTTACTGTTATGCTTGTAAGACAAATTTCTGTTGCACACCGCTGGTCGGCTATTACGATGGCCTCACAGTTCGTACCATATGCTAAACTAAGAAGTCGGCCACTAAGATGAATTGTATGTGCCAGTCATGCAAACACACACAATAAGGTGGCTCCCACGACCCGTGATTTTGTGTACCACGCCGGGACAGCCCGTAACAATACAGCCGTCTGCCGCGGCCCATGGTGTCGTGTGCGACGCGAGCATACTAGTGTGTACGTGTAGCCGACGCTCAGCAAGCAGGTTCTGGCCGTTCGCCGAACGACCCGAGGCGGTTCGTACGCCGTTCGTGGTGAATCTGATTGCGTTACAATGCTTGTGGAGGGGTATGTCCAGTCGTGCGTCTGCGTCCTTCGTTTACACTGTCACGTTGACACTCAGTCTTCGTTTAGGTACATTGTGCATTGAAATTAAGTAAAACCACAAATTTTTGTTAAGTACTTTTTCCTTTTGTTCTGACCATTTTAAAAGGCACTTTCTGTATTAAAGGATATGAAAGGCGTTCCATGTTGTGCAAGGACGATAAACATTAACATAATGCGATAACAATATACGATTCTTGGTGCAAAATAAGTGCACTTATTGGAGAAGAGAATGACATTTTTTTTATTTTAAAAAGAGGAAGTCTACGAGGCTCGCACAGGAGAGAGTAAGTTAGTCTATAGTATTCAGAATTTGAAAAAAAAAATAGTTTTATATAAATTAAAAGAAAGACAACACGATAAGGCTTAATTTAGTTTTATTTCAATTAATTTTAGAGTAATATTTACAATTATTAAGTAATAATTTTGTGTTAAGGTTTTTTTATGTTTTCAAAGTAAATTTAAGTAATTAAGTATTTTCAGGTCGGAATGACATTTATGTTTTTCAATGATTCGCTTGGAAAATTCTAAAATTCTTAGATGATGCAGCTGATTTTCGAGAAACATCAACTGT
Source organism: Vandiemenella viatica (assembly GCA_031002005.1). NCBI lineage: Eukaryota > Metazoa > Arthropoda > Insecta > Orthoptera > Morabidae > Vandiemenella > Vandiemenella viatica. The sequence continues at coordinate 312,711,279 of CM061920.1, read as the reverse complement.
AAGTGCACTTGGAGCACTAGCCACTGTTAAATCTCACCGCGCTGCATAACCACGCTCTAACTTCACAGCACTACATTCTCGTCAGAACAAACGAATGGATGGATACCTGTCTCGTTCGAAAAAAAAGTGCATACGAGGCATTCGTTCTGCCTCACTTCGCCTCAGTCCCCGTTCGTGCGTTGCTTCGTTCTGATGTGTACAAGTATCAAGGTGGGGATCCACCTAGCGCGCAAAACGTTTGCAAACGTTTGAAATGTTTGCGAACTCAGAATTTATCCGGTGGAGACGAGAACAGCGCGCACGAACAAAGATTTGTGGGTATTTGCAGGTGTTCCGGCCGATGTCGGTAGATCAATTTTAAAATCTAGAAATAATATAACTATGGACTGGGATAGAGAAAAGTGTTTACTGTTAATTGAATCATATAAATCAAAGCCGCAGATATGGTAGAGCAGTCCCAAATATTACCATAACAACATCTAAAAGCATGATGTCTGTAGCGAAATTACAACAGATATGGGAACCACAGTTGATGTTGTTGAGGGGAAAGTAAATTATTTGCTCTCCCCATTCAGAAGAAAAAAGTTAAACAACAGAAATCGACGGTGACAGGAAAAGGTGTGTAATTTTATAAATTATTTTTCTTTATGTTTTCTATTATTACATTGGTTCAGAGTAAGAAGGGATATAGTAGTATTTATCTAACTAACCCTCTCCTATCATCTGTTCTTAAGTCATACAGCAGTCGCTTGGAATTTCTTGTTTTAATAAATGCGATATCAAAAATTTAGGTTTCCTTGTTCTTTTTTAATTAAGTCCTCTTCTTCACATAAAACAGATATTACACAAGATGCAGCACTAGCAATAAGTTTTCCTCTCGAAGTCATTTGGACACTGCAGGTAGCAGTTGGAACGATGGCAAATGCTCGTACACGAACATTTATTTGTGAATTTTTGGTTGGTGGAGACAACAAGCCAAACCACCCGACTGCAAACTACGCGTGCTTGGTGGATCCCAAGCTTTTAGACAGGGGTTGCCAACCCAAATGATCTTGCGTGCCACTTTGGAAATGCATTATAACTTCGTGGGGGCGCATATAAAATTATTTATCCCCATATTAGATTTAGACCCACTATAAACATTGTTTTGGAGTGAAAAATTGAAACATACTAAGTTATTATTATTGTGTTTGCTATTATTCTTACATGTAAACATAGATAAGGGGGGCGTCCATAAATTACGTGAGGTGAAATGGGGGGGGGGGGGTCCGGCGATATCTAACCAAGGGGGAGGGGGGGTCAACGGAAATCTCACGTGAGATTTTTTTGGACTGTAGAGCTAAAAAAATGTCTACAAATGACGCGAAAGGGGTGAGGGTGTAACCGCGATTTCTAGGGCGGGGAGGGGGGTCTAACGGACCAAATCTCACAGATCTCACCAGAGGAGGGGGGCGGACCAAATCCCACGAAGTCTCACCAGGGAGGGGGGGTCCGGAAATCCGGAAAAACACCTCACGTAATTTATGGATGCCACCTAATATAAAAATAATTAAACTAAAACACTAAAAGTGAAATATAAAAAATATTTTGTAAAAGCGTGATGAATCTCGCGGGCCAGAAAAATGTTCAAGGCGGGCCGCATGCCGCGGGTTGGCCACTCCTGCTGTAGAGCTTATGCACACGGGTGACAAGCTATCTTGAGCACCACCCCCACCCCTTTTTTTACGTGTCTTCGAGCGGCCTTCCTGTGGGGGGCGCTACCCAGTCTCGCCACGCCCGCCTGGGCAAGTTGACCCAAATTAGTCTTTCAGAAGCTGCTATTAACAAATGTCTTTGACCAAACAGTGTACCAGAGTTTAGTTCCAGTAGCCATCTCTAATGATGGCACATGAAATCAGGTGAGTGTGGTGAGCATTGAGGTGTAAAGACATGCTGTCCTCTGACCATTATGTAACATCTCAGTCTGAACGTAAAGTGTGGAGTTCCTTTCCTTCAGTTACTTGTATGTTTGTGGTAACGTATAAAATTGTGGTGTATGCTTGGACATATGTGTGTGTGCATGTTCCTATGTGGTTGTGTGTCTATTTATGGTGATAGGAGTCTACTCCATATCGAGATTTCACCATCAGTGACCATCAGTGTTGATGGTGGACATAATCAGTTGGGTGTGATTAGCTCTGATGTGTGTGACAAAGACATATCATACTTCACACATGCCGCACCTATTCAGTCTGAACGTAAGGTGTTCAGTCCCTTTCCTCGAGTTACCTGTATGTGTGTAGTGATGTATGGAATTGTGTGTATGCATGGGCATGTGTTGTGTGTGTGTGTCTTTCTATGTGGTTGTGTGTCTAATTATGGTGATAGGAGTCTACTCCATATTGAGATTTCACCATCAGTGGCCATCAGTGTTAATGGTGGACGTAATCAGTTGGGTGTGATGAATAACCCATATGGCATAAGTACTGGGATGGATGGCGACAACATGTCATCCGTTGCACACACTCTAACACGTCTGTCTGATGATTTTGGCCAGTCTTGTGGGGGTCAGCTCAACTTTTTCGTTGTCATGATTGGTCTAGTTGTTGTGTCTAGATCGCTGTAGGCATAGAAATGCACGAGTGTGTGCTTCTTTCTGTGTATGCATGTGTAAATATAGTGATACCTTCCTTCAACTCGTTTGTCTGGATATATGATGTGATGATCCTCCACTTATGTTTGTGTGTGTGCTTATGTGTGGTGACGTATGGATATCTTGATGAGACCTAATATGAATATGTGAATTATGACATCTGTCTGATGACCAAGTGTCTACTGCTACTCATGGTACCTGAGGCATATGTTGCTGTATGTGCGAAAAGGCTTAGGTGTGGGATAATCGTGGTGGTGCTGATGTTAACAGTTTTGTACCTAGGACACATGATACTGGACGGTAGAGTGGTCTGTAGTGTGAGATAAATGAGACGATGTTGATGTGAAGAGTTTGGTACCTTGCACACATGTTACTGATGATTTATTGGTTAGTCATGAGCCATTGGGGTTCTACACCACTTTTTCGTTGCCATAATTGGGATGGTTGTTGTGTCGATATCACTGTAGGTATGGAAATGTAAGTGTGTGTGCGTCTATCTTTGTGTCTATATGTGTGAATATGGTTATACATTATTTAAACTCATCTGTCTGGATGTATGATTTGCTGTACCTCCACTTAAGTTTCTTTGTGCTTGTGTGTGGAGACGTATGGATTTGTGGGTGGGGTCTAGTATGAATATGAGGGGTTCTGGTATCTGCTGATAGTCCAGTGTCTATTGCAACTCATGGTACACGGGGGGGGGGGGGCACTGTTAATGAATGGCTTAAAGGGTTGTGGTGTGGAGGAGACGTAGTGGTGACCTGATTGTTGATGGTACATGTAATCAATTGTGTCTGATTAACACTATTAATGGGATACACACTGAGGTGTGTGGCGAAAACATCTTTTGCACACCCTGTCTCTCGTTAGGCCGATGATATGTGAAATGAGTTCTGTTTTTCAGTCAGTCGTGAGGCAAGAGAGTACTCACCACTTTTTCGTTTCCATGATTGGTGCAGGTAATTGTGCTGAACTCGCTGTAGACATGGACATGTGTACCTGTGTCACTCTTTGTGCATGTAAGCGTATGTATGGTGATACCTGGCTTTAACTCGTCTATCTGATAATTTTTGTAACGAGAGTTCTGTCCAGTTAATCAGTGGTAACGACAATTCTGTCCCACTTCATCGTTTCCATGATGCTTGCTGTTGTTTATGTCGAACTTGCTGCATGCATGTACATGTGGGTGTGGGTGTGTTTTGTGTGTACGTTTCTCTCTGGGTATGTATGTGTAAATATGGTCAGACTTTCCTTTAACTCGTTTGTCTGGATGTAGGATGTGCAGTTCATTTCCTCCACTAATGTGTGTGTGTGTCTTCTTCCTCTGTGGGAGTTCTATCTTGGTGCTGTTGTGTGTAGGCATGGAAATGTGCGTGTGTGCGTGATTCTTCTGTGGGTTTGAGTCTAAAATATATGGTTATAGAATTATACCCACCATGAATGTGTGTTTCTAACCATTTGTTTCAGGGCTTAGGCATTCTCCCATTTCACTGTGCTGTTTACAGTTTACTGCTGTTTCTCATGTTTTTCACTACATGCACTTCGGGGTAAAAAACATTTAATGGAGAGGGTGCTGAGGGGGTGTTCCAGAGAAGCGAAGGACTTGAATATTGTGGTGTATGGATTCCACATATTTTTTTGCAGGGTGCAAAGGAGGGCAGCTAGATTTATTAGTGGAAAACATTCAACAAGTGACATAATAAAGGAGCTGGGCTGGATGTGACTGGAAGATATGAAGAGTGCTGGGAGAGCTGTATATGGTGTATAATGATGTTAGAATGGATATTGGTAGAATAATTCTGGGTGGTGTCTGCAGCCTAAGTTGCCCAAGACCACAATATTGCACTAGACTTTAGGTGATGAGGCCTGAGTGGATAAAATATCCAAACACGCACTTTCACATACGAATGACCTAACAATTTACGACAGTTTAAGTATGGGCGCTATCTTTGGCGTAATAGAACCAGTGTCTGCACCTATGGTGACGTTTAGGATACTTTTCAGTGTGTAGGGATCTACTATGAAGAATGTGGGTTATGATGTCTGTTTGATGACCATGAAATTATCAGTTAGCTAAGAGCATTATGATAACTTTATCGTGTGTGATGTGTTTTTTCCATACGTTTGTCTGTGAATGCATTTTTAAAATTAGGTATTTTTGCGGCTATCTTTACTTCCCAGTCTACCGTGTATTATGATTGGCTCATTGCTGTCGCTACACATGTGAATTTTCAACGACCATCCAAAATTCTAGTTTTTTTCCAGCATATCAGACTTTTTTCTGGCTCGTCGATGCCATTGTCATTAGAGGTGAGAAAGGATGTATGGCAGGAAACGGTGAGAAATTCGGCCATGAACTTTTGAAGGTCTCTTTCCCTGCATTTGTCTGTAGTGATTTCAGGAATCCAGGCACTCTACCATTTCACTGTTCTGTTTACAGTTTGCTGCCGTTAGGTTTGGGGTACAAACTGTTTTTCTCAGGTTGTTCACTATATGTCCTTCGGCGCAAAAATCATGATGAGTGGATGTACCAGAGAAGGAAGGACTTGTGTTACAAACCCACAGTCAGATCATTGCTTGTATGTAGTGGTATAACGTGGGGTCCACAGTTTCTGGACTTGAAATGCAGTGTGCACGGGGAGACAGCTAGAGTGTAAATATGGTGGTACCTTTCTTTCTCTCGTCTGTCCGCATGTAGTGTGTGTAGTTCATTTCCACCCCTAATGTGTGTTTTGTGACGTATGCAGCTGTGAGTGAGCATCCAAAGTACGGTATTGCATCCTGTGTTAAGAAATGCTCTTGAATCTACTCATGCCTTTGTGGTACTAGGGACACATGTTACTGGATGGCTTGTGGTTATGTGGGTGACATGGGATGATGCTGATGTAAACAGTTTTGAACTTGTGCACATGCTACTAGATAGCAAAGTTGTCAGAGGTGAGTGAGAGGCGATGCTAATGTGAACAGTTTAGTACCTGGGGGTAGCTGTTACTGATGGCTTTTTCTCGTTCCAGGGTTAATATGGAGTCCACAGTTTTTGGGACTTGAAATGCTGTTTGCGAGGGAAGGCAGATAGAGTGTAAATATGTTGATACCTTTCTTTCACTCGCCAGTCTGAGTGTAGTGTGTGTAGTTCATTTCCACCACTAATGTGTGTTTTTTGACGTATGCAGCTGTGAGTTAACACCAAAAGTACGACATTGCAGCCTATGTTAGGAAAGGCTCTTGAATCTACTCATGCCTTTATGGTTCTAGGGTCACATGTTACTGGATGGCTTGTGGCTATGTGGGTGATGCTGATGTGAACAGTTTCGTACTTGTGTACATGCTACTAGATGGCAAAGTTGGCTGAGTTGAGTGAGATGCGAGGCTATGCTAATGTGATCAGTTTGGTACCTGGGGGTAGCTGTTACCGATGGCTTTTTCTGGTTTCATGGTTAATGTGGAGTCCACAGTTTTTGAAATTGAAATGCTGTTTGCGAGGGAAGGTAGCTAGTGTGTAAATATGGTGATTCACTCGTCTTTCTGCGTGTAGTGTGTGTATTTAATTTCCACCACTAATGTGTGTGTGTGTGTGTGTGTGTGTTTGTGTGTGTGTGTGAGTGTGTGTGTGTGTGTGCGTGTGCGTCTTTCTGTGTATGTCTCTCTCTGCGTATGTATGCGTAAATATGGTCAGACCTTCCTTTAACTCGTTTGTCTGGATTGTAGGATGTGCGGTTCATCTCCTCCACTATTGTGTGTGTGTGTGTTTTGTGACGTATGCATCTGTGAGTGAGCATCCACAGTACGACATTGCAACCTGTGTTAAGAAATGCTCTTGAATCTACTCATGCCTTTGTGGTGCTAGGGTCACATGTTACTAGATGGCTTGTTGTTATGTGGGTGATATGAGATGATGCTGATGTGAACAGTTTCATACTTGTGCACATGCTACTAGATGGGCAAAGATGGCTGATGTGTGTGAGAGGCGAGGCGATACTAATGTGAACAGTGTGGTACCTGGTAGCTGTTACTGATGGATTTTTTCTGGTTCCAGGGTTAATGAAACTATAGAAAAAGTGTGTACATATCCTCATCAGGTATTGTTCCCACTGTTTGCTGTATATTATTTACAATTACCACTCGTGTTTCACCTACAGTGCCCATACCTACATCCATTTGCCTTATACCTACCCAAATCCTTCCTAAAACTTATCCTTTAATGAGTGTGGGTGTGTTTTTTATGTATAGAGCAACAGAGACAAGAGACGATTGTGATATTAAAATTGTTCATCCGACTGGCTGACTGTTTGCTCCCCACCCTCAATGCAGTATGAATGCTCGATTAGGTCACGTTAGGCCTTCGTCTGTTTTGAATCTTTGCTTTTGAAAGTGTACACAACCATAGAGTTGTTAACCTTAGAAGAGACCTACAGTTTAACGTGGAATCCGAGCCACAGAAGCGTTCTGTACCAGAGGTGGAGGTGGGTTAAGGGCTTATGAAAATCACCGCCCAGACAGGGATTCGAACCGAGGACCTTTCTATCTCCGGTCAGACGCCTTAACCACTGAGCCACTGTCGAGATTTGATGTTTATACGAATTCTTTCTTCCCTCGTGACATTCGAGTTTGAGATACACCCGTAAGTTGCATGTCTATGTTATTCACAGCAATGTGTGACAGAGAGTATGTGGCACCCACATAAATACATTTCTCATCTCATAAACATTAGCAACGTTTAAAAGGTATACATGCTTTGGCATGGAATTTCATAACGTGTAAGGCAATAAATGGATATTAAGTGACGACTGAGGTAAAAAAAAGGGGGCAGGATGTGAATGCAAGAGAGGCCTATGACCCACATGGAATCATAAGTATTGAAAGATGTATTATATTGCAATAAAATGTATTTTAAAATTTCAATAAATCTGTAACATTTATCAAGAAATTATGTTTTTTATTTAACGAATCCCCTACCCAACAATTTTTTATATTCCTTGAGTATGATGGATTAGTATAGTATTCTTATTACGAGTATGAAATACTAGAAATAAAAAGAGAACAGCGTTTAAAACTGACATATCACAAAAGGCGTGTTGGGGTAATAAGACAACTTGCAGTGGGTATAAAAAAATGGCAGCTACAAATAAATGACCTTACATAATGTACAACGAACAGGACTTGTTATTTGAACCAATAATACTGTTTTCAGAATGCAACAATATGTTTTGCCCAAAAAAATAGTTTTAGAAGTTAATTTTATGGTAACTAAACAATTAACGAATTATAATGATTCGAAAAATGCTCCTCGAAGGTCCTAGGAAGAAAATTATAGGTTTGGTAATAACGATTGTTGAGGGATCTATCATTTGTACCAGCTAGCAGTGTATAACATGACGCGCACATTCAACGCCAGAAAATCCGTAATAATACGCTCGAAATAGCGTATGTTGCATGTTCAGACGAAAATATTCTTGAAAGACGTGTACAGTGCCTAACGGGACCCGACGCGTCACCCACGCCGAGTTACAGTACACCCGGAAATAGCGCTGCGCTAGGAAACTACGCACTCCAGGAATAGTGTATAACGGGACCCGTTGCTCGCCAACGCGTCATCTGTGGCGCGCGCTGGGAATAGAAACAACCGTTGTCGCCTGCGGGGTTGTGCGCCCGACTAAGCTCCACAGAATACTCAGATAGATTCAGGTTACCACTGGAATGTCTGCGCAGATTGAGGTTTCTGCGGCCATCTGGGCGGCCGGTCAAGGAACTATCGTTTGCGCAAACCCGGCTGGTGCTGCCTCCCTAGCGGTGGAGGAACGAACTAACGGTCCGCCATCTTGTGACGTGAACGCTGATTGGCTTATTCAAAAGCCCGCCAAGCCGCCATTGGAGGGGAGGTGAGGGAGGACCCCCCCACCACCTCGTTACGTCATGGGTTTTCCCAGTTTCTATACAGCTAATACATCCCCTACTACTGACAATTTTTCGCTCGAGGAGATGACGGAGTGTGCCACTCTTCGCTTTGTCGCTTTGTTTCAAGATCGTACTCAAATATCCAGGATTCATCACCTGTGATCACACGACTGAAGAACTCTTGGTCATTGTCAATTCTTTCAAGAAGATCAACGTACACGTTGTTCGATTGTCCTTCTGTTCAGTTGTGACGTTTTTTGGCACAAACCTTTCGCAGGTGCAAACCGTCTGTTAAAATTTGTTGCACTATGAAAGTGCTTAAATTTACCTGTTCGCCCATCATCCTTGTTGTTAAACGACAGTCTGATCTCACAAGCGGCCTCACACGCTCACCGTTTTCGTCGGTTTTTGAAGTTGGTTTCCCTGAGCGATGTTGATCTTCAAAGTGTTCTTGGCCTCAGCAAAATCTTCTCGGGTGTCCAGCCGGATTGTGGTGTAAAAGCACGACGTTTCGGCAGCTGACTCCGCTGTCTTCATCAGTTGTCTTGTAGTTGTTCTCAGCTGACTGTCTCTGCCTCTCAGTTGTTGCATCGATACACCGGGAAAGTCTCCACTCACACATGTTCTTGGCCTTCCAAAAATGATTTGTGCCAGCGGAAAACTTGTGCTCTTGATAAGCAATGCTCCCCATAGGCCTGTTTCAACTTTTCAAAGGTCACATTCGCGGATTCCCCAAATTTAACACAAAACTTGACTTCACAACGTTGCTCGAAATTCTGACGCTCCATTTTCCTAACACACAACAAAAACACACCTTCACTGATGTCGCTGTCATAAATAATGTTTTGGCTGAACGGAGTTGAAACTCGGACTGAGCATGTGGAAGGGATGAAAAAACTGGTTTAGCACAGACCGGTAGACTCAGCGTTACCAGATCGCTCGCAGTGTTACCAATCTCATTACTTTTCTCACACACCTCGTAGATATGCAGAGGAAATAAGTCAACAGTTCTAGGGGTTGTAACGTACCCTGTTATCGTTACATTTTATTTCGTAGAGAACACATGTGAGTGTTACTTTACCATACTTTGAAATTAATACTTGTACTTATATTTCCTGCACCAGACTAGTACATAAGGATTTCCTTGATCCCTCTTTGTCCGTTGCTGGTTTTATTCCGATACTCACGCTGTAAATCAAATTATTATTAATCAAATTCTTATCATACAAACTTAAAATCAACTCCTTTGTTTATATCTATATTTCAATCTCAAATAAAACACTTTCTACTTATCTGACAACTTTTATATTTTCCATTTAACAGACAATTATCTTTTCCAAAGTCATATTACATTATCTTTATTAAACCATAATTTCCTGCCCTCAGGCTATTATTTTCTTGTTGTTAATCCCGCCATGATCCTTCGTGGCTTTCATCTAGTCATTCTGTTTTATATTTTCTCTTAAATCATATTCTTTCCACAACCAACACGTCCTCTTCCTTCCAGTTCTTTTCTTCAACTCTCTCGACTATTATTTATTTTCCAAAGATCTCATTATATCCAGCTTGACATGCTTTGACCTTGGAACTTAAAATTCAGAGTTAGTAACTTATTATTTATTTATTTTATTTAATTTGGCCTGAAGCGCCAAATGGCACTATACAGCCATCAGCTATTTATACAGATAATTGGCTTGGTACAAATGAGTAAAGCATTGTACAGATAAACAAATTTACAGGATAATTATAATAAACTAGTAATTTCACATCAGCTGGAATATTTCTCAAAAAAAAAAAAAAATACATGCATGTTTACAAAATGAAGGATTAGTAAAACAATTAAATAGAGGACTCTGTACCAACAGTGCACAAACAATAATTACAGTATAATTAAAATATAAAGGAGATTTTTATATACACATTAAATTATTATTTATATACAGGAATTAACACATTATAGAAAGGACCTATTTGCCTAAATCTTAATGTTTGTTGCTTTTATAAAACTGGCTAACAATTTATATACAATCACATTGTTGCCATGCAACAGACAAGAAATACTTGTTGGAAAAGGTATACCAAAGTTGTTAAGATCTTTCAAGAATTTAGGTCTGTGGGCTGTATATCTTGGACAAGCGAAAAATATATGGTTTGTGTCACCTACTTCCGTATTGCAATATTCACAGATATCTGAATTTATGATGGTTAGACGATGTAGGTGCTGTGCGAATATACCGTGATTGAAACGTATTCTAATTATCGTGGTGATAACCCCCCTATGTTCCAAGGAGCTGGAAAACCAGGGACGGGTAGGAATTCTGGGCTGGATATTGCCATAGTATTGTCCCCTTGTTTTTCTACTGATGTCCCATTCACTCTGCCATTTGTTCATTACCTTGATTTTTATTTGTGGTAGATAGTCCGTATATGGTAACGGAGTTTTGAGGGCGACACCTATTCTAGCTGCTTGCTTTGCCAACTCATCTACTTTTTCGTTAAAGACCACCCCTGCATGCGCCTTCGCTAAGAGGAAATTGATTGCTCTGTTTCTTCTTGAGCATTCTACTACCTGTTGAACTATATTTACTATAATCTGATTAGTTCTCTTGCCCCAATATTTGGTTTGAATAGAGTTCAACACGCTCTTAGAATCTGAGATGATGAGAAACTTCCTCTCTGTTAGTGTTGAGCAATACCTGACTGCCTCTAAAATAGCTAATGCTTCTGCAGTGTATATAGATGTAGTTGATGGAAGTTTATACATTCCTTGATACTTGGTGCAGGGGCAGAAAAAGGCACATCCTACGTTACTTCCTGGGGCAGTTTTAGATCCATCCGTATATATATGCACGGTGTTATTCCAGTTTTCTGTAAGATACTTCTGTACTAATATACTGAGGTTTGGGTATTGTTTATCCTCAAGAGTGATATAAAATACCGGAAGTTGAATCATACTGAAGATGGAATGGTATTCGTATGGTGGAAATAGCTTTGTTGGAATTATTCTGTCCGTTTGTTCTTCCCACTCCGTGTAGCTGTAATAGATCTCTGAGAGTCGCGATCTTCCTCTATTATTCCACAAGCTACTTAGCTCTTTACATTTAGAAATAGTTGGGTGGTTCCGGTATGCTAACCTCTCAACAATGAATTTGTCGGACAGCAACTGTCTTCTAATATGCAGAGGCATCTCCCGGGCTTCCACCAATAGAGCGTTGGTGGGAGTAGATGTCATGGCCCCAAGACAGGTGCGAATACAACTATATTGTAGCTTGTCTAACCTGGACAGGATTCCGGAGCTTGCACTGTTGTACAGAATGCATCCATAGTCAATTTTGGATCTAATTAGCGCTCTGTAGATCATCAAAAGTATACTGGGATTTGCACCCCACCAAACGCGTGTCAAAGATCGAATAATGTTCTGCGCTTGATTACAAGAGTTAATTATTTGATTAATGTGCGGTTTCCAACTGAGTTTGGCATCCATCAACAATCCCAGGAATCTTACGTTAGATTTCACTGAAAATGAGTAGTTCCCTAACCTAACTATTTTGACCACATTAAGTTCTATCCGTTTTCTGGTGAATATAACAACGGAAGATTTCTGTGTTGAAATTTGAAGTCCATTTGATTTCAGCCATTTGTCTATTTCTATCATGGTTGCAGATAGGTTATTTAAAGCCATCTCCAATGAGACCGCCAAAGAGTATATACAGATGTCGTCTGCGTACTGAAGGATTCGGGTGTTAGGACCTATTACTCTATCCAGATCCCATGTATAGAGGATATATAGTAGCGGACTGAGTATGGCACCTTGGGGTAATCCAGTAGTAAGTATTCTTGGTCCAATAATTTGATCCCCATATCGCACAAAGACCGTTCTTTCCAACAGGAATTTGCTTATGCCATATATAAAAACTTCTGGCAATCCTAGTCTACTTAATTTTTTTAATAAAATAGGAATTTGTACGTTGTCATAAGCTGAGTGGATATCTAAAAACAAGGAGACCGTTAAGTATCTCCTTTTGAAAGAGGTGAAGATGTCCGTTACTAGCGAGGAGTAGACGTGAGCTTAAAGGAAGCAGAGATTATGGCCGATATTGAGTCTTCAGTTAACGTAACCAATGTTAAAAGACTAACAAAGCGTGTGGTAAGAGATAACTCAGCATCAACTGTGAAATTACAGACTTGTATATTAACTTTTGACAGTCAACAAGTTCCTCAATTTGTTTACTTATATGGCATGAGATGTGAGGTTAGCCCTTATATTCCATCTGTCAAACAATGTTATAAATGCCTTCGATTCGATCATATTAGTACACAGTGTAGAAGCAACCAGCGTTGCGGTAGATGTGGAGGTTCTCACTCTCTTCAGCAGTGTCAATCCAATCAAACAATTTGTGTAAACTGTACAGGCCAACATGTGGCTACGGATCGGTCCTGTCCAGAGTATTTGTTCAGACAAAGGGTCCACGAACAGGCTACTATACATAACATTTCCTTTAAAGATGCTGAAAGTCTATTGAAGAAAAGGTCTTACGCAAATTCTGTGTCTAAAACTTTTTCCAGTTATCCTCCTCCATCACCTGTCCCACCTGCAGTAAAAAATATAATGGAATTCCCTCCACTGTTTGATGGAAATATGCCTGTAGAAGGAAGTATAGAACATAAGCACAGTCGCTTTCCAAGTATCAGAACTACAAAACCCTTAGAACCTCTTGTTAATGTTTCGCGGACTTTTCAAACAACACCCCCACGCTGGATAAGTATGGAGAGAGGAGCTAATGGTCAGAGACAATCGTCAAATATCAGTCAACTCTCTTCATCTAAAAGATACGCAGGTTACCAATGTGAAACTGATCCTCGTGGTTTGCCGGGGAAACCTATTCCCAACAATCCTTACCCTCCACGGCCTCATAGTGAGGACAAAGGTAAAAATCAATTTGGTGACACCATCATAGATAAGATTATTAGCCTCATTCTGCTTGTTGTGGATAGCTCACGGTCGAATGAAAACCTAGATCCTGACGAAATAAGAAAAATTTTATTTAAAATTCTTTCCTCATCTAATGGCGTTTCAAATTTTACAGTGGAACGCTCGTTCTGCAATAGCTAATAGAGAATGCCTTTTAAAAGAACTATATGATTGGGACATATCTGTAGCCGCTATCAGTGAAACATGGTTCAAGCCTCATATCCCCATTCATTTCAGGCGTTACAATGTATTAAGGAACGACAGAGATGACGGCAAAGGAGGCGTGGCTTTATTGATTAGGGCAAATATCTGGTTTCAACCAATTCAGTTAAACTCCGAGGTAAAAGAAATCCAGGCAGTAGCAGCTGAGATTAAAACCCCTATGGGTACATTTTCTATAATGTCATTATACAAACCTCCAAGAATTAAAATCAGCAAAAATGAATGGAATAATCTGTGGTCTTCTTTTCGTTCCCCCTTTCTGATATGTGGAGATTTTAACTCGCATCATACTGCGTGGGGCAATGAGATTTCTGATGCTGACGGTCGCTCATTGTTGAATTCTATAGAAGATCTCTCCCTTATAATACTGAATGATGGCTCCCCTACGATGATCCCATCTCCTCTGAGACGTCCATCTGCAGTGGACGTATCGATAGCGTCGCCCAATTTCCACAAAATAGATAATTGGGAGATCAAAAGGTATTCACTGGGTTCAGACCATTTCCCAATACACATAAGTGTTGGTATTGAAACAAGATTGCCTAAAAGATATTACTCCAATAGCCAATGGAAAATCCAGGAAGCCTCGTGGTCAACTTACGGTTCTGTTATTTCAGAGGAAATAGACAAACTGGACCCAAATTTAACAATAAGGGAAAGATATAATGCTCTGATCTCAGCAATCAATGAAGCTGCTATCAAGTCAATCCCTCGCCGTAAAACAGCTGGTTTATGTAGAAAACCTAAAGTTTTTTGGTGGAATACAGAGTGTTCGAAAACGGTGGCGAAACGCAGACTAGCGCTGAATAGATATCGGAAAGAGCAGACCCTTGAACGATTCCTGGAGTTTAAACGTGAGGATGCTCGGACAAAAAAGTTTTTAAAGCATCGAAAAAAGGAGGAATGGGTAAAATACTGCAACAGCCTGAATAAAGACGCCAGTCTTTCCGATGTTTGGAAGAAAGTCCGATCTTTAAAAAAATTAAGTGTAGCTGAAACCTTCGACACTGATCCGGTCTGGCTGGAAGACTTCGTTGACAGAATAGCACCATCCTCTTGTTTGAACGCCCCTTGGAAACGTCCTGAAGCTGAAGATTACTCACACCCTATCATGACACCTTTCACCATCCTGGAATTACAAAACGCACTCGCTACAGCCAAGAATACATCCACGGGAATAGACAACAGCCATTATGCAATGCTAAAAAATCTCCCTTTAAAAGCACTGAATTTACTTCTTAGCACCTTTAACGAAATATGGACAAGGAATTGCTTAATGGTAGAATGGACAACCCAGTTAATACTCCCAGTTTTAAAATCTGGTAAAAATCCTTTACACCATTCGTCATATAGACCAATTGCTCTATCGTCGTGTGTGAGGAAGACCCTGGAGAAACTAGTTAAGAATCGTCTCGAATGGTGGCTGGAAGCTAATGACTTGATGCCTCAGACTCAATTTGGTTTTCGTAAAGGGAGAGGAGCAATGGAGTTAGTAACTTATATACAATTACAATTATTAAATAAAAAATAGCTTTAATAATGTCAAAATCACAAAATGTGAGGTTGTGTACCTCACAGGGTCTTAAGGTCGGTGTGCATATATGCAAAAAACATACTACTTTGCTGTCGGACACGATCTTCGAGGCCAACAGGGTAACAGGGTAGCATTGATCCAGAATGGAACATCGTATTAAAATTATATTTTAGGGGAGTTGCGTAGAAATAAAGTAAAAAATGTCCACTCCCATCGTTAGGGGTGTAAATGTTTACAGATTTTCATGTAGAGAGCTAATATCTTTTTTCAATCGTTTTTTTTTTACTGGAAAATGCGACAGCAGTTGTCGTCAAAGTTGTCAGTTTTGAACCATTTTTGTTACCGGGATTATTTCAAAAACAGCATTACCTAGGAACTTGAAAATTTTCGCCAATAAGGCCTATAACCTACACGCGCGAGTGTGGCTTAGTGCGCTGAGGTGACGCACACTGGACCGGGGAGGTACAACGGACCGGGCACGAGCCCTGCCCCACGCACCAATCGTCCTGACTGCTGTTTTTAGACGGTTTTCCGCAACCATGAAGGCAATGCCGGGACGGTCCCTAATCTCCGCATCATAAACTACACACTTCACAAACAGAAAATTCACATGTCACGCGCTGCACATAGTTACACATTTCACAGTTAGCAGCACGTCACTTGCTCCACTAATACTTACAATTAGTATGATATGGCAGTCGGTATAAAATTGCTTGGTGCCAGAAAGGGAATGCGGCCAGAAAATCATAGCTCCAATTTTGACCCAGCGACGATGGCTAAAACTCATCAAAGGCAACCGACCCCAAAATGTTGGACAAAACGTGGTAAAGAAGACAGTTATATTAATTTATGAGAAAAATAAGTAAATTTTGTTTCCCGTATATTAACGAAATTTTATTTAAAATGCTCTAAATTAAAAGAACATTGCATTCTAAAGGTTCACATAATAAATTTAATCGTAACTGAATGATAACATAAACAGCGAGAGCAACAACGAGTCGTAGCGAGGCAGCCATAGAGCGAAATCCGCTACCTAACATGCAAATTTGTGAGGCACTGATTTTTGGTGATTACTGGAGATCGCGATTCCGCAAGGAATTGACGTCCGAAAACTGCAGTAGTCAAACGCAAGACACCGCTTGAAATACTTTCCGAGGTACGTTTAACGATGTCATGCTGGTGCCTGGTGTACTGCAACCCAATTTCTGCTTGAAAATAATGGTCCAGGCTTTATTACAACTATTTCAAAATAATACGTCTTGCGACTGACTGCAGCAGTATTATGACGTCTTTAGTGAATTTTCTTGTAGTGAATCGCGATCTCCAGTAGACCCGATTTTTGTGCCAAGCGACTGCTGTTTGGTTCAGTGGCGGATCCAGGATTTTGTTTTTGGGGGGAGCTAGGATTTGGTTTGGGGGGGGGGGGCTTGACTCGGGGAAGGAGGGGTTCACCGACAGAAATCTCATTATTCCAGATTGCCAGAGCAAAAAAAAAAAGGTCCCCAAAATACATGTCGTTAGGGGTGACATTGGTGCTTTTGGGTGGGGCTTCAGCCCCCTAGCCCCCCCCCCCCCTGGATCCGCTACTGTGCGAGATTTGTGTTTGATCATTAGAGTACGGAACTCTCTAAATATGCGATACTCGACTCGCATATGACCGGTTTAGTTCGTTTAGCGCAAAAATGCCAGATATTTACAAGCACTTATAAAAAGCGGAAGAGTAGGAAGGAAAGTGGACGGACTGTTAATGATAATTCTCAACTGAGTGATAGCTGTGGCGTTAAAGTAACATTAGTTGGACGGATCACATTGTAATGACCCTTGCGTGAGTGTGTTAGAGCGTAAGAATTTCCTAACTCCGAATCGAGGACATGCCAGTATGCAAAAATGAGCAACGCAGCCAACTAGCGCTTTGATCAGCAGACAGCTACTAAGCGTCAGAAATCTTGCAAGCTAGCTAACTAAGTTATGGACGACCATGACTGGATTTTTAAACTCATCCCATCCCTGCTGCGATGGAGTGGGAATATTAACGTAAAAACTTTGTCAACTCTCATCGTGTAACCAGGGCCGGCGTTAGGGGGGGGGGGGGGGAAGATAACTGCGGTGAGTGATAGGCAAGATATTAGTTTTAATAACAAATTATAAAAATGACGATATTGTGTTTTTCGTAAGAATACGTTCATGCTTTTTACTTCCACTTCGACTTCAAACAGAAGGTATTCCATTACAAGCTAACAACTATTGTTTAAATGCGCATTCATGTGTTGAAGAAATCTAATATGATTATTCCTTGTATCCACTTAGGATTAACAGTTTCTTACTGATTTTCCAACGTGCAATTTCTTTGTTAATTTCCAATATGCTTCAATATAGATTTTTTATTCGACCATTCTGAAATTTAACTGAATTTTAACTTCTTTCACATATATGCGTAATTAATTCGGTATTTATATTTTAACTATGAATAAAGTCAACATTTCATATCTCCATGACCGGACAAATGCCCTCGGGGAGGTCAAATTCCAAGTTCATTATGTTTGCGAT
Organism: Vandiemenella viatica; assembly: GCA_031002005.1. Classification (NCBI taxonomy): domain Eukaryota; kingdom Metazoa; phylum Arthropoda; class Insecta; order Orthoptera; family Morabidae; genus Vandiemenella; species Vandiemenella viatica. The sequence goes on along the minus strand of CM061920.1, from coordinate 312,693,477 downwards.
CCTAGTCAGATTTTCAGATTGTAATGATTCTTCCAATGACAATGATAAACATATTTTATAAAATGAATTTTCCCCAAAGTCGAACCATTTATTAAGATATGCTAAAAACCTGTTCATACACATCACAAGCTTCTTTTTCTATCATCGGGCAAGAGTTTATCAATATTTTGAGAGAGATGAAAAACCAAAAAACTTCTTTTGAACTTTTTCGGTTATAAGTTATAAAGTTTTGTTGCATTTATTTCATCACAGTCCATCAGTTTAATTATTTTATTCAGTAAACTCAAAACATTGTGCACATGCCTCTGGAAGCGTGAAAGTTGTATTTTCAGATTCTTCTGCACATAAAAATGTTCATATTAGTTGATTAACTTCAGTTTTTCCCTGCTCCAAAAAATACTTTTTCAATCCAGTCCAGTTATGTAGAAGTCTATCAATTGCCAGCAGTAACATGCAAAACCTTGTTGGAACACGCCGCAAAGGGGTGCTGTATTTAGTATCTTAAAAAATAACTGTAAAATACGCAATTCATTTTGCATTACTTGAAAATTTATTGTAAAATTTCATCACTTCAGATTCGACATCATACGATAAGATTTTTCAGTCCATGTTTTACCGTATTATGCAGAATGTGTAACAAACAATGACCCGCTATTAAGTGTTTTGTTTAAGTGAATCTTCTAAATTTACAAAAACCGATTCATTTTTCCCAGAATTTAGCGAGCAATTATCAGCACCAAAAGCAACTAAATTATTTAAGTCCAAAACAACATCTTCAACGCATTTTCTTAGATTATTTGCAATAGCAGCAGAGATCTCATCATGGTCTTCATAGAAGCCTGTAAGACCAGTTCGATTACCTAATTCTTTTTTTTTTTTTTTTAAAAAAAAAAACAATTGCTGCGGAAAATAATTTGCAGTTACCTTTATTAGATGCATCACTGGCAATCGAAAAAGGTGCATTTACAATTTCCTCTATTATTAGAGATAAAGAGTGCGGTGCTAATACGTTTTCCACAATTGACTCACATTTTGTGCGGCCGCAGCGTACTTTCTGTGCTGTATTGGAATCTGGTAGTAATAGTGGAAGTAATTTATTACCACAATCCTGAGATAAATAACTACGGTGATGCTTAACTCCGTGGTATGTCAACAAAACCTATGCAGAAGAAACAGTGTCTTCTTCAGCACAGTCACTTAAAATAAAGGTTAAAATTGACTTTTTAGATGTTGATTTCCTCACATGACCTTCTGTACTCGCATTACGTTTCACTGCTTTTTTACCGTCAAATTTTACACACTAGACAATATGCGGCGGAATCATTTTCTTTACGTAGGCACGTTTTAAATTCATCATTTGAGAGCTACTCCTCTCTGAAACAATAATAACGTTTCAGTACTTTCTTCGGCAAATCACTTATTATGTATATGTAACATGTCTGGCAGGTAACAGAAAATAAATCAATCGCTTCACGACAGTCAGATATGCGACCAATCGTTGTCAACTTTTTAACACAGAATGAAACAGCGGAATTACTTCCAGCGGGAGGGGAATAAGGAGCGAGACGACCTTGTTTATTTCCATAATTTTTTGAAATTTCTTAATAACCGTACATTTTGTGTCCGGACCGCATGCAGCGTTAGGCCGGTTACACACTGGACGGTTTCGTCCGGGCCGGAAATTTCTCCGTCGCCGTCGTTCAGGTAGTGGCGCAAGGGATCAAATGGGAGCTTACACACTGGGCGGAGGGGAAAACCCGCGGCAGCGCTCCCGTCGACGGCAGTTATGCAACCGCCCGCTGCCACTACATTCGACGGTTGTTTGCCCGCTCCATTCCAGACAGTGGCCCATGTGGCCAGATGTGCGCTTGCACACTCGGCGGATTTTCAACCGCTTGTGCGTTTTTAGTCTGTGTAAAGTTATCATTTTTTAATTTAAAAATCGTAATATGAGTTAAGTGGTGATAGATAATGATCTTCTCATTTAGTTAGTGGAAGCTAGACCAGTTTTAAGAGACAAAACAGTGGTTTCTTTTAAAGATCGGGACGCTACCAGGAACGCTTGGAAAGAAGTGTGCCTTGAAGGAATGATTTTGACGAAATGGAAAATTAGGAAAAATGCCTTTGGATAGTAAACTATTGATCACGTATTTACATAAATTTTTACCGCTTCAACTAGAACTTGAAAAATATTGAATCACATTTTTTAGAAAGATTTTGATGTTTAATATTATATAACTGTGTCCTTATATTTTAGACATTTGCCAAGAAACATCTTCAACATTCGAAATTCTATCGCTCTACATTTTGAGACCTTTTTTTTTTTTTTTAACACAGCATTGACGAATACAGTGAGACAAGCTGTTTAGTAAATTCGGCATCATCTTCGCCATTTACTTTCGATTTTTCTTTGTAAAGTAATATTTTTTAAAACACTTAACATATTAAAACTTAAGCAAAAATGTTGAACTAGTCGATTGTGCTTGTAAGAATAAAAGCAATGTAGAGTAAACTCAACAGTGATGAGTCGATTACACAGTGAAGTATATGTATTAATATATTATACCGTAGTTACAAATAAATGTAAGTATTAGCCATTATATGGCATAGTGTATTTTTCAAACTTTTCTTGTACACCTATTCGTATTCACCTAAAGGAGTTTTCACCCTAATTAACATAAAACAAATATAGGGGATTGGAATTATATAAAATCAAATATTTATCTATAGTAGTTCCATGAGAAATATGCTTTCTTCAAGGTGATTGCCAGCGTTTCCACACGTTAAATACCATTCATCAACTGGTATTTCTCCTTTGAATGCCATACTTTAGTTTCACAAGCAATTGTCGAAATAAACATCCCAAAATAACTGAAAAACTTGTTGTCGTCGTTCCTCAAATGTTCTGTTCTCCTTTGGTTTTACCTTTTTCCTATTTCTATGGCGACTGAACCGTCAAAATAACAATTTCAAAACCTAACTACGAATTAAATTCTAATTTCACAAAATGAAACTCAAGTCATCAAAAGCAAGGTACTGACGCCCGACCACGTCATCTTTTACCAGCTCTTCATAGCAGCGGAGGTCTTATCACTGAAATAGCAACGGACGTTCTACCGCTGAATGTGTAAACACCTCAAATTCTATAGCCGACAGCGGTTAAGTTTCCGCTACGGGAAAAATCACCCAGTGTGTAACCGGCCTTATCAAGGTAAAGTCAGCGTATCGGCTGCTATTATTGCGGTTTCTAGGCGGTTTCCCAAAGTCATACAGGCTATTTCTGGTACGGTCCCAAACCTCCTCATCTATAACTACGCAAACAAAAATACAACTGTTATATAAAATACAAGTTACACGTTTTACAGACAGAAGGCAATACTTCAGCTCCCTCTTTAGAATAGGTTTTACTGTCAGAAGCTGAATACGCGGGAGTTGAAAACTCCACCTAGGCGAGCCGAACAACCCGCAGCGATCTTATGGCACTAAAAGCCAAACGCTAAAATTAAGTCCGTTATTCCGTTGTCTATGAATGAAAACTTCTCACTAGTTTATGGAGTTCGTCATCTTTTCTATTTCGCACACTAATCCCAATTCTTAGTCCATGTAACTTTATTTAAGTGAGTATTTTAAGATGCGGAGATTCTAGGATTCCATGTAAAAGCTTGGGTTCAGTCACAAAGGCCAAATATGCAATAAAACAAAACTGTATCCACGTCGTAATACCACACAACTTTACTTTTTAGTCTTATAACCACCCAGTTTACATCGCCTACCACTTTCTTCACCCGTCTTCTTTCTCCCAGTGATTTCCAATCCAGTTCCTTAATCATATGATTTACTGACTTCTTTTGTACACTCTCGGGTTCCTGTATTTGATACAAACAATATGAGCCCATAACTATTCCGACATCCTCTAACAAGGGTGTAACCAAGGTTTCGTATCCCCCGCACTTCTCTGGTTACACTCATTACACTCTCTAACAGATGGATACTTTGAAATCTCATAGATCTTGTTGAGGAGTGAGCGGTAAGGCTCTGGCATCGCATTCGAAAAAAAGCATCCAGATTTCGGTTTTCTATGGTTTTCCCGAAATCACTCCAGGTGTTTTGCTGGGATGGTTCCTTCAAAAAGCTGAGCCGTGCTCGGCTCGCATTTATTTATTTTCCCCGCCCGCTATCGTCTTCTGATGCTGAGCCCGCGTGCTAGTTTCGCCCGTGAGAGAGCGCTGTGGCCCGGTGGTGCCCTCTTCCGGCTGAATGAGCTGATGTAATCGGGGAACACGAGACTGGGAGGCGAGTCGGCCGGCAGCAGCGGCTTGGTTCGTTGGGCCTAATACCTTCCTCAAGGGACTGCGACGTTAGAGGCCCGCTGGTATAGCGAGCTCTTGTTATTTGCCCAGGCAGCCTGGAAGTACTTCTTGAGGTGGATTTGTGATTCCACTGAGACCGTTCATCGCTCGCATTAATCGAAGGAAGTCCTCTGCTGCGCCTCGTGTCCGTGAGCGTTTTCCGCCGATTCTGGAGTACCATTTTCTAGCCCTGTTGGGTATTCGGGATAGAATTCCTGACGACTCCAACTACAAAGTGCGTCGCTTACTGCGTTCTTGTTAATTGTGTTACGGGAATGTACAAAATTCCTCGATATGTGGTGCTAATCGTTCCCGCCACCTTATCAGTATGTGTGAGTGGTAACGACTTATGCGCCGGTGTGCACACACTATAGTGTGTCAGAACCTTTTGGTAAGAACTTGATTCTTAGGTTAAATTGAAGGACGCTGAGGTAAACTGATTCCTCTTCGTTTTTGGTGTATTTTGCCTCCTCTGTACAAATTGTGTTTGATACTAGTTGTAGATTTGTTACATGATGGTAAATTGGTGAGAGCCTGCCCTATTATATCACGTTTCCTAGCGCGTAAGATTTTCTGTTTGGATGTTTAATACAAGTGGAGATATTGTGATGAGGGATATTCTCATGGCTTAACCTGGTTGTTATTGCACTGTCTTATGTTTTATATTGTATTATATTATTTGTGATTATAGGATTTATTAAGACCATAATCTGCAAGATCGAAGTCTTCTTATGTATTATATTGTATTATATTATTTGTGATATTCTCTATAAGTTCAATCGTTGACCATGATTCTTGCAATAAAATGTTTGAACAAGGCTTGCTCTTTATAACCAAGCTCCCACATGCTTCCCACTGAGTCCTTAGGGGCTACCACACATACCAAAGGCCATGGTCAAATTCCTTTCCGTTCCTTCCTCCCACTCTTTTCCCGCCTTTAATAACCTCAACGTCCACGAGGCGTAAAGCTATAAGTAAAACAGAAAAAAGAATTATCTGCCTACAATCTCCCAACTATTTTTTTCCTCACAAACAGCCCTGCTGTTGAATATCAAGCACCATAAAAACTTACTTATCACTGAGGTCAAATTCATCGGTCTGTTGTTCTCAACCATATTTGTCTTCCATTCCTTGTAAGCGGTTCTACTAAGAACATTTCCACTCATCTGATATGGCGCAGAACTTTAGATTCAATCTTAAAAATATTTCTAGATACGATGTAAAGTGGTCTCCACCTATTTTTAACACGTGTTATTTTTACTAGCACCTTTAAGTTTTTTAATCTACTTGACTCCTTCTTAATATTCACAGACTCTATTTCCAATGTCTCTTTCTACATAAGTGGAAATGCTCCTGCTCTTATGCAGTATCCATATATCATAAAATCATATGTTCAATATTTCCACCTATTCCATATCTTCTCCATCCATATCGATGGGCGTCTCTTTTCTTCGCATTCCTTCCATAGATAAAGAAATTTCTGATTGTATCATAACTTATCATGTACTCCCTCCAGTCAAAGCTTCTTTTTTTGCTGCTATTAATTCCTTGTTTAGTTGTTTTCTGTGTTCCCTTGCTTTGCCGCTTGACTCTGTTTTTACTCTTGCACAAAAATGATCACACCTTTTACGTCAAAATAAGAATAAATATCTGGGTTAAGTTAGTGAGCCACTACATGGGACGCATTGCTCAGAGAATCGAAAACATTCTCACCTGGCGGCCGAAAAATCCTTCCCCAAAAGATAGTAGCCTAACTGTTAATATATAATCACGAGAAACTCATTGCGAATCTTATCCAAAAAGGCGATTGCTAGCTACGTGATCTCTGGCTATGAAAAACGAGTACCGTAATTCTCTGTCTGAGAAGCCGCGCGGCTAGATTAGAGGATGTTTGTTAATTGAAAAAAGGTGTATGCCTTTCCACTGGAAAATCGTTGATGTTACCGGCTTGTTGACAGTAAAGATGACGAAGAGGGGTGGCGTTTTAAAAGCACGGAGAATGGTGTCATAGGCTGGCAGTGAGCACAGCATCGACTGCGGTGAAGAGGAGAATTTCCAGACCCACTGGTCAGCTGGTTCGCAAATAGCCAGGAGGTGCGATCGGCAATCTCCAATAGAAAGGTTCGCTTCACGTCGTGTTTTCGAACTTCCAAGAGCTTGAAATTAAGATACAAACGCGAAGTAACTATCTCGTGATGAAGTCTGCACCTTGTAACGTACTACTGTATCGTTCCCTTATTTTGTAGAGAACACATGTGAGTGTTACTTTATCATACTTTTAAAATAATACTTTTTACTTATATTTCCTGCACCAGACCAGTACATAAGGATTTCATTATTCCTTCTTTGTCCGTTGCTGGTTTTATTTCGATAGTCACGCTGTAAATCAAATTATTATTAATCAAATTCTTACCATACAAACTTTAAATCAACTCCTTTGTCTATATCTGTATTTCAATCTCAATATCAAATAAAACACTTTCTGCTTATCTCATAATTCCTATATTTTTCATTAAACAAAACAATTATCATTTCCAAAGTCACATTCCATTATCTTTACCAAAACCCTAAAGGCTAATATTTTCCTCTTCTTAATCCCGCCAGGATTCTTGTGGCTTCTCCATCGAGCCATTCTGTTTCATCTCTTGTCTTAAAACATGTTCTTTCCAAAACCAACTCGTCCTCTTCCTTTCAAATTTTTTCTTCAACTATATATCGACTGTTCTTTATTTTCCAGAGATCTCATTATATTCATCTTGACATACTTTGATCTTGGAACTTAAAACTACAGAGTTAGTATATACAATTACAATTAATAAATAAAAAAATAGCTATATTAATGTCAAAAATCACAAAATGTGAGGTTGTGTACCTCACAACCTGAGGCTTTTAATCAGCACAAGTAGCACTTAGCACGAAAGATCTTTTGGGCTTTAGTACACACCAAAGGTTATCTTTGAGAATTCTTCTTGATCACCAGTGTCATCCTACATACTATTCATAGCACAAGAAAACTAGGTTACGTCCCGATAGGTGGCTGCTGGTGCTTCCTGCGCCATCCAAAAGTCACTGCAGTGCATAATGATTTGCTGTACGAACCAAAATTTGGAACCTCCCAAGGCTTTGATTTGGCCAATTACCTGTTTAGTTGAGTTAAATCGGAATCACTTAGCAGCAGCTTGAGCCTAGGAATTTCCTCTTTCACACACAGAGACGAAAACATGTTTACTCAATCTTCCAGTTATCACGGGCATGCCGCACTACTCATATTATATCGGTAACAGAAATAAAAAAAAATGCCCGACCACTTTTACATAGATACCTTGTACTCAAAGAGTGACATACAAAATTAATACTCTATTCGAGTATTAGAATATACATCAAATATTCATATGCCCAGCAAAGTCTTGAGAAGACGAGAAATATTCAACGAAGCTAATACGTATATCTTGAATTGTTTGACTGCGAACAAATAAAGATAGAGAGTCAGGTCACATTTCCCAGCAGAGATTTCGTGGAAGTAAAAGACACGTAAATATCAGAGACGTCGCAAATTCGGTCGCTACACAAAGCACCCGCAGTGACTGCAGAAGGACCAGAGCGCACAAGTTTCCGAACGACAATACCAGACATGCTCGATGGGCGACATGTCAGGCAAATGTGCAGGTCAGGGAAGAAGTAGTAAATTCTTTACCACATATAGCCTTACGTTGTCCTGCTGTAATATTACATGCGGAATTGGCTGCAGTAGGGGCAGTGCCTTGTACTCAAAAACCTCCCTGTTGTAGCGCGGATGCTGCTCAGACAGCACTCAATATCTGGGAGGCGAGATCGCATGTTCTCGCGTGTATAATCAATATTCAAAATTCTTTGGTTCTCGCCAATGGTACTCCCGATCATCACACTTGGCTTTTGTCTGCTATATCCGGGCCCACCTGCTAACGGGGGCCCCGATCACCGACTGTAAGGGCCCTCACGCAATGAAGCCAAGAATCCGCCCATTGTCACCTGGCCAGTTTATAGAGGGTCTTCCATTTTACCCCGGGCCCGAAATTCCTAGCGCCGGCCCTACAGTTAACTTCGATAATCGTTAAAGCGTTAAATTTTTGCAAATTTAACACAATTTACAGTTATCAGTTAAAAGTTAACCATCAACAATACTTCTACCCAATGTGTCTCTGGAAATTGAGTTCTTACTGGGTTTATACGTTTTAACCAGCTTCTCAAACGTATCGGATTCAACAACATGTAGTGGAGGAATCATGGTGGCAACGAAGAAGTTTACAGTGCATTCACCCACACCAGCTTGAAATACGCCGCTGTCGGCAACTACGATGCCAAAAAATTCACTAATGCTTTGTTGACGAAACATTTTATTAGAAGATGGATATTGAACAAACCACACTTCTGCTGCTATCTACAATCTACATCAGATGAATACTTTTGAATGTTTTACCCTTTCCCATGAGTTAGTCCTGTTTTTAATTTTTCTTCAAACTGTAAATCTTTGGATATATCCTTCCTCTTCATGTGTTGTTTAAGATTATTAAGTCTAGAAACGTGAGCCTAGATTGTAGAAAGTTTAGACAGACACAGTTCGCGTTCATAAACAAACTGTTCTCCCAATCTTGATTTAAATGCAACATAATCGCATAAATATAGCCAAGGATTTTTAATCTTCTCTTTGCCATTGCTAATGTTGTTGCTTTCACCAACAGATTCTAAATCTTCAGTTTCCATAATATAATCACGTTACGAATGCTAGTTTAATTATTTTTTTACTAACAAACTCCAAACCAAGACAAACTAAAAAGTAGCACTATATTCCTCGTCTTAAAAAAGTTAGGTTATAAAAATTTGAAAATCAGTCACTGATCGAATTTGAAAAGTGTAGTGAGCGCCGGTTTTCAGACGTAAAATATACACACTCCACAATTCTAACGTTCCTGCCCACACCCATGGCATGCCTAGCAAATATTTACATATGCTTCCCACTCGCACTCTCTTTATCTAATTCGTTCACTATTCGACTCGTCGAACGAACCAGCGTGCCGTGGAAAACAAGCGAAATGACGTCAACAACCAAAGTAACCGACTAAATTTAACGGAAGTTAAGAAGAACGTTAAAGATTTTTTAGATTAACTGAAAAGTTAAATATCTGAAATTTGTTAACTTCGTTTATTAACGATTAACGTATTAACGGTTTCTGCCCAGCTGTGTTTACACGTAATATATTGACGGACGTTTTAATTAATCACGTAAAACGTATCAGACAAAACATTGTGTGTGGAAATAAAAACGGACTCTTATTTGAACTGAATGAAGAAGGACGACTTCTCGAAAGCGGATCAGCTGGAGCAGTTTCTTTCCTGTATATAGTCAAGCATATTGTCTTCAATGAGGTTTTCTTTCCAGTCTTCAACCATTTCTCAGCTAGCATGGAGCAAAAATAACTATTTTTTGTTTTTGTTTTCAAAAAAGTCGAATTTACGATAGTGGTCACATGATTTTTAAAGAATTCATCGACTTATATTCTAGTTAACCTTGCCTGTGGTAAGGTAAGTCAAGGGAGAATAGTGGCGGAGACAAGAAAAATCAAGCATATGCCGTTTTGGTTGATAAATGTCAATCTTAAATGATTTCAATCTTAAATGGTTTTCTGATGTAACTCTAGGCAAATGCCGGATGATTCCTTCAAAAGACCATGGTCGATTTCCTAGCCGCTGTATTGACCTCGACATCGACGAGTAGTAATCACCTAGCAAAAAAAGTAATCTCGCGAAACAGAATTATCAACATTGATGATAAAACATTCCAGTAAAATTTGCTGCTATTGATCATCTAAGTAATTGTGCCATGTGTAGAAGTAGGATTACCTACGTCTAATGAACGGCAGAAAAATGAAACAATCAAACACAGTGGCCGATGTATTAGCATCATATGGGAAGGCCGTCAGTATTACACTATTACAGAAAATAACATTAACTGTGCTTATTTATTGATATTATTATTATTATTTTAAAAGTGTCCGTCCTAAAGCCACCTTCTATCTTCGATACTCCCTCCCCTTTTTCGAGTAAATCTATCAATACATCCCTAAAAAAGAATCAAGTTTTGCTTGAACAAGTTTTCTGTTCCTGTAACTAAAGTAATTTACATACAGCTATAATGAAAAGCAATAACGTTTCCTTCATGTAAATTTTTTTTTATTCGCGATTGTTGGGTAAGTACGTGCCATAACGTCATGGGAGTGTACAGGGCATATACTGGTGATGAGGCATGGAAAGATATTGCAATAGGTATGAAAAGTAGTGCATGGAAGGGAAAAGATGACCATGACCACAAGCTGGCACTCGATTTCAGGCACAAGGGTGTGGGAAGATTCTCTTTTTTAGGTAAGGGTGTCAGGGATTGGAATGAGTTACCAAGAGAAATGATGAATAATTTACCGAAAAATTTGAAGGAATTTAAAGATAAAATTTGTAGAGGGCAAATGTAGGTGGGTGCAGGATAGGGGGAAGATGGGTGTGTAGGGATATTGCCACCGGAGCGTGTGCTCCATTGTAATTAAATTAAATTTAAAAAAAATAATAACAGAGCGTTCTGATTGCTCAGTGGTTAAGGCATCTGACTGGAGATCGAAAGGTTTGAATCCCGTTTTCGGTTGGGGGCGTCCACTAATTACGTGAGGTGAAATAGGGGTGGAGGGGGTCAGGCCAAATATCATCAAGGGGGAGGGGGATCGACGGAAATTTCACGTTCGCTTTTGAAGCCCTCGAAAGTTTGAAAACTAAAAAAAATGGTCTCAAAAAAACTACAAGGATGATCAGCAGTGGGGGGGGGGGGGGTCAGGAATTCCGGAAAAACTCCTCACGTAATTAAAGGACGTGCCCTGTGATTCTCAAAGGCCCTTGACTCGGCAATCATCTCAGACAGCTTGTTACGCCAGAACGCTTCCGTTGTTTTGATTCCACGTTAAACTGTACGTCCGATACATTGGCTAGGATTACCAGGTTAGATTATGGAGGCTATGAAATGGGAGGATTGCGCAACCAGTAAAAAGCTTGTCGCCAGGTCAATACCGTCACAGGATCCTTCACCTTTACCTGCTAATCGGGTGTTCCCGATTACTGTGGAGGGAATTAATCTTTCATGGGAAAATGTAACTGGGATAGTTTTCCATTGCCTTCCCCAGAGATAAAGTATTCTTCAGTGTCGTACTTGTGGAATACTCTCAGGTTTTTGTGTGTTCAATGTGGATGAAAGAAGTGAGAGAATGATACTCAGTGCGGACCCATTCAGGCCTACTCTTCCGAAAGGTAACTAAATTAAATGCTAACATCCGACGGACGAATCGCCATCAAAGGTATAGTATTCGTCCACTTCAAACACGCTACATAAAAGTTTGTTGGTTGGTGCTACCAGAAACCGTCCTGGAGAACGAGGGGAGTTCACAATTGCTATTTCATTTATTTCAGCTGTTGGCAATGCTGCTATTTACTGACATTGTATCTACAATTTTGCCAATTCACTTCACTTAAAGTAACCAAAAACAAGAGAGAAATCCGCTGTGGTTGAACCATTCTGTTTACAGTTTTTAGCAAATGATTGCTTCGACTGGAAGGCTGTAGTAGCCACCGAAAATGTCTGTAAGGCTGGAAGTTTAAACACATCAGATACATTCTCACAAAATCATTCTCGGTGGACTTACGGCGAACAACAGAGGAGCACCGGAATGTCTGCAAAACATTTTCCCCTGCAGCACGGTCGAGCTGGCAGTTAGTTCCGCTAAAGCACGCTTCAATGCTTTGTACTTTGCTCCGCAGCGAGAAACCGGACGCCAGCAGTTCTGCTTCCAACTGATCAAAAGCTGCAACGTCTTTTATTTTCGCCCTTTACAAACAGGATGATAGTCGCGTGAGGTTTACATTTCAGGTGGCACTCATTTTATAATTATAAAACAAGATTTACTGGACGAATTTATTTGATCAAATTAGTTTGCTTTGTTTATTTCCTTGCAGTGATATCATATGATATAATTTTTTAGTTAAATGAAGTAATTAAAAAAGTCTCATAATTCAATATGTAATCGTCTCAGGGGAAACCAAATCTCTGATCATCGAGCATGGTGGTTGATCGGTAATGCTATGACCTCGCATTCGGGAGGACGCCGGTTCAGATCCCCGTCTGACCATCCAGATTTGGGTTTTCCATGGTTTCACCAAATCACTGTTAAAAGCAGAACAGCACTAGGAAAAGAGCCTTCCTGGAAAAGAGTAATCTTTTAGTTATAAAAACTGATCTAAGGCCCAGAAAGATTATTTTATTCTACGTGTGGAGCTCAGCACTTTATGGTAGCGAAGCATGGTCTTTACGAATACCGGAAAGAAGGAAAACTGAAGCATTTGAAAAGTGGTGCTAGCTTTTTCTTGCTTATGGCTTTACGTCTCGTCGACGTCGAGGTCATTTAGAACTGGTAAAGCATTGGGGTAAAGGAACGGGAAGAAATACGGCCAAGGCCTTTTTAAGGAAGCATACCAGCAATCGCCTGGATTTGGGAAAACCATGGAAAACCCAAATCTGAATTCCCGGACGGGGATTCGAAACCCGCGGCCTCACGAACGCGGAACCAGAGCAGGTGGTGCTAGAAAAGGATGCTGAAAATTAATTGACAGATAAAGTAAGAAATAAACGTGTTTTGGAAATGGTGGGTGAGGAAAGAAGTTTGTGGAAGAGTGTAACAAAGAGAAAATTATTTTATTTTTTAATTTTTAGTGGTATTATAGTTTGTTTTGTATTTTAAATATGCCGCAGCACTTCCCATTTTGTGAACTTCCTGGTAGTTCAGGAATTAAAGCGCTTGCTTTCAAAGAAGAATTCTGTCTTTGTATACCACAACAACTTCCAGAACGGGGTAAATTGGGGATGTTGTATTAAGGAATGTCAATTTACATTTTGGTTCAGGCTATGTTCCGATCGTATCATAACATCTGTTAAAGTTGCCGAAACATGTAACATCTGGGCATTAATACATACCACATACAGAAATCTGTCTCTGGAATATATCTGTTTGCTCCGGCACCACATATAAAGTATACATTTTTAATTGGTTTTCACAAAGTGAAAGCTTGGGATCCATGTTGAAATCTGAAGTACATGTTGAGACATGTTTTATAAATATTGTGCCATGACTTAAAAATAGCTTAATTGATTTTGACGGAATTTAAAACTGTGGACTTTTATAAAGAACATTGGAAATTAAAAGGGGTGAGGGTAAAGGGGAAGAGGGATTGGGCTTTTGTATACCAAATGTAGACTGCCTTTTCTGATTATTTTAAAAGTATATGTGTGTAAATTTCTATTGATGTCTGATAAAACTGTAGGTATGTATAAAAAACAATTAAGGGGTTTAGAGACGAAGAGTAGTTTGGTTTTTGTAAAGCTAGTGTGGGCAGCATTTTTCTCTTTGTTTTAAAGTATACACGTGCAAATTTCCATCGAAACCAGATAAAAACTGTAGCTTTTTGTAAAGAACATTTGCAAAACTTAAATGGGGTAAAGGAGTGAGTGGTAGGGTTTTGTAAACGGAATGTAGACACTATGTTTCTCTTTGTTTTAAAGTAAACATGCGCAGTGTTCCATGGAATTCTGGTAAAACTGCGGGTATCTATGAAGAACATTGGAAATTAGGAGGGGTAGAAGGGAAGAGGGGTTGGGATTCTGCAACCTAATTTAAACACAATTGTTCTTTATGTTTTAAAGTATACATGTGCAAATTTCCTTCAGAATCGAATAGAAACTGTAGATTAAAGGATGGAAAGAAGGAGCGGAGTTTGGACTCTCGAAACCAAATGTAGACAGTATTTTTCTGTTTGTTTTGCAGTATACATGTGCATACTTCCTTCAAAATCAGAAAGAAACGGTAGCTTTGTATAAAGAACATTGACAGTAATTAAAGGGGTAGAAAGGGGGATAGGGTTTGCGTTTTTGTGAAAGTTATGTGGTCAGTATTTTTCTTTTTCTATTTATTTTAAAGTATACGCATGCGAAGTTCCACCGAATCGGATTAAAATGTGGCTGTTGTACAAATATTATGGAAAGTGAGATAGGGAATTTTTTTTTTTTTGGTCAGAAATCTTATCCATAAAAAATTTCATATATATGAGCCTTTTTTTCATAAAGATCCGTCAAATGGTGTCAACTGAAGCTTTCTAAAAAGAAATTAACAAAAATCAAGGGTGTGGAAACGGGGAGAGGCGTTCAGTTTTTGCAAACCAGGAGTTGGCATTATTTTTCTCTTTGTTTTATAGTAAAAATTTGCTAAGTTCTTTCTAAACCGGATAAAAACTGTGGTTGTGTATAAAAATTAAGCGGTTTAATAGGGAGAGGGGGTGGTTTTTAAATATTTTGGTCAGACACCTTCTTCGTGAAAAAATACATATAAGCACCAACTTTCATGGTAATTGGTCAAACGATCGCGACTGTAGCTTTTTATAAAGAACATTGACAAAAGTTAATGGGGTTGAAGTAGGGAAAGGGGCTGAGCTTTGTCAAACCAATGTTGGGGACCGTGCACAAACTACGTGGCTTGGTCAAGGGGGGGGGGGGGTTGGCTGGAAGGCTACGCTAGGCTACGTGGGGGGAGGGGGGGGTTCCGAGCCAGGCCACGTAGCTTTCCTTTCGTAACAGTTTCACAGTTAAAATGAGGAATACAAGTCACAACAGCATGTGAATATTTATTTCCCTCATTTAATTATCTCTGTATATAATTTTAGAAAACAGTGCAAAATGTCTTCTGGAATCAAAAGGGAAAAAAGCTACGTGCTACGTGGGGGGGGGGTAGAGGCAAAAGCCACGCAAGGCTACGTGGGGGGGAGGGGAGGTTCACAGGAGGCCAAAATGGAGCTACGTGGTTTATGCACGCTCCCTTGACAGGATTTTTTCTCTTTATTTTAAAGTATACATGGGTAAAGTTCAATAAAAATCATATAAGAAATGTAGATTTCTATAAAATTAGGGGGTTTAAAGGGAGTCATGGGGTGGTTTATTTATTTATTTAAATTTTTTTTGGTCAGAAACCTTCTCCATGAAAAATTACATGTATATGCCATCTTTAATGGAGACCAGTTAAATGGTGTCGACTGTAGCTTTGTATAAAGAACATTGGTAAAAATTTAGGGGGTGGATAGGGGAGAGGGCTTCAGTTTTTTGGAACCAAAAGTTGACAGTATTTGTCATTTTATTTTTGACTAAACGTTTCAAAGTTTCATCGAAACCGGATAAAAAATGTCGGTTTGTATAAAAATTAAGGGATGTAAAGGGGAGAGGGGTTGTTTTTTATTTATTTATTTTTTGGTCAGATTCTCCATCAAAAACACATATTTATGCCAACTTTGATGAGAATCAGTCAAACGGTGTCGAGTGTAGCTTTTTATGAAGAACATTGACAATAATTAAAGGGGAGGAAGGAGGGAGGGGGTTGAGCTTTGGCAGACCAAATGTTGACAGGATTTTTCTCTTTGTTTTAAAGTATACATGGGTAAAGTTCAATAAAAATCAGATAAGAAATGTAGGTTTCTATAAAATTAGGGGTGTAAAGGGGAGACGGGTGGTTTTTTATTTTAATTTTTTTGGTCAGAAACCCGCTCCATGAAAAACTATATGTAATTGCCAACTTTAATGGAGATCAGTTAAATGGAGTCGACTATAGCTTTGGATAAAGAAAATTGGCAAAAATTAAGGGGGTGGATAGGGGGAGAGAGGTTAAGTTTTTTTTAAATCAAAAGTTTACAGTATTTTTTCTCTTTATTTTTGGCTATATATGTCCAAAGTTTCATCGAAATCGAATAAAAAATGTGTATTTGTATAAAAATTAAGTGGTGGAAGGCTCTAGAAGGGGTAATTTCTCAATGAAATTCTTATGGGACCACTTTGGAGGTATACCCTATCCACTAAAATTTTTTATTTAAATCGGTTCAAAATTGGTGAAAATATCGCTGAACATACATACAAAAAAAAAAAAAAAAAAAAAAAAAAAAAAAAAAAAAAAAAAACAAACCCAGACGAATTGAGAACCTCCTTCTTTTTTTGAAGTCGGTTAAAAATAGGCCAAGTCTCGTGTTCATGTAGTGACAAAAAGTTACGAGATCTTCTGAGCCAAGTCTACACTTTACAGTGTATTCAGTTCACTTTGTGAAACAGAATGGTTTCTCTCGATGCCATAGATCGTTTATTTAGGATAGAATAAATGTGATGACTTGGCCATTATGCACGCCATGTTTTAGTTAACCAATAAAAATACCATGAATGTGTAAAAGCCAAGATTTCCCTCGCTCTTTTTCTAATTTGACAAGTATTTATTACGCCCTAAATTTCAGTAAAAATTATGATTTTTCTTATGATTTAGGGATGTGTACCAGATTACTTGTTTCTAGGATTACTGGAAGTACAGTGGAATTTTGATGTCGGGGTGTTGTGGTCGAAATAAAAATTTGAATGTCAGTAACTTCCAAAGTAATAAAAGGAAAGAAGTAAAATTTAACACATTAGTTAAACATAGTAAGCTCACTCCACGATGAAAAACTGAGGCAAATAAAGTTAATGGTGTAGAAAGCGATTTCACATTATGGGTAGGTAAGGGGTAGGTATAAGGAAATTTACGAGTTTCAGACTTTTCTTACAACATGTGGCTAAAATTTTATCTGTGTACGAGATCTCAGATTTCTATGGCTACGGGAAGTGCCTTATAGTTTTGATAATCATGTCAGTCAGTGAGTGACAAAATCGCTGAAGTTTGCATCCGAATAACATCCGAACTAAGAACAGTAACAAAATAAAATTTAGTATTGCTTGTATCTATGCATAACAGAAATTCGAGACATGTAGCCTGAATACGACCGAAGAAATTGAAGTTCAAAAATGGCCCGAATCGCTTCGAGAAAAGGGTAGGCAGTACCGTCGTTGAGAGCTCCAGTGCCAGATGAAGTAGCATAATGAGAAATTTTTTAGCTCCAGCGGCATATTAGTCAGCATAATGAGACATATCTAATGTTTGATACTGTGAAAATACGTTCAAAACTGATTCAGCAGTTTTCAGGTAATGCTAGATTATTCGTAAAATAAATGTGTAGTAACGTCTAAAGACATTAATTAAATTTTAACTTTGACCCCAAGCTTTCAAATTCTGAAAATTCATTCAAAATCTGTAATTTCTGCACGATGCAGAAATAAACAAAGACATTGCAGATACGTTTTTATGTATGTGGTATGTACGTTTTTATCTATGTGGTATGTATTAATGCGCGCACGGTCCATGGTTCGATTTTCGAGCAGCAGAGTAGGTTGACATGTAACCTGGACTAAAATTAATACTGACATTCCGTATCAAAGCATCCAAATATCCCCACTATTAGAACTATGCTGCAAAATCACCTTTTAGTTTAGTACCGGAAGTGGCCTGTACGAAATCAATAAAGCTTGGTACACATGAATCTTTTGTTACAAATAAAATTAGTGTAAGGTTAAATCAACTTCAACCCACTCCTCTCTTGGTAGGGTGCGGGTTAATCTAGGTTTGCTTTAATTCCGGAAATGGATGGCGCGAATGGAATGAAATTTGGTACGCGTTTCTCACCGCCAACTAGACCAGGCTTCAACGCCGGGAAATCTGCTAGTCTATCTATATATCTATAAATAAGAAAATGAGAAAGTTCAGATGTGTGTTTGGATGTACTTCTGGAATCAATCACGCCTTGATAACTCAACATATTTAAATGAAATTTGTCATGAAGTCAGTTAATTGCGTGCGAAGTGACATAGGATAGATTTTATCCCGCAAAAACGCATAGTTCTTTTAGAAATTGCCATTAATATCAATTCGGAAACAACAAAGAGTTTCCTACTTCGTAGATAGCCGTGCCACGTTTACTCTTTGCTTTTTACGTAAATAGCAAACACTATTTTTCGGAAATAAAAGCAAAAACCTACTTACATATGCAAATTTGTGTTTTGTTTAAAAGCCATAAAACCGATGCACTTGACAAATAATAGTTTGGAAGCAGGAAATATAAATCTATACTTAACCTTAAATTTTAAAAAAAGGTAGGTACTGTTGTTAAGTTAGCAAAGAGATGATTTCATTTGCGTACATAAAAAAGTATGATATCTCAAATATTACACCATAATTTCGTTTGTAATATATGCGTCATAATAAATCTGAAAAATCAAAGCTTGGAAAAAAAACGTAAAATGCTATGAGTATACCAGCACGAAAATCGGTTCACTAAAAATGCAAAATTGTCGTGCCCGAAATATCGTATTTATAAAAATGTAAAGGATTCCATTCTATCTCGGTTTAATTTATTTCCTGTTTCTGTTTTTGTTACTATATAGTCTGTATTACAAATTATTTTTGCCAAAATTTAAAACTTAACTAACCTTTTTTATTTTTCGTTCAAAATTTTTGTACAAATAGTTGAGACTATGATTCACGAAACATTCCTGTTCAATATTCTGCATATATCTATCGAATCCTTCACTTAAAACGAATGTATTGGGCTAATGTAGAAACTTATTGTTACATGAGGCTACACTGGAAGTAGTTTATAACACAATACACCTCATTTACACGGAGCTTATGAAAGCTGCTAATAGATTACTAATAATAACTAAATTCCTTCTGCCTTATACTGTAACAAAAACATTCTGATCCAGTTAGCATTTCAACCAAACCACTATCTCTGCTTATATTACTGCTACAAAATCAAACGATACGGACACACCTAAACACATTAAATGCATTGGAACTACATTTTGAGTAGTAACAGAATTGTCTATATCAAGATTCCTAATTAGTGTAGCATAAAATAATATCCCAATTAACTTCATTATACACGTTACTAAATCACGAGCAGTAACAGTCACTTTATCGAGATGTAAACTTGACCAACAATATTAACGAAAGTTGTCTTAGAGTTGTAGAGAATTATGGACATACCATTGAACAATGTAAGTTACAAGCATTTTAGTATAAATTTTTTAATTACGTTACGTCAATAACTGTCATCATACTGTCGCCATAGCTGATGCAGCTGAATGTAGTTCATTATTCGGGTTCATGTACTATTGGGATCTGAAATGAATCAAATTTATTTTGCCATTGATAACGTCACTAACATGCAATAGTGAATGTATAAATGCGCGACTGATAGATGCTTTGATTTTCTAGCTGTAATATTAGAAGAGTTGTGCAGCCTGGGCCAGAATAACTGAAACATTATTAGTTATTCCATGAGCGCCATTTTAGTGACGTCGTGTACCGATATTGTATCAAAAGATTTATAATAAGCAGAACACGTGGTGTGTTGCCCGAAGTAAATTTTTGAAATTTATAAATGTTTTATTCAGATAGTGCAGTAGTAGACAAGCGGAGTGGTAATTTCCTGGTAGACATTCAATTCTTCTTGCAGATTGAGAAACCAAAGGATAGCGGGAAGTTGGCTGTGTAGGGAAATTGCCACCGAAGCGTGTGCTCCATTGCAATTAAATTAAATTTAAATTAAATTAAACCAGTTATGATGAAAGAATCAATTACTACTTTAACATTGAAATTTATATTTTAGCGCAGAATTAATTGATCCAAACGAACGAACAATAGTAAACTGGTCTGCAGTAGGGATGCTCGATATACATCGATGTATCGAAAACATCGATGTTTACTATTCGATGCATCGAATCAATCCGATGCATCGTTTACTTTCGATGTTTAACGATGCATCGATGTTTTTCATTCGATACATCGAAAGAACACATGCGTTTCTTCGACGCGATAGAATCAGTTTTAAAGCAAAACAAAAACAGAAAATTGTATTTCTATACGTTATTTTTGTGACATAAATATCAAATTACATTTTTTACTTGAATAAAAAAAAACAAATACATATGCAACACGATTAGTTTTAAGGCAAAACAATAATTGGAAAATTGTATCGCCATACGTTATTTTTGTCACCTACAAAATCACATTAAATTTTTCTTTTAACTTGCATAAAACAAGAAAAAACTACGCGATATGATTGGTTTTAAAGCAAAACAAAAAAAAACAGGAACTTGTATCGCTATACGATATTTTGTCACCTACAAAATCTCATTATTTTTTTTAACTTGGATAAAACTACAAAAAAAACTACGTTAGGGTGATTGGTTTTAAAGCAAAACAAAAAACAGGAAATTGTATTGCTATATTTTATTTTGTCACCTACAAATCACATCATATTTTTCTTTTAATTTAATTTTGATAAATCAACAATAAATTACAGTTGACATGAAATTTCCCGACTGTGGTGGGCGGAAGTACACATTAGGGCAAGGCTAAAAGTACCTAGTAGGCTTCAAAAATTTGTTTAAAGTTACTGTTCCTCATTATAAAATACCCAGCAGAGCAACTGTGACACGGTGGCTTGATGACAAGTATGATGTATTGGTAACATTAATAAAATCAAAACTCTCAAATTTTGAACACCTCACATTAACAAGTGATATATGGTCCGACATGCTCCTTAAGACCTGCAAGGATTGGGGATTTGATACGGACAAAGTCTCTGCGGTCGTTACTCATAACAACCCGAATATGGTAAAAAGCTGTGGAATTAGGATTTGGAAAGAATAAGCACATCCCTTGTTTGGCTCACACACTTAATTTAATTGCTTCAAAATATTCTCAAAATACCTTTAGAAAATATATTGTAAAAATAAAGACCATTGTTTACTTTCTTTAAACACAGTTGTTTGGCAAGCGACGATTTGAGAAAGTCAGTAAGTGGTGAAATAAAGTTAATACAAGGCCTGCCAACACGCTGGAATAGCACATATTATATGATTCAAAGATTTTTTGGAGCTTAAAAGTGTTGTAAGTGGATATATTAATTTGCCATAAAACAGTACCTCCAATTCTGACTGGTTTGGAATTAAATATCGCGTCATTTCTTCTTAACATACTACGCCCACTTGAAGCAGCAACTAAAGAAATATCTGGGGATAAATATTGTACCAGCAGTAAAGTGATTCCCTTTAGTGCACTGCATGCTTTCAAAACTCAAATCAGTTGAGACTGATGAACCTTTAGTGATTGAAGTACATAAGCTCGTGCTAAAAGAAATCAACAAACGGATGGGTGCTATCGAACAAGTTTCGTCTTTAGCTATCGCGACCTTATTGGACCCACGGTTCAAAAAACTACATTTTGAAGATCCGATGGCTTCAAATGCTATTCAAAAGATCAAAGATATGATGAAGAGGGAGCTGGAAGAAATGCGAACAGAATCTGATTCAGATAGTTCAGACAAAACATCGAAAGATTTCTGGACCAATCATCACAAACTAGTTCAAAGAAACTGAAACTGTCTACTTGAGAACTCCGGCTGGCCAGATTAGTGAAAATCCGTTAGACGTAAGGTCCGATTATAAACAACAGTTTCAAAAATTGTACAAAATATGTTATAAATATTTAACTTTGCTAGTCAGCTCAGTGCCATCAGAAAGACTCTTTTCGAAAGCTGCACAAGTTTTAAATCAACAACGAAACTGAATTCAAGGAAAGCGGGTTAATAAAATTTTATTTATGCAAAGTTTAGAGAGAAAATATTGGGATTTTATAAATTCAAATTAGATTAGAATCCCAACACTGCCTCTCTTTCAGTGTTCCTCGTTTTACTTTTATTCTATCTTTGTATTCGAACTTATAAATCCCAGTAATTTCAAATAGCCTTTGTAAAAGACTAATTAAAAATATAATTCAAATAAATACTTCATTTTGTTAATTTCCTAATCTTTGTCTCATTTTTAAGCTTTCCTAACTTTTATTAATATATATATATATATATATATATATATATATATATATATATATATATATATATATATATATATATATATATATATATATATATATCGATGTTTTTATTCGATGCATCGAAAACATCGATGTTTTTATTCGATGCATCGTGAAACATCGATACAACGTTTCGATGCATCACATCGAAAAAAACATCGATGTATTTTCTGGATGAACATCCCTAGTCTGCAGGCATTCGACTGTTTCCAGAGATCATATGAATAAAAGAATCAATTACTACTATAATACGTAAGTTTCTGTTTTAATGCAGAATTAATTGATGAAACTGATATATCCTCAAAACAAAATCAATATTCAAAGAGCAAATTAAATTCTCTTTTTTTAAAGATTTTTTTCATATTCATTTGTAGTTTTTTTTTAACTGAAATTGATGTTCTTGGGCCACTTAAGTATTCATTTGCTCTTTGAATGTTAGTATTTTTATAGAAATTTAGTCGATTCCATCAATGTATTGCTAATATTTTGACGTTTTAAGTTTCCATTAATTAAAAGTATATTCGTCTCCATTCGCGAGACTTTAAATTAGTAATTTTAAGAGATGCCGGGTAACGAAAGTCAAATCTTTCAAAGAAATGTAAGAAAACTAGGGCTATGAAAATAGCCAAAACCTAGGAGACAAATCCTCAATATTGTATGTACAGATGTATTAAACTGAAAATACTCCTAACAAACAGAATAATTTTTATTGTTTTAAAAATTCAATGAAGTAGTTGTGGAACATAAATAAATTTTTGTTCTTTTATTGAAACATTTATTACTACTATTACTAATAAAAATAGCTTTAAAATAAATTGTATGGTCGTATTGACCTGGTGACAAGGTTTCTTTACGTCTCCACAATCAGTCCCTTTCGTAGCCTCTTAACGTAACCCAGTAATCCTACCGGACATAGAGGACCCACAGTTCAACACGGAATCAGAACCAAGTGAACATTCTGGCGTAATTTACATCACACAACAACCTATATCAGAGGTGAAGGTCGAGCTAAGGACCTTTGAAAATCCTCGCTGAGACTGGGATTCAAGCTGGGGACTTTTCCATCTCCAGTTAGACGCCCTAACCACTGAGCAACCAGACCTTTCAAGAAAATCTTATATTACAACACTCTTCAACGGGGACGAAGTCGCAGGTAACTGCTAGTTAATAATAAAATTGAGGCAGATTGATGGGGGGGGGGGGGGGGGGGGGGGGGCCGGCAAGGGAATTTTTCTTTTGACGGAAAGGAGGAAAGGTAAGAAAAAAAATTGGAAACCTCTGTCCAGAGCATAGAATTATATTTGAAGTCGGTGTTCCGAGTATGCTTCTTTGAAACTTTTACGAATTATGCAATGGAATCCGATTCGAAGTGATTTTTATGTCAAGTAATCTGTACATTATTTCCTCTCGCGGTGATATCGTGAAAGTTTTCGTGTTTTGGTTCCAGGTAGAACGGCTGCAAACATTGTTTACAAAGAAATTACGTGTGTTCGCTGTTCGTTATGTTTTTACTTTAGACGTGTAAACTGTACTGACCTTGCTCTTCTTCTGCTGATAATACTGTAGTTCTGGTAAAGTGGGAAGAAACTGTCCTTATCAATATCATTGGTTTGAAATCACTAATACCCTGTTCCTATTAATTAAATAAATTTGTGTATCAGAAGAGAATTGAAATGGTGGATTGCAAATTTCTTTAATTGTTTTATGAATGTGTGATGTTTTGATGAAAGGGGGGGGGATGTGCTATAAATGGACTGAATGACTGTTTTAACTGTATTAAAAGCAGTACTTTGGTAAAAAGTATTAATTAAAAGGCTGTAATTAGGAATACTGAGTAAACTATAATGCTTTGAATGAGATTCTGACTGTTTGAAAATTTTTTAATGTGGTAAGTATACTCTTAAATACATGTAAACATCATTAACTTTCATTTTTTCTGATTTTAAGTATTTTTTTTTTATAAGTTTCAATTGTTTTGTATGATTTCCATTGTTGGAGCACTTGTCACCGCTCCAGAAAGTACTGTAGGCGCCTTTAAATGTTTTCCATAAATTTCTGTACGGTTTATATAACATGTCAATTATCACAACCGGGCAAGATCGCTCTCAAGAATGCTTAGGTGAATGCAACGTCATATATTGTAATGTGCTTTACTCTTCCGAGAGAAGTCTGATGTAAATTTTTTTCTGGAGCTTTTCGGCGAAATAAAACGCATGTTAAAAATTTATCTACGTTCTGATTGTTTGAGAAACTATTAGCCATTAAAAAATTAGTTTATACTACTTGGAAACAGGGCAAATCAGCAAATATTTGTGAAACAATTGTTTCACAGAGCGGCTGAGCATTTATAGTACACATGAACGAAGTTACATAAGCTGGCTCCTAAATAGAATAAAATAAATTAAATACAAAATTTTTGAATCGGGTTGTGGACTAAGTTAGTTTTAGTTTTTTATTTAGATAAGCATAATGTGGTGCTACGGAAGAATGCTGAAAATTAAGTGGGCAGATAAAGTACGAAATTAACGAGTTTTGGAAATGATGGGTGAGGAAAGAAGTTTGTGGAAGAATCTTGCAGAAAGACGACACAGGCTAGTAGATCATATATTTTTTTAGACATGCTGGATTGGTTAATTTGTAAGTGGAGGGAACAGTCGAAGGTAATAACTGTATAGGTAGACAGAGATAAGAATATATGAAGCAAATAATTGAGGACGTGGGTTGTAACTTGTAAGGGTATGTTAAGACTAAGAGGTGAGCACAAGATAGGTAGGGATAGAGAATTGCATCAAACCAGTCGAAAGACTGATGACACCAAAAAAAAATCATGAATTAATTACTTTGGTGGTATTAAGCTTTATTTCAGTTAAGAATGGAAAAATTGTTTAAGATCAGCACTATGAAATTGGGTATACTGTCTTTTTCTGCACAGAATGAAGTAATTAATAATCTTTCGCATAATTTTTATTTTTAAGGAATAGAAGTATATGAATTTCTTGATAATGAAGAAAGCAAAACTGTTTTATAATTTTATGTTTGGGGAGTGAGGTCATCATGGCATGAAGATAAAATGACTGAACTCGCGTCACGGGATTCAAAAAACATATAAAAAATATAAAAAAACATCAATTCTTCCCACATACAGGACAGGCTCTCTCGAAGTAGTCTTCACTCTTGTATATACACTTATCTATTTTCCCCAGTTAATTAATATAAAATTTATGATCTTGGCTGTCATTCATTTTTACTTCGCATTTACCGTATGCCGTGGATTCCACCGACTGATAGTTTCTGTGAAATGGGCTGAAATGACAATGATTCTCGGTATAAGGTGTCACCCATGGCCTGCCAGCAGCCTCCTTAAAGGAGGGCGGAAGAGCGGGAGGTAGTCCAGGGCACCCTCTTGACCTTAGAGTTGGAAACGGTCCCTAAAGTTGACTTAATCAGAAATCATGGACAGCATCGACATGTAGAAGACAACGTAAGGCCACTGCAAAAGGGACCCAAAGAGTATTCGGAGGTCATATAGTATGGAATATTTCAAACAACTAAACAAGGACTTAATAACAGCAAAGAAAGTGGCTAAAGATGGGTTTATGAAGAGGATTGTCAGTGTAGGAGGACCATTGACTGATGCATCTAGAAATTGATATGGCTATATCAGGAAACTGAGGGGAAGGGAGGGTGTAGAGATGCCCATAGATAAGGATGGAGAAGTAGTTACTGAGGATTTGAAAAAGGCACAGATTTTAAGTAACTGGTTTAGTGAGAGCATTAGGGACAATGAATCAGAAACGGGAAGGTCTAATTCGGAGAACGAGCTTAACAATACGATTAGAAATGAAGAGACTAAAAAATTTTAAATTCATCCTGAAGAAATCGTGAAGGAAATAAGGAAGCTGAAAACACATAAGGGGGCTGGTGCAGATAATATTACTACAGATATCTTAAAGATAGCCGGGTGTAACATTGTACCTTATCTTAAAATATTATTTAAATTGAATCTGGATACTTGCTGCTTACCACAAGACTGGAAAAGTGCGATAGTAGTACCGGTACATAAAGGAGGGGTGAGAAATAAAGTCGAAATTACTTGTCAATCAGTTTGACTTCAGTGGTAGGTAAATTAATGGAAAGATTGATATGCAACCACATCAGAAAAATATGTGAGGAACGTAAGTGGTTTTCAAGTAGGCAACATGGGTTCAGGCATGGATATTCATGCGAATCTCAGTTGGTGGGATATATGCAAGATATTTCAGATGAAATGGACAAGAGAGGCCAAATTGATAGTGTAGCACTAGATCTTTCAAAGTCGTTTGACAGAGTAAGGCACAAAATGGTAGTAAATAGGGTTAAAAACTATTGGAGTGGATGAGAAAGTGATGTGCTGGGTAGAAGAATTTCTAAAAGGTAGAAAACAGAAAGTTAGGGTAGGAAATGCGGTATCAAATGAAGTGGAAGTAAAAATGGGAGTGCTGCATGGTAACATATTGGGACCATTGCTATTCATGATTCTAATGAATAATTGTATTGATTGTTTACTATCTGAAATTAGATTGTTTGCAGATGACATAATGCTGTATAAAAGGATCAAAATGATAGAGGACTGTAAACAGTTGCAGGGTGATCTGGACAGGAGATCTAGTTGGGTTGGTAAACTTGGGATGAAGATAAATGCAAAGAAGAGTCAGATACACAAATAAAAAGCGAAAGTTTAATTATGAATATAAGGTGGGGGAAGAATTGCTTGCTGAAGACTTGAAATGTAAATATCTTGGCATTACATTTGATAACAAGCTTAACTGGGCAGGACACATTGGACAGGTGGTAGGAAAAGGTTTCAAAAGCCTGCACTTGTTGGAGAGAGTGATGAGGGGATGCACGAGAGAAGTAAAGGAATCGGGTTACAAAACTTTGGTCAGACTATTGCTCGAATATGGTAGTGTAGTATGGGACCCACATTTTGAGTATCAAATACAGGATTTCGAGAAGGTGCAAAGAAAGGCTGCTAGATTTGTTTCTGGAAATTACAGAAGAATGCAATCAGTGACAGATATGATAAAGGAGCTGGTATGGGATTCATTGCAAGACAGGAGGAGTATGAGGAGGGTAATGGGAGTGTACAGGGCGTATAATTGCGATGAGGCATGGAAAGATATTGCAGTAGGTATGAAAAGTAGTTCATGGAAGGGAAAAGATGACCATGACCACAAGCTGGCACTCGATTTCAGGCACAAGGGTGTGGGAAGATTTTCTTTTTTAGGTAAGGGTGTCACGTGATTGGAATGAGTTACCAAGAGGAATGATGAATAACCTGCCGAAAACATTAAAAGAACTTAAAGTTAAAATTTGTAGAGGGCAAATGTTGGTGACTGAACAATATCGGGAAGTTGGGTGTGTAGGGAAATTCCACCGGAGCCTGTGCTCCATTACAATTAAATTAAATTAAATTACATATAAAACTCTCAAATTACGGCTTAAATACGCCTTTTTCTGCGTGAAATATCACAACATTGTCCCCCTTTCGGACTCCAGGGTGGAGGCTCCTCAGGGAGGAGTAATCAGGAATTGACAGAGACTTTTGTGAGTCGAAGCATGGAATGTAAAAAAATCTTTTATTATAACATTTTTAATAAAAATTCTATTTAGTTAAAGAACTCTGAAGAAAATATTTGCTTGAGCACTGAAAGAAATGTATTTATTAGTTTAAATTAACGTTTTAATTATCAGTCGCTTTTTGTTTATTTGTCTTCAGTTGATATAGATTTTTTCTTATTACTCTGTGTCCAGACATATCGCTGTTACATTAATATGAGAAATATTTATCACATTACATAATTCTATAATTTTTTAGAAATATGAATAAGGCAGGTAGATTAAAAAAACTTAAAAAGGGAGATGGAATGGCATAAGTTAGATGTGGAAGGGAGGGAGGGGGGGGGGAGGGTTTCAAGGGACGCCAAGTTGGAGCTCTCTTAGAACAGTTACCTTCTTATCATTTTTCTTTTGTCCAGTCCCCTTTTTAGGAATCCGTCGTATCCAATGGGAAATGAGCATTATTGCTGAGGCTCCATTGTTTGCCAATCTTTAATTTTGACCCAATTTTGTCACCAGGGTTTTCTCAAAAACACTGTTAGCTTGGAACTTGAAGTTTATCCTTATATTTAAATGAAAACTGCCAAAATAATTTTTTTGTAATATGCTTTGTAAGTTGTAATAAAAATAAGCAAACATTTTTATTTTACTTTCTAGTAAACTAACATAATTTTAGTTAAAATGCTAAAAATTAAAAGCGTAAATTTGATTGTAACTAAGCGATACGTAGCGTAGCGTTGGGGAGCCGTTGAGGGGAGTCCGTTACGTAACTTTGAAATGCATAGGGCATTGGTGCCAAGAGTCTGCATGTAGTATGACCTTCCACATTTGCGATATGTGTGCGAGCTTTTATCATTATTATTAATTGCGATGGATCGAATGCTCCGGTGTCAATTTCGCAACACATTTCCATTTCTTGTACCAGCCTACTTTTTCACTTTGCGAAATTTAATTTTAATTCTTTTATCGTTCTTAGTAAATTGTTCATCATTTCCCTTACCTGCAAAAGAAAATTTTGCAATTAATTTTTGTCTGAAATCAAGTGCCAGCTTGTGGCCATGATTATCTTTTTCTTTCCGTGCACTGCTCTTAGTTCTTCCATCAATATTCTGCAAAACCTCGTCACCAATATATATCTTGTACACTGCCAACACTTCTCCCTTCTCCTTTTTTCCAATGAACGTCAACCTGCTCCTTCATCATATTAGTTACCGCTTGTGTTCTTCGGTAATCTTCACAAACAAATTTAGCTGCCCTCCTTTTTACCCCCTGCAGCTCCTGTATCTGATACCAAAATGTGGATCCCACACTGCATCACTAAGTTCAAGAAACGGTTTTGTAACCCAATTCAATCACTTCTCTGGCTCATCCCCAATATCCAATAAACTAAGGATATTGAAACTTTTTTCACCCACCTACCAGTGGGTCCACCCATTTGATTTTATTATTAAACTAGCGGAGTTCCCGGCGTTGCCCGGTATAGTTGGCGTAGATTTACCCGTGCCCTATTTTTATTCCCGCAATGAGAAACATTTACTCAAAGTTTCATAAAATTCGCACCAACTTTTTTCGTAATTAAAGCAAACCAAGCAAGATTCAGCATCCCCTAGCAAGAAGTTTATTTGCACGTACACTATTTTCATTCGTCTGAAAAGATTCATGTATACCAAACTTCATTAATTTGGTTAAGAAATTGCATTATTAGGTTACTGAAAAACGCTAGATTATGCTGTAAACTCACATTCGATTCAACTGCGAAGTGAATATACTTTTTGCTCGAAACGCCAGATACTTTAACTCCGCAAATTCATCCTTTTATACAAATATCGAAAGTGAATCCAGAATAATATCATCGTAAACAGAATACTATTGACGATAGCCAGAGACATTGTCCAGAGATCGTGCTTAAAATAAAATCTGTTGTTTCTTCGGCTATCTATGACGTTTAAATATTGAATATCCTGAAATTATTAAAAGAATACTTCAAGCTTTGTTAAGTGTGCAAAATAGTTATTATTGTAAAGTTATCTTATTGGTTTCATTAAAGGCTATGGTCAGAGACGTTGTAGTTGTATGTTTAGTGCGAAGCATGGAGGAAGGAATATATGGAGACGACGCAAGATACCTTCGCCACATACTGGAGTGAAACCGGGTGGAGAGAAGTGGGGAGGGGAGGCCGCCATATTGCTTGACAGAAGAAACACGGGAAATAGGCACAAAAACTTCAAGGGAATCATAAGACAACCGTGGCACCGAAATTTGATGATGGAGTATTATGAAACTCGACGAGACACATCAAAAATGAAGAATAAAATGTTTTGATATCGTGCTCTGTCTCAAAAGAGTGGAGTTTCTGGTTGAAATTCAGAAGAAACGTGTCCCCAAAGTCAAATTTGGTGATGGATTCTTATGAGACACGACGATACAAATCGAAAATAAAGAATAAAATTTTTCGATATCTCGCTTAGTTCGCGAGATATACTGTCTCAACAGTGAGGTTGTTAGGTTATAAGGGGATTCAACGATAACCGTGGCGCCGCAATTTGATGATGAATTCTTATGGAACTCGATGAGAGAAACTGAAAGTAAAGAATAAATTTTTTTGAAATCTCGCTTACTTCTCGAGATATTGTACCTTAAAATTGTCGTGGTTAGGTTGAAATGCGGCCTGGACCAGAAGAAAACTTTCGCCATATCCATATTTGATGATGAATTCGGACGTAACTTAATGAGCAGGTAATTCTTTTTAACTTGAATAACAAACTGTTTATTTCTACAGTCCATAAATTTTAGTTGATGTTCAAATAGGTTATATTTTCACATTCTATTTCAGTAATTGACAAGAAAGATTTCAAAATCTAGAAATATACTTGTAGACATATTTACAAACAGAAACAAGTCATATCTGAAATTTTAAAAATAGCATAAGCCAATGTTTAGAACTTTTTAAAAAAATTAATTCTTCATAAAACCTCGTAGTTTCTGAGCTTACTTAGAAGATATTGTACTGTTAGTGGCCTATATAATTTTGCTAGAAAAATCATTGCAATCATAAATCAGAAGCTAACAGCTAATAATAAATAAATTGTTTGTTCTCTTCTGGTATACACCGCATTTCAACCTGCCAACATTTCCATTAATATTGCCGCTACAAACCAAACTATGTAGACACTAAAGAGTTAATACAAACTTCTAATGATAAAAAAAAACCATCACCGTACTTATTAATTACTGCGAACGGAATGAATCTATCAGCTCCAAACGCCTGATGCCGTTATTATTCCTAACACTAAAGGTTGACTACAAACTTCAAATGATAAAAAAAAAACCATCAGCGTACGAATTAATTACCTGTATGAACGTCATTTATCCAGAAAATTATTATCGTAGAACACTAAGATAGATATCAGAGACAATACTAAAGCTCATGGTCAAAGACATTGCCAGAAATGGGCAAAGAAAATCTCTACTGATTTCTCGTTATTAATTCCTCTCATACAATACCGCCATCGAAGCGTTTAAAAACTAAGCACCCCGTATTAAAGGAAATAATATTTCAAGTTTTGTTCAGTGTAAAGTATGAAAAAATGGTTATTATTGTAAACTGCTCATTAAAGGTTATTGTATTGTAGTTGTGTGTTTGGTGCGATGTATGCGTCATCTGGTGATTCATCCTGTGGAATTCTTCACCATACGTTCAGAATTTCATTTAATGCTTCTACATTATTTAACGTTGAAACATAAGACATGTCAGACAAGTGAATTAAGGTTCTAAGCTTTAAAACAGTGAAAACCCCATCGAAATCTGCTCCATAGTTTCCGAGTTTTTATATTACAAATATCTCCGGTTTTCGTTTTATAGATATAGATAGATAATATGCTAAAATATTTACACTTGAGGTCTTCATCAAGCAATCCGTTTCTCACTCTGTAATCATAAACAACCTTTAGATTTATTTTTGTGTATCTAATAAGCAGACTCTTCTTGGTATTTTGTCTTTGTTCCACGCTAATCTACCTAACTAGATATCCTGTCCAGGTCACCCTGCCGCTGTTGATAGATTTCTCCAATTTGATCCTATCATGCGTCATTATGCTATCTGCAAATAACTTAACCTCTGACTGTAAACTATTAACTCAATCATTAGTTACAGTAATGAATAGCAGTGGTCCCAATACGCTACCCTGTGGCACTCCCATTTTCACTTTCACATCTTATGATACAGTGTGTCCTACTCAAACACAATGTTTTATAGTTTTTAGGGATTCTTATTTCTGGGAAGTCACGTTTTTATCCACTCAAATGGTTTTCACCATATTTAACACCATTTTATGAGTCACCCTGTTACATGCCATACAAATATCTATACTACACTGTCAACTTTGAGTTCCTTGTCCAATTCATCCAATATATTTTACATTTGGCCCACTAGCTACGAGTCACATCATTATCCTTGCCTAAAGCCATTTGCAAACCATGTTTTTTCCTTACAGACATTTCTGAATTGGTTGCACATCAATCTCTTCATCAATTTCCCTGCGACTTACATCAAACAAATCGGCTTAAAATTTTCAACCATTTTTGTCGCTCCTGCTTTTGCGAATTTGTCAGGTTCTCTGGAATTGATAACATTTCAAGTAAAGGTGTAATATTACATCTCTCTGTCCTCAGTACATCTACTCCAAAGTAATATTATCTTCAGATAGAAATAGACTCTAGCGACTGAAAGATTCCCGGCATAAGGAGTCGAACCACTGTTTGCCAACGGCCTCCTAAATGAGGGCGGAAGAGAGGTGAGTGGTCCTTGGTACCCTCTTGCCCTTGGGGTTGGAAACATCCCCTAAAGGCGAATGAATCAGAAAAAAAATCAATGGGAATGCAGAAGGCAACGGGAAATCACTGCATTAGAGAGCTAAAGGATATTCCAAGGGCATGTAATCCTCTCAAATTACATATATCATGATGGCTTCTTCCTGGGTAAAATATTCCGGTGGTAAAATACGAGGGGATACCCAAAACAATCGAAATTATTTTTTAAAAGCATATATTTTCAAATTTTTTACAAAGCAACCTTATCCCTTCAAAATACTCTACATTAGAACTAATTCATTTGTTCCACCTGTGCTTCCATTGTTCGAAACATTTTCTGTAGTAATCTTTAGAAATGACTGACAGCTCCTCCCTCGTTTATTTCTTGACCTCATCAATGTTATCAAATCAGTGTTCTTAGATGTCCCTTTTCATGCGTGAAAATAAGAAAAAGTCGCACGGAACCATGCCATTTTTAGCCAAAACCTGCCTAACAGAGACAGCTGTGTATGCAGGTGAATTGTCGCGGTGGAAGAACCAGTCTCCTGTCTGCAACAAATCGGGTCTTTTCTGACGAACACTGTTACGTAATCGTCTTCAAACTTCCTAATAAACGGTTTGATTGACGCTCTGATGTGGGGGAACAAACTTTGAATTAACTACGCCCTTGTCAAAAAATCAAATGAGCATTGTTTTGATGTTTGATTTGACGA
The DNA here is from genome assembly GCA_031002005.1 of Vandiemenella viatica. Lineage (NCBI taxonomy): Eukaryota > Metazoa > Arthropoda > Insecta > Orthoptera > Morabidae > Vandiemenella > Vandiemenella viatica. Next base: position 312,660,119 of record CM061920.1, on the reverse strand, counting down.
CATTTTTTTGGACTGGGTGACAATGAGGCATCCATTGGCTTAACTGTTGCTTTGTTTTTGGGTCGTAACCATAATGACCTTTGGCAGAAAATCTGTATCAATTTCAAGCTGTTGTTTCATATCACGACATATTTCAACTCGACGTTATTTTCGATTGCCAGTCAGAGCCCGAGGAACAAACCTGGCAGCAACCCTTTTCATTCCAAAATCTTCGGTTAAAATTCGCTCAATCGAGCTCCATGATAATCTACTAATCTCTGACAGTTGATCAATTGTCTGTCGATGGTCTGAAAGCACAAGCTCTCAATTTTTTTCCACATTTTGGTTGATTCGGGCAGTTGATGGACGTACTGAACGAGGTTTGTCATCAATCGACATATCGCCACTTTTAAACCGAGCGAACCGCTCGTACACTTGAGTTTTTCCCATAGCGTCATCTTTATAAGCTGTTTTCAACTATAAAACAGTTTCAGCAGCATTATTACTGAGTCTAAATCAAAATTTCACAGCTGCACTTTGTTCACTTAAACTTGCCATCATCAAAAACGAAACAATTACAAAACAGCGCCAGCAAAAAAATCACCGCAAATTAAGAGAACAGGCCAGGTTGACAACACAGGTGACACTGAATTGACAAAGATTTGCGCTATAAACACCTAGTGGCAGAAACGCGTACTACACAAACTCAGCACACGGCACTGCTATGTCGGTTACTTTTGGGTACATCCTCGTAGTCCCCCAGTCGGATCTCCGGGTGGGGACTACTCAGGGAAGAGTCGTCAGAATGGATAGAAACATTCTACAAGTCGGAACGTGGAATGTTAGAAGTCTAAATGGGGCAAGTAGGTTAGAAAGCTTAAGAAGGGAAATGAAATGACTTAAGTTAGATGTTGTCGGTATTAGCGAGATTAAGTGGAAGGATGTAATGGATTTAATGAATTTACAAAAAAGCCGTCAGTGGAGTTACTGGTGTAGGTTTTGTAATGAATAAGAGAGTAAGGTAATTGGTGAGTTATTGTGAACAATTTAATCACAGGATTCTTTTGTTAAGGTTAGAAACTATTAATTCCACCTCAACCATGTTAGTACAAGTATATATGCCAACTTCACAGGAAGATTACGAAGAAATAGACAAAATTTACGCCGAAATTGAAGAATTAATCCAATATGTGAAGGGGGAGGAAAATCTAATAATTATAGGTGATTGGAGTGCGATAGTGGCAGATGGAAAAGAGGTGGATAATGTATGAACTTTTAGTCTAGAAGAAAGAAATGAGCGAGGAAGCAGGTTGTTAGAATTTTGTGAAAGATATATGCTAGTCGTTGCAAACACACTGTGCAAGAAGGATATATACCTGGAAAAGTCTCGCGGATACAGGCAGATATCAGCTGGATTATATCATGGCCAAATAAAGATTCAGGAATCAAGTTCAGAGGAGAAGACACAAAAATGCTCCATAATTAAGCAGGAATAGAGCAATACAGGCAGTTTAGAAATCAGATAGACAGCAAATGCAAAAATGCAAAAGAAAACTGGCTACAACAAAAGTGTGAAGAAGTAGAAGAGGAAATGGTCATAGGTAAAGAAGATGTATATATAAGAGGGTTGGAACATAAATAGTGGCAACTATTTATTCACAACCAATACAAAAGCGTTACATGTTTGCTCCTGTTACTGTCCTTCAAAGTAGTCACAAGCGTTGTGTAGAACCCGTTGCCAGCGATGTGGAAGGCGTAGTATAACGTTAGCAGAGCCTGTTCCGTTGATGGTGCGAATGGAGCGGTCTACTGCCTGTCGAATCTCTGGAACAGTTCTGAAGCGAGTCCCACGAAGTGGTTCCTTCATCTTCGGAAGCAAATCAAAGTCACAAGAACTTAAGTCCGGGGAGTATAGTGGATGGTACAGTAATTCCCAGTCCCAGCGACCGAACAGAGCAGCCACAGCTTGCGCCCTATGCGCCCGCGCATTGTCGTGCAAATGATGGGTGGGTTGCGCAGAAAGTGTTGCCGCTTCTTTCGCAAAGCTGGTCGCAGGTGATGCTCCAAAAACGAACAGTAATACTGTGCATTGACGGTCTGCCGTGGAGGAACGTAATGCGTTAGGATAACACCATCACAGTCGTACACGAGAATCACCATAACTTTCACCATACTGGGGTTCAGACGCATTTTCGACTATCGCGGCGACCCATAATGACGCCATTCGTTGGATTGGCGTTTCAGTTTTGGCTCGTACGATGTGGCCCATGTCTCATCCAGTGTTACGATACGACGTAAGAAAGCCTCTCCTTCGCGCTCATAGCGCTCCAAATGCGTCTGAGCAGCGTCGTAACGCAACCATTTCTGAATTTCCGTCAATCATGATCCAGCTCCGTTGTTCCTGTTTCGAGAACATAGTGACACCGTTACGTTAGACCACTCGCTCACAAGTGACCGCGTTTCCCTCGATTGTGCACACGCCGGGGACGTGGGACGGGCGAGTCCATTTGCTCGGAGGTAAGGTAGGTATGTCAACAATGTGTGCTATCAGCGACAATAGTAGATTCCATTGCATAGTGTCTCCACAGCAGTGTTACCACTATTTAAGTTCCAACCCTCGTAGGAAGATCAAACATTTTTTTTTTTTTTTTTTTTTTTTTTTGAGAAACCAAGAAAAGAGATGTAAACATTAAGGCTGCCGATGGGAAAACCTCTTTAAGCTCAGATGATAGAGCTAACCGATGAAAGGAACACATTGAGAAACTGTATGATGGGGACGACATAAACAATAGCGTAATGGAAAAAGAAGGCGATGTCGACATTGATGACTTAGAAGATCCTGTTTTGAGGACATTATTTTATAGAGCTCTTGAAAGCAAATAAGGCAGTTGGAAATTGATGAGATTACTGCAGAACTTCTGAAATCCCTAGGAGAAGAAGGAATGAAAAGATTGATCAAACTGATGTCAAAAGGTTATGAAACAGGAGAAATTCCAACTCATTATTTAAAAAAATATAATTTTCACACCTCCGAAGAAAGCACAAACCGACAAATGTAAGGAATTATCGCAACATTAGTCTAACATCACATGGCTTCAAAATTGTTGACCAGAATAATATGCAGAAGAGCTAAAATGATAGTGGAAGAATAGTAGGCGAAGATCATTTGGTTTAGGAAAAAACCGCAGTGCACGGGAAGCAATTTTGGCTTTAACATTAATACTGGAAAGGGCAGACCAAGAAAAACAAAGATACCTTTATGGCGTTTGTTGATTTAGAAAAAGCTTTAGGTGGGACAAGATGTTCAAATTTTAAGAAGTCAGATGTAAAACATCAATATAGAAGACTACTTATAAACTATGTAAGAATCAAGTGGATGTAATAAAGTAGAGAATCATGAGAGACTTTCATCACTTAAAAAGGGCGGTGAGACAAGGCTGTAGTCGATACCCGATAATATTCAAATTGTATGTAGAGGAAGCATTAAAGGAAGTAAAAGAAAAATCTTCATGCGGCATAAGTGTTCAAGAAGAAAAAAAATCAGTATGCTACGATTTTGCTGATGGCATTGTCTTGTTATCAGAACAGGCCGAGGATATTGAGAGGTTACTGAACGGAATGAACAAAATACTGAATGAAGATTTTGGACTGAATATAAATCAAAGCAAGACTAACGTGATGAAATGTAGCAGAAATGATACCAATCACAGTAGATGAAATATAAAAATAGATCGGATTCCACAGGAGAAGTAAGTGAATTCTGCTACTTACGAACAAAGTTACAACCGATGGCCGAAGTAGGAATGATGTTAAAACCAGAATAGCATTGGCAAAAGAACCTTCATGAAAATGAAAATTCTTTTAGTTTCCGATTTTGTTCTAAGACTTCTAAAAAGCTTTTTAAAACTGTATTTGTGGAGCACGGCAAGCTATGGTAGCGAAGCATAGACTTTAGGAAAACCAGAAAGAAAGAAAATTGAAGCATTTGAAATGTGGTGCTACAGAAGAATTCTGAAAATTAAGTGTGCAAACAAAGTACGAAACGAACGAGTTTTGGAAATGATGGGTGAGGAAAAAAGTTTGTGGAAGAAGCTTACAGAAAGAAGAGACAGGGTGGTAGGTCATATTTTGATACATGCTGGATTCGTTAATTTGTTATTGGAGGGAACAATCGAAGGTAAGAACTGTAGAGGAAGACAGAGATTAGAATATATGAAGCAGGTAATTGAG
>CM061920.1:312578871-312654910 GCA_031002005.1 Vandiemenella viatica | reverse complement strand
CCCATCCTTTGCTTCACTCATTGCTCTCATTAATTGCTTGTTTAGTTGTTTTAAGTATTCCTTACTGCCTTTCCATCTCTTAACTCTGTTGTGTTCCTGTCTCACTAGCCACCAACATTCTCACCTCCCTATTGTATTATGTAGGGTCTGTACTTCTCTTTAATTTCTGCTTTGGAATAAACATTTCCTATCCCTTTTTTATTATCTCCTTAAACTCTTCACATTTTGCCTCTACTATACTTGTGCAATCCTTCCATTTGCTGAACCTTTCCCTGAAATATCTCTTCAATTCCATAGTCTATGCCTTTTTATAATTACACCTATTTCTTCCCTCAATTTTGGCCACTGGCTTACTGAATCCACTAATATCCATCATTACTGCACTGTGATCACTTATTCTTTCAGTTACTTAACACCCTACAAGAATTTTATCAGGATTTATTAGAAAGATATCCAACAGGTTTGGTCCCCTCGTATTTTGCTCTACCACTCGTGTAAAACCTCCTTCCCTTACTAAGGTATTTGCAAATGTCCGTTCCATTGTGTTATTCCTATCCAGTTGAGACCTAGTAAATTTAAATCCCCTCCGATAATAACCATTCTGTGCACACCTCTGAACTGTGAATTTAGTTTCTCTCCAAGAATCTTTTCATTCTTCCACTATGGTCAGCAGCCAATAATACCCTGATTTTTTTCTTTTCTTTTTTATCACCCCAAAAATCTAACTAGTAACTCATGGTCATAATCCATGAACACTACAGAACTATAATCTTTGGTAACCAGTACTCCTCCACCAATTGCTTCTCTGTCTCTGCGGTACACTCTGTAACCTTCAGTGAAAACTTCATTGTCTAGTAATCTTTCCTTTAACCAAGACTCTACACCTAAATCACTTGTGGTTCAAGTATCTCTATTAAGTTTGTAAATTCTATCACTTTGTTCATTATACTTCTACAGTTCACCAATAACACATTCATTTTTGGTTTTGTGGTATTTGGAGCATTAACCTTTGTCTTTCCAGTTTTATCCAATTCCGTTAATATTTCAATAGCTTCATCTGTTTCTTCACCGTTTTATTTTTTCCCATAGTGCATCCACAATCAGTATCCCTTTGATCACTTATTTGTATCCCCTCACTAGCAGCCCCTAACCTAAAGAAAAGGCAGTCCTTTCCCCATCATAACTGGAAGTGGGCTCTTTTACAGATTTGGTTAACAACTCGGAAAGTACTCCCTTATATTTAAATGAGGGCCATGCATAGTAAAACCCACCTACCAATGGTGCTCACAGGAATAACCCCCAAAACAGAACTAATGCTTCTTCCAAGTAGCATCTCTGTTTCCACATTTACCTCACAGCATAGTTCAACTGTGACTGATCATGGCGACTTAGAACCTGCATGAGTTCCACCCTGGTATGCTGCACCTCCTTCACCAACTTCCTCAGGTCACTAAACTATAACTTGCATTTCTATCAATACTATTCCTCGCCCCTCCCACTATCACTACTCTATCATCCTTAGTGAAATTCCTACAAAGTGAACCTATATCCTCTATTACCTGACCTAATGTTGCACTGGGTTTGAAAAAGCTTGTGACCTGACAGCCTGTGCCTAATTTATCCTGCAGAAGCGTACCTACTACTATTACTATTACAATTACTCCACGATTCACTAAAAGTGTTTGGCGGAGGGTGCATTACACCTATAAGGAAAGGTAATGGTTTGGAAGGGATATATGGGATATGGCAGGTGGCGCCCATGGGCTATTGTGAGGAACCATCCCAGCATTCGCCTGAAGCAATCTAGGGAAACCATGGAAAACCCAGATCAGGATGGCCGGAGTGCTTTATCGGAAGCTACTCCTGTCCGATTTTGTGTTTACTCGCCCGGTAAATCCATTCTATTCCATTCCCTAATCACTTGTGGAAAAAATGAGTAGAGAAATGAATCGGTTCTGGCCCTGATTTCTCTTATTTTATTTTCACGGTCATTCTGAGATATGAATGTTGCTGGTAGCAATATTTGTTTGCTGTCATTCCGAAATACGTCAGTCGATAATTTTTCAATTAGCTTCCGTCGAGAGCAACGCCTCCGGTGCTCCAGGTCTTCCCAACCTAACTCCTTCAACATGGAACTTGCGCTTTCCCTCCAACTATATATACCTGTCACGAATCGGACGGCTCTTCTTTGGACCATCTCTAATGCCTCCATTAATCCCTTTTGATGGGGACCCCATACAGTGCAACAATATTCCAAGTGAGGCCTCGCTAGTGACTTGTACGCAATAGATTTAACTTCCGGAGTGCATTGTTTTAAATTACGACCTAGAAATCGAAGCATATGATTTGCTTTCCCAATTACATTCTCGATATGCTCATTCCACGACAAATTATTACGAATTGTTGCCCCTAGGTATTTAGTGAAATCTACCGTTCTAAGGACAGTGCCATTAATTGTATATTCAAAGCTAAATGGTGTCACCTTTTTACTTATATGCATGACTTGGCTCTTTTTAGTGTTTATCTCCCAACTGCCAATCATTGCACCACGCAATTATATTCATAATATTGTCTTGTAACAAAGCGCAATCGTCCTGGGTTGTGATTTCACGATAAATAATAGCATCATCTGCAAATAATCTTTTCATTTCCCTTATTATGTCGCACAAATCATTAATGTATACGAGAAACAACAGAGGCCCTATCACGCTTCCTTGGGGAACCCCGGACCTCACTTCGGCAAGTGATGAACGCTCACCGTCGAGAACTACACACTGTGTTCTGTCCTTCAAAAAGACTGCAACCCAATCACATATTTGTCTAGATATACCGTAACCGCGAAGTTTCCTAAGTAACCTAGTGTGAGGCACAGTGTCGAAAGCTTTTTGAAGTCTAATAAAACTAAATCAACCTGGGATTGCTCATCTATAATACGGCTCAAGTCGTGAATTAAGAGGGCAAGTTGTGTTTCGCAGCATTGGCCTTTTCTGAATCCATGTTGATTTGGGTTTTAAAGCTCATCTTCATCCAAAAACCGCACGACATTTGAATAGATGATGTGTCCTAAAATCCTGCAAAATATTGAGGTCAACGAGATCGGCCTATAATTTTGAGGATCATTAACATTCCCACTTTTGAACACTGGACTTACGATGGCGGTCTTCCATTCGGCTGGTATTTTTCCTTGATACAGTAACCTCTCCCCTGGCTGCTACCAAGCAGAACCTTTTTCTTCCTATTTTTTCCTTCTGCACCTATATTCCTAAAGACCTGCTGTACCTTACCTACTCCTACAAAACGCTCTTCCCCATCTAACTCTGGTAATAGGTTAAACCCATTTCTTCCCACAATTTCTGGAGTTTCTGGCTTCTTCATCCTGTTAGCCAAATTTCCCTAACCTGTAATCAGTTCTCAGCGGTCCTTCTCACCCTCCTCACTAATACTACCATCTCTATTTTCTGCCTGCACAGGCCGAGCCTCACCAGACTAAGCTCCCACAGGCCGAGCATCAAACCTAACCCTTTCACGCAATTCTCCGATCGTTTTGCCCTGCTCTGAAAGTTTCCTATCCTTAACACAGAGCAGATAATACCACTGAAAAGGCTAATTTAGTACCCTTTTTCCCATTGCCCTACATTTCCAGTGAAACTACTTTTTACACCCATTGCAATCCAAATCATTCAGCACATGTCTGCAACAGGCGCTACACTTTCCAGTCATGATTTTTACTGAAACAATATCTATTGGTACCTTTTAAATGAATTTTTAAGGTTTAAATTACAAAATTCTATATATCTTAACCCTTTCATGGGCGGTGGGAAGATAGCTTCCCACATACTTTAAAGTCTTCCAGGGGCCAAGAGACTCAACATTCCCACATCTAGCTGGTGCTGCCATCTGTATATTAGTATGAGAAACACGCGAAAATTCCCGCTGCTGCCAGCAGTCACACTGACAACAATTGACAGTGCATTATTTGTTTTTTGGGCTCAGTTTCGTGTCAGGAAATCGTCGTTTTGGTGTTACTTCGTGGTTAGTTTTGTATATCTGCAGTTAGCAAGACAATTACTGTCAGGATTCTCATCAAGGAAACGACGTGGGCGTCCACCTGTATTTGTTTTAAAAAAAGCACACTGTATTAGTGTTCCTAATGAAGTCAGACAGTCAAATGTGGGTGAACATCTTCCAAAGAAAACTGAAGTATAGGCGTTGCCTTTTATGCAGTACAAGAAAAGAAGAAAGAAGAACAAGAATAATGTGCTCAAATTGCAATGTCGCTTTGTGTGTTGATCCATGTTTCAGACTGTTCCATAACACTCAGTAGTGTAACTTTTGTTAATATTTTGTGAATAAAGGTACATCTACCAATAATATACATTTTTTAATATTGTTTTCCAGTGTAAATTTTTGAAAGAAAATTTTTTCCAAAATTTTCAAAAAAACCAGTGCCTAAAATTTTTTGGTTTTTGCGTGGTATGTAATAGGTGTTCCATAGCAAGTGATTGAACCCCCCAACTGTTACCTCTAATAAGCTCAGAAAAATGTGCCCACGAAAGGGTTAAATTGATAGTCTAATAAAAGATAAAATATATATTTTTTAAATTGTTCTTTTCAATCGCTTTGTTGTAAACTTCAGAATTAACCTGAAGATTGAATTCCACACATCACTATTTAGTGCTAGTGTGAGAATAATAGCTAATCATTCATTTACGAGAAAATATTTTTTTTTAAATATTAGGTAATTATTGTTTTAATGTATTATAAAATAATTAAAGAACAATTGTATTTCTGACAGATCAGACCAATGAATTTAATTAATGCTTGTAGATTTCTTAATTCAATTGACTGTTAAACTTTTTATACATAATTAGATGAAGCTTTGTAAGTAATAACTAGGTAACAAAAGGAACCAATGAATAAAACTTACGCTAATGAATTTCAAAATAAACTTAAAATGGAAGGTCGATACTATTTAGGGCTAGTATGGGTAAGAACTAATTAGTTACTTGCAATTTTTAAAAAAAATAAGCCAGGAAGTTTTTATTTTAAAGTGTTAGATAGCAATTAAACACAATTACATTTACAAACAGAATGGGTTAATTTGTTTAATGTATGCTTTTGTTTTTCTATGGAATTTTAAATACCAATAGTGGAATTTAGGATAACAATACAGTATAATCTACTGAAAACAACTTGATGCTATTTATGAATAATTATTTTTTATTATTAGCAAGTTGTTATATTACTGTTCCAGAACTAATTAAATAACAAATTGAATTTTAATCCGAACAGAGCCTAAATATGGTACGATACAGTAACCTTAACAACTGATGTTCTAACTACTGATATGAAGTAGTTACAGTATATAAGAAATTAAAACGGTTAAACAACTTATACAAAAAAGTTTACCTATGCTATACTATTCCAATTAAACTAACTACCAAGCTTATGCTATATATAATTCAGAGAAACTTGCAATAATTAGAAAAGAGTCTCCCTTTAAACATCTGAAATTCCATTTCATTTTACCCTCTCCATCTGGGTGCTTCGCTTTTTTGTCTGGCAATTTACATATAAACTCTGGCAGAGGAGACAGGTGAACAGACTGATGTGTTGTGGTGCATGTGATATGGCAAATGATGGTTAAGGTTTTCCCCAGTGTTAGGACTGGAGTAAGTAGAGTGAATGCATGTTCAAAGTTTTACAGCACAACCTATTGCATGGGAAGGATCTCTGAGGTGGAGGTTTTTCAAAAACTACATATAGGGATGTGGGAATGATTTTTGAGGGAATGCACTTTTCAGAAAAGGAATCTAGGTCATTACACCCAGATGTGCTTCAAGTAAAGCAGAGAACTGGATGACAAAAACAGAGCTCCAGTTAACTGATAGTTCAAGATGAGAGTTGTGAAATGAGTAGAAGATTGTTTCACTATAGATTTGTATTTGAACATGGTCCAGGAATAACAAAATGACATGAGGGATTGTGACAGGTTTTAGGAATACTTTGAGAGAGGCAGGAAGTAGATTTGGGTGCATCATTACATTCCTGAAATGAAGGAGCAGTCCAAACAATGGCGTCACTCAGCTTTGCCGAAGCCTAAAAAGTTCAAGACAGAGAAGCCAGCCAGTAAGGTTATAGAAACTGTTTTTTAGGACCAAAAGGGGGTATTGTTGGTGGATTTCATTTTCCAAAAGGCACAACAATAAACTTGGATCACTGCTGCGAAACTCTCAAGAAACTTCGGCAGGCTATTCAGAACAAACGAATACGTCTCACATCAAATGACCTTCCTTGTCGAACAATTCGGTTGGGATCTAGTTGCCCCACCCCCCAAGCGACTAACACATGTTTCCTACCCTTAAACACCTGGGATGTCAGAAGTTTCGGTCTGATGAGGAAACGCAGGTTGAAGTTACTCGATTTCTTCATGATGTGGTGGGAGACTGGCTCGACAACTGGATCAAAAAGCTTGTGGTGCGGATGTGGGAGGTCATCGAATGGGAAGGCGATTACATAGAAAAATAGCTAAAACTTCAAGCTTTTTAATGATGTATCTCAAGCTGTGAATAAATATGATGTATTAAAAAAAAGGAGACCTTGCTTTTTGAGTCGCTGAGGCATAGCTACTACTACTAACAGACAATACTTGTCCACAAGGATACAGTGGGAAGTGTAGTGGGAACATGGTTAGAAGTTCAAGCCTTGTTTAAACATTGGTTTATTACAATTATTAAAGATAATGCTGACACTTACAGAAAATGTTACAACTATAATATCAAATACCACCAATCCTGGTCTTGCAAACGAAGATATGAATAATCTTGTTATCACAAAATGATATAATGATTATGGACCAAACCTTGGTCTTGCAACTTATACCTTGAATAACCCTTATAATTACAAACAATCCTATTTATACCAAATTATAAAAAATAACCAGACTTGGCTCTTAACAATCTACTAGCCAAATACAATTTTATACTTGGGCCAGACTGCTAACGACGAGGTAGAATGCGACACACTGGTAGTAGCAATTAACAGAGAAAATGACTAATATAATGTCAAATAATACTGGCCTCAATCTTGTAGATTAACGTATGAATAATCCTGTAATCACCGATAATTCCACATAGATCAATGACAGAAATAACAAGACCAGCTCGTTCCCATCTACTAGCATCTAACACTCTGCCAGTAGGACCAAGCACAATTTATGGCCGAGGCAGACCGCTAACGACGAGGCGGAAGGCAACACTTGTGGTTGCAGTTGACGGCCACTACCTCCAGTACCCACAGCACTCTCGGTGAAGAGTGTCGGAGAACTCCCTCTCTGCAGGTGGTCGAAGCTCGGCTGCACTGACGGCTTCCTCCTTAGTCCCGCAACGCTATCACTCCGGAAAACATTGGCGGGATGCCGACCGCGTGCCTTCAACTCACTGACTGACTGACTTTCCGACTCCATTCTCCAGCCCCGCTGCCACTCCGGGAAGTACTAGTGGAACACCGGCTGCCTGCTCCCAACCGACTGACAGCCTCCCTGGCCGCCCGGTCCAACCGCGGACTCGCCAACGCCACCGGGCTTCTGGCGTCACGGCGACACAGGGAAGTACTCTTTCCCGACTGACTGACTGGCTGGCTGGCAGACTGACCAACTCCATTCTCCAGCCCCGCTGCCACTCCGGGAAATACTAGTGGAACACCGGCTGCATGCCGACCAACCGACTGACAGCCTCCCTGGCCGCCCGGTCCAACCGCGGACCCGCCAACCCCACCGGGCTTCCGGCGTCACGGCAACACAGGGAAATACTCTTTCCCGACTGACAGCGACTAACTAACTCACTCAGACTAACTGCCCACTCGGTTCCGTGTCCCCACATATATACCCACTATCGCCAGGCGCCACAGCGCTCTCTAGCGGGGGAACACGAAAGAGGAAACAATCGCGAGCGGAAGAGAAGAGAAGGCAAAGATACCACTAGAGCTGAGCACGGCTCAACCTCCCCCACCAAAGCCAAAACCAGGGGAACCAAGAAATCAAGGTTTTACCTTGCACTTAACTCGAGACAGATGCACCCTCATAAGTTTTTTGTGGAATGGGATTTGGACCAACAGATTACTCTCAACCAAACTCAACACACTCCCACGAGAGGCAACACAGAACCACATCCCTGCGTGGGGGGGGTTGAGTGCGGGCAAGCGACAGATGTTAGGAATCCCCACCAAAGCCACAACCAGATTAAGAGCCCAGGTATAATTAACACACTCACCCAAACTCGACACACTCACACGAGAGGCAACATAGTACAACATCCCTGCGCGCGGTGTCAGAGTCCCGGGCAAGCGACAGACGCCACGAGACTCCAAACACCAATTACAATCGACAAGGAGGGAGAACTCCCCGAGCCAATGAGGGTCACAAACAGGTTCATAGTTGATGCCGTCACAAAGACAGGCAGATGAAAAGTCCCAGGAAGCACAAAACGACGATGACAAAACCTTCCAGCGGCAAACGGCCCGCCACTCAACAAGACAACGGCCACCCGGCCGACGCCCGACCAACGGACATGACCCGAGCAAATGCAGACCAGAACCACAACAACACTACTACACCAATAAAATATTACCAGCGGAACTTGCCCGCTGAACTCAGCTTCGTTCCGCTATTAGATGGTTGTGCGGACGAGGCACTCGGCACAGTTTAACGAAATGTTCGGCATTGGCCACAACTAGAACACTTGCCTGTAACAAGGTAATTATTAGCATGTGAATAATCAGACTTCCCCTAATTTTAAGCTCATACTGTAGCTGCTCTATCTTAAGATAACTCTACTCTACAAAGCGTGTGCCTTCCATAGCGAATCAGAAAGGAATGCACGAGTATGACAAACAACAACAACAAGGCTTGAAACTACCCAATGTAACCACGCTCTGCTAACCATTTGAGGCGTTGGAACTACTACTACTAACAGACAGTACTTGTCCACAAGGATACATTGGGAAGTGTGTGGGAACATGGTTAGAAGTTCAAGCCTTGTTTAAACATTGGTTTATTACAATTATTAAAGATACTGCTGACACTTACAGAAAATGTTACAACTATAATATCAAATACCACCAATCCTGGTCTTGCAAACGAAGATATGAATAATCTTGTTATCACAAAATGATATAATGTTATGGACCAAACCTTGGTCTTGCAACTTATACCTTGAATAACCCTTGTAATTACAAACAATCCTATTTATACCAAATTATAAAAAATAACCAGACTGGCTCTTAACAATCTACTAGCCAAATACAATTTTATATTTGGGCCAGACTGCTAACGACGAGGTAGAAAGCGACACACTGGTAGTAGCAATTAACAGAGAAAATGACTAATATACTGTCAAATAACACTGGCCTCAATCTTGTAGATTAACGTATGAATAATCCTGTAATCACCGATAATTCCACATAGATCAATGACAGAAATAACAAGACCAGCTCGTTCCCATCTACTAGCATCTAACACTCTGCCAGTAGGACCAAGCACAATTTGTGTCTGAGGCAGACCGCTAACGACGAGGTGGAAGGCAACACTTGTGGTTGCAGTTGACGGCCACTACCTCCATTACCCACAGCACTCTCGGTGAAGAGTGTCGGAGAACTCCCTCTCTGCAGGTGGTCGAAGCTCGGCCGCACTGACTGCTTCCTCCTTAGTCCCGCAACGCTATCACTCCGGAAAACATTGGCGGGATGCCAACCGCGTGCCTTCAACTCACTGACTGGCTGACTGTCCGACTCCATTCTCCAGCCCCGCTGCCACTCCGGGAAGTACTAGTGGAACACCGACTGCCTGCCCGCAACCGACTGACAGCCTCCCTGGCCGCCCGGTCCAACCGCGGACCCGCCAACCCCACCGGGCTTCCGGCGTCACGGCGACACAGGGAAGTACTCTTTCCCGACTGACTGACTGGCTGGCAGACTGACCAACTCCATTCTCCAGACCCGCTGCCACTCCGGGAAGTACTAGTGGAACACCGACTGCCTGCCCCCAACCGACTGACAGCCTCCCTGGCTGCCCGGTCCAACCGCGGACCCGCAAACCCCACCGGGCTTCTGGCGTCACGGCGACACAGGGAAATACTCTTTCCAGACTGACAGCGACTAACTAACTAACTGCCTCAGTCTAACTGCCCGTTCGGTTCCGTGTCCCCACATATATACCCGCTATCGCCAGGCGCCACAGCGCTCTCTAGCGGGGGAACACGAAAGGGAAACAATCGCGAGCGGAAGAGAAGAGAAGGGAAAGATACCACAAGAGCCGAGCACGGCTCAATCGCCCTCGTAAAATATTAGAGGTGGTCCAGAATTTAAAGGAGCCAAATGTGAAAATCACAAAGAAGAGAATTAATATTACCAAAGTGACAAAGAAAAAAGAAAAAGGGACTACCAAATTTGGGGAACTACACCACGACAAAGTAGCACATAAAATGAACAATGTATAGAAGCAGGTTTATAGTTTATTAATGATGGAAAGTAAATAGTAACTACACACATATGTAAGAGAATAACAGTCCAATTTAAAATAGACAGGGGACTTGAATGTGATGTACAACCTTATTTTTTCAAATATATCTTCAAAAATAGTTTAAAGGATCCCTAGCACACATTAAACTAATAGCTAAGCACTATTAAAAGCATTTTTAGAGACAAAAACTATGTTAAGAAGAATAGTCCAGTCAATGTAGACAAAATTTTATAAAAGGATTGATCATTTTTATAAGCAATTTGGCTCCATTCATTTTCAGGGATGTAGAATAAAATCATTATCAAAATCAGGTCAGACACTTATAATCTGAAAATATTAGTTAAAGAATTCTGACAAATTTAAGCATAAAATTCACATATGTAAGAAAAAGCATCAAAATCAGTTAAAAATAAATAACAGCCTTAATTTTCCAGCTACACTATTTATATTTCAAAATATTCAGAACAAAAAGATACACAATAAATGAAAAATTAGAATCAATAGCTAAATGAGAAAAAGGTTTTCTAGACGAAGAAATAGATTTTCACCGGTTGCACAATTCTGTAAAATTAGCAGTACGATGCACTTGAGACCATATTGAGTAGATTCATATTGCAGAGAAAATTTCATTGATTCCAACAGTATTTAGGCATTAAAAGTTAATTTCAAGATGGTGGCTAGGCACAATGTTGATTTCGCACAATGAAACATCATCATCCTCAACAGTTTCCAGCCTCTGACCTGGTCTGTTTCATGCACAAGCCTCTCCATTTCCTTCTTTCATCCCACCACCTCTCTGTCACCACTTTGTTCCAGTCCTCTCCTCTCTTGCGTACACACTCCTCTACTCCTTTCAACCATCCATCACTTGGTCTTCCTCTGGGTCGTTCTTAATTTCGTGAATTTTTCTTGGGATTCTCTGAACCTCCATTCTCTTTACATGTCCATACCATCTGAATCTGGTTTTCTTTACCCTTTCCTGTAGGAGTTCCTCTTTTATGGTGCATCTAATCACTTCATTCCTTATTCTGTCCACTGTAGTAACTCCCAATCTACCTCCTAAAAACATCATTTCACTTACTTGTACTCTGCTGATATCCCACTTTTTCATTGTCCATGTTTCAGCAGCATATGTCAGGATAGCCACATACTATGTGTGACAGATTACTCTGTTGCTTCTCTGTGGCACATCTTTACTCCATATCAGGCTTCTAATGCTCCTTAGAAACACATCTGCTTGTCTTCCTCTTTCACTTATCTTGCCATCATTTTCTCCACATTCCTCTAATACACTCCCCAAGTATTTGTTCCCTTCTTTAGTTGTTCTTCTGCCATCACAATCCCCTGGGTTAACCTATTCTTCTTTCTGGTTGTTACCATGCACTCACCTTTCTTTACAATAAATTTCAGGCCATATTCCTACACACTGACTGTCCATACATCCAACTGCCCCTGCACTTTCTCTTCATCACCTCCCCAGATCGTTCGCAAAAGCCATCACCTTCATGTTTTTCTCTCCCATCCTCACTGCCAACTTCTGCATTAAATCATCCATGATTACAATGAAGAGTAGTGGTGATAGGGCACTTCCTTGTTTTAGTCCATTCCTTTGTTCCAGCCAATCTGTTCTTCCTTCCCCCATTTTCATATAGCTCACACTTCCTTGGTACAGTTCCATCACTCTCCTGATGGTTTCTTTGGGAACTCCTCTCTTCTCCAAGGCTTTTCATACCTTACTCCTGTGTACAGAATCATATGCTTTCTCAATATCGAGAATACCAACAGTAGATCCTTTCCATACTCCATGTTTTTCCTGCAGCTGTCTCATAGTAAATATCAGGTCTACCGTCGATCTCCCTGATCTGAAGCCTTACTGATCTTCCCTTAGTCCTTTTTCCAACATGTCACATATCCTTTTTTCAACGATCTTCTCATACACTTTGGCACATCAGTGTAATACCTCTACAGTTTTTATACTCCTTCCCGCTCCCTTTTTGAATATAGATATAATTATTCCTTTTTTTCCAGTCTTCAGATGTTGCACCCCGATTCCATACACAATGGAGCAATATGATCGAACAAGATTAACCAAAGTAGAGGATGACAATACTTTAGTGATGAGTTAAAGTTATCAGTAGATAGTAGAATTTTGGTGAAGGAAAATGAGTTACTTTAGCTAAACTGGAGCAGTGGTTCCTGAGATTTTTAATGTTGAAACTTGGAATATCATACAAACTTGATTTTCTCTGTTAAATACAATAAGCACAGTAATGTAACATAAGTCAGAAGTTGGGGAGATTTTTATAGTTTGTTTTGACACCAAAATTAGCTCTGGGGATTAAGAATTGTAGGAGTAATCATAAATTAAGAACATTTTAACTTTGGAAATTTGTATCTAAAAACTATAGCATTTAGGAGAAAAGTTTTCATAAGATAAAATAACGTTTAAAATGTGGGCTACAACTTATAAAAATTCCAGAGTGATTGGAAAAGGGGGAGGGGGAAGGATCCTCCGACGTCTTCCTGAACAAAATGAATATGAGGGCCAGAAACAAGGAAAACGGCAGATTTTAGCTGAAAGTTGAATGGGGCAGATGTGCGTCTCTGGCAGTGTGATGTAGTGCAGGAAATTTTGAAATAGTTGCATCATGCCAGTGCAAACACTAACTTTCTTCAGTATGGACTAGGGAGTTCATTTACTGTGTGTGTGCTTAGTATGCAATCATTATATTTCCAGATCTGAGGTTCGATGTCTTATTCAAAAGTACTGGTATCGACAAGTGTAATAGAACTTTTGCAAAAATATACAAACTTTTTAACTATCAAGAAGTCTACAATATTATCTTTTCTGGACATACCTTTAATAGTTTGGCAGTCGTTTGGAACTTATCAAGGTATCAAGGTAACAAGCTTGTAGCAAAACCCCAGCAAACAGCCATTAGTTCAACAAATGGTGACAGGACTGTATACAGGAGAACAATGGCAAAATTTGTGTCTTTTATGAATAACTACAAAAAATAACCAATCACTAGAGTAAGAGTGATCAGCTGTTATTATTGGACAATTTAAACACCAGAGTAGAAAATGTGCCTACACAGAACATCGTCACAAGTCATTGAAAAAGTCATGTGAATGGAAACAGCCAGAAACATTTTTTCCTTTAAAATTTAAGTTACTAATAGTTTCTTTGGGAAAAATAATAATACACACAGACTGCAAGAAGAAAACTATCTTGGGTTATTTTATTGTCAATAAGAAAATAGATTAACAAGTTACCAATAAACATGGTCATTCTGTGGGACCGTATCCTGCACCATCCTCCCTCCGTGATGTTCTCCTGTTGACTGAAGGGCCAAGTCCCGAAATATTCATTGTTTTTCCTGTGCTTTGTGCTTATTTGTGTGTTCACCCCATGATACCATCATCTAAGGTAAGTGGTGGTTCATTTCGGTATCCCTTTTTTTTTTGTAAATCCATTCGCTAATCAGCTTCTATTATTTCTTGGTAACCATATTGTCGCCCTGGCATCCTTTTGTGTTGTCCCTTTGTTTAACAATTTTATGTGTTCCCTTATCTTTGTTTCCGATATTTGTTTTCTTTTATTTGTCCCTCGGTTTTAATTATTCCCCATTTTGCACTATATTATGAAATTCTAATACATAACCTCACTAAGTTTGCTTACCCACTGTTCACGTTAGGAATGTGTTGTCCTATCGTTCTGATTCCTACCTTCTGAACTTGTGTCTCATGTTTTTAACACATCACTGCTGTTGTTTATATTCTATTCTCATATCCAAATTGACTTTTTAGCGTCCTGTCCATCCCTCAGTTATTTTTAGCGGCTCATGTTCCCTGTTTCAGTCAATTGTTTCCCCTGACTTGAACACTAATAATTCGTCTTAATCCGTTGTCCTACACACCTTATCCACTTGTTTTTTATGTGTAACTGCTAATTTTTATGATATTTTCCTATATGGAAATTAAAATTTTTAACGTCCTACACTCGGAGGCTAACAACTTGTTTTAGCACATATTGTCTCGTTTTAGCACATATTCCTAGCCTTGTCTGAATATTTTAACACCGCCCCATCTGTTTACCGCTCTCGCCTCCATCGGCACGCATTTCATATCGCACTATCGGTCAAGGACATTCTTCGCGTTCATTCAAACATTTATATTGATTTTATCATTCCCTTTTTGTGATAAATTACAAAATTCTAGTACATAAGCTCACTAAGTTTGTTTACCCATTGTCGCCATTCATGTATAGAATGTGTGATCCTATTGTTCTGATACCTACCTTCTGGACTTGTCTGCCATGTTTTTAACACATAACTGCTGTTTGTTGGTGACGCGAGTCGATGCTTAACACTTCTCAATTTAGTTTTTTTTCTTCTCCCCCCCCCCCCTTTCAACATGATCCCTCCAACATTGATAAATACTATTCCTCTTACAGATACCATGCCTTCCAGTGAGCCAAACTACAGTCTCATATTGTCCTAAAATCATGTCTCCTCTTTAACATTCCTCCTAATGGCCTCACCATCAAACTGCCAGTATTTGGGTGCCCTCCACAAATTCACCCGGCCCTACATGCCTTCCGCTACAAACAGTCTTTGGCCTCATTCACCTTGTCATGCAAGAGTACACCAATTGGGGTAACCAACAATTCGGACACCTCATATCCCTTCACAAAATACTCCTGCTCTCAACCCCGCGAGTAATCCCACTTATGAATCAGATTCTACAACAATCTGAATTCTAGTAGTAGCCATGCCCAGAACTATCTGCACAAGTTGTCCGCATTATTAAAGTCCCATCTTGCAGTGGGATAGTCTCTTCCTTGCTAGTCACTTACCCACCAATCAAAACTGCAGCCTCCCTTGAATTCCTCAAAACAGTCCATTGCCCAACTGGTCAACATACCTCAACCTCTTCCTTTGAAAGACACCTCGCTCTCTGCACTCCAGCCATACTTCCAAACCTAAACAGTCAGTTGTGAACCTGTCGTCTTCATCACTATCTGAACTCCAACTCTCTGTACTCTCCAAAGGCCTTACCATTTTTCCTACACCTACATTTGACCATGCCAACCTTGTCTGCGATTCTCTTTCATTCTGCCGAACACTCCGCTGGTGGTACCACTTTGCCACTCATGTCAGTTAATCTGTGCCTCAAGACTACCTGGAACACAGTCTCCAAAAATTCAAACCACTATCCACTCTTGACCCACCTCCTCTTCTCCAGAACCACCCCATACAAATTTTTGAGGAATTCTTATCCACCAGTTTGGCGTCTCCCAGTTTTCTGAAGTCCTTGATGAATACCAGCAATCACAGCCCAGCTGAAACCCGTGCCAGAAAACAACTCTCGACTAACCCAGACCTTATCATTCTACCTGCGGACAAGGGCTCAACCACAGTAGTGATGAATCGTAGTGACTAAGTGGCTGAAGCCCTTCGTCAATTATCAGATGCTAACACTTACTGTCGCCTCGCTGAAGTTCCCACACCAGCTGACAACAAAAAAATACAGGAATATGTACAGTTCAATGGGCCCCTCCAAGGTCTCACCCCACAGCAATCTCACTTCTTCCTCCTCAAAATCCACGTATGCCTACACTTTACCTCCTTCCAAAAATCCATAAGCCTAGCAATCCAGGACGTCCCATTGTTGCGGCTTATGGATCTCCTACAGAACGAATCTCTGCATCAGTAGACAAGTACCAACAACCTATAGTCTCTCAGCTCCTCTCCCATATCAAGGACACACAACACTTCCTTTTCAGTCTATCCACTATGCCCACACCACTTCCTTCCAACTCCATCCTGGTAACCATTGATGTCACATCACTGTACACACACATCCCACACTGCCATTCAACACTTTCTGGATAAGCGCCCTCCAAAGAGCTGCCCCAGCATATCTTTCCTCACCACATTAACTGAGGTGATAATAACAACTACTTCTCCTTTGAAGGCAATATCTACCACCAAACCCGTGGCACTGCCATGGGCACT
Source organism: Vandiemenella viatica (assembly GCA_031002005.1). Taxonomy (NCBI): domain Eukaryota; kingdom Metazoa; phylum Arthropoda; class Insecta; order Orthoptera; family Morabidae; genus Vandiemenella; species Vandiemenella viatica. Next base: position 312,638,374 of record CM061920.1, on the reverse strand, counting down.
CACAGGCCCCCCTCTTACGCTAATCTCTTCATGGGCCGCCTAGAACAGATGTTATTGGAGTACATCCCCCTCAAACCCCTACTGTGACTTAGGTTCATAGATGACATTTTTATCATCTAGACACATGGAGAAAACAGCCTTCTAAATTTTCTGGACTATTTAAATACCTTTAATAACTGGCTGAATTTCACATGGACCAACTCCCACACCCAGGCCACATTCTTGGATATGGATCTATCCCTCTCCTATGGCCACCTCAGTCCACACCAAACCCAACAACTCACAGCAGTACCTCCATTTCGACAGTTGCCATCCACATCACAACAAACGTTCCCTCCCCTACAGTCTTGGCATTCGAGGCAGTCGTATATGCTCCAACCAGAAATCTCTAATGGAGTACTCAAACAACATCTCACAAGCATTGGTATCCCGAAACAATCCCCCGCTTTGGTTCACAAGCAACTTTCATGAGCCACAAAGCAATCTGCTCAACCTGTTGACTACTCCAAACCCCCATAAACTGACCACAGTCCAGTCCTGGTTATACAATATTTCTCTGGCCTTGAATCCAACAGAATCCTTTGGCACGGTTATGATTTCCTACTAACCAGCCCCGAAATGAGATTCATTCTTCCAAAAATCCTCCATGGCCATCTCCAGAGCTTGTTTCAGGAGACCTCCCAACCTCAGCCAACTCCTAGTCCACAGTCTTCCTCACCCCACCAGACAGCCCCAAGGATCTTTCCCATGCAATAGACCCCGCTGTAAGATGTGCAACATACACCATGACTCCACCACTGTCAACAACCCTATCACTGGCGAGAGCTTTCCTATCATAGAACACGCCACCTGTGAAACCTTGCATGAAATATACGAGCTGACCTGCAAATACTGCTTGGTTTCCTATATATGTTTGACTAGCAATCCATTAGCCATAAGAATGAATGGCCACCGACAGACAGTTTTCACTCTGAATCCAAAACATACAGTAGCCATCCATGCCATCTCCCATTCTTGTTTCACGGTCCGTGCTATCAGAGTCCTCCCAAATAGCAGCAGCTCCTCTGAACTCAGGTCGGAGCTTGCCTACCAATACAAACCAGGCACAAGATAACCTCCTGGTCTCAATTTGAGATAATACCCAGTCAGTACTTTTCCTTCCCTCTATCCGCTCCTTGTCTCCATGCCCACTGTCTATATTGAACCACCACATATCAGAGGTGGTGTTTATTTGCTTAGATTTTCTTTTTTTATTATTTTTTTCGATTATTCTGTTTTCTTATTTACTTTTGCTTTCTCAAATTTATGTTATGAACGCTTTAATGTATTATTCTGCACTTTTTGCAACATTTTGCATTGCTCGTGTACTAGATCCAATTTACTGTACCCCTCTCTCTGTCCTCTGTTTGAATTTGCCCCCACCATGCTCCTGACTAACGCTCATTCTGTGAGACCTGTAAGAATACACAGCATCTTAGTTTTTAAAGAGTTAGTAATTAATGTTTTTTATGTTACTTCTGTGGGAATTGTTTACTGGCAGTGGTACTTTCGATTCACTATTTTGTTTCTGATTAACGTAAACTGGTTATATGTGTATGTTGTTAAAAGTGCTTTATATCGGGTTATTATTATTTCTTAAGTATTGTGTCAAAGAAATCCACACGTCGTTATTACCAGATGAACAAAGTACATGAAAATCTCTGGATGATAAACAGTACAGGAGGAAGATTTTTGGCAGAGATAGAAGAAGAGAGAATATTCTGTTAAGTTGTAGTGACAAGAAATAAAAATGTTAAACTGAATATTTATTAATTGAATGGTAAATAAAGAAAGTATATAAATATGAGAAGTAAAAATATGAAGGAAAGAGAAATATTATACGTGGCGTTCAGTGACAGACGAGATGCCATATAGTAAGTAAAGAAAAAGAGGACAATTCTTATAGACCGTATCCTGCACCACCCTCCCTCCGTGATGTTCCCCTGTTGATGAAGGGCCAAGTCCCGAAATATTAATTGTTTTTCCTGTGTTTTGTGTTTATTTATGTGTTCACTCCATGATACCATCATCTAAGGTAAGTGGTGGTTCATTTGCTATCCCTTTTTTATTGTAAATCCATTCGCTAATTAGCTCCTATTAGGAATAAGATATGAAATTTGAATGACAAGATTCATGAATATCACAATAAACTGAAAAATTGAATGATAATAGACTTCTCAAATGTATTCTTTCATTGTGAATAAGAGAGAAATGGACCTTGCTGACCAGAACAGGTGAAGTAAAATCCTTGAAGGGAGAAGAAACCTAGAACAAAATCAAATCTATCTTGCCAAAATCTGTCCATTTCATTACACCCTTCCTGCAGAACCAAAAACTAATTGAAGCCCTATATTTGTTACCCAGGTCACTCCTGTTCTCAAATCTACAAACCAAATCCTGCACTGTATGGTTTCCTACTTTGCCTTTTCTCAAATTCATATCCTTCTCACAAATAAAAGTAGGTGGGTGAGGCAATTGCAAAGAATTAAAGGGGGGGGGGGAGGAAACAGGAAAATTGCCATCACAGCATCTGCTCCATCACAAATTAAATTTAGTATCCACCCCATTTGAGCAAATCACCCAATCTCCCCATTTATTTTTTGTTAAAAAAATCCTTATTTATCAACTATCATATCTTATCTCCCCTAATTCATATCCTCATCAACCAGCTGCCCCTCAAGAAGAGTGAGCACAGGCAAAATAATCTTGATCACACAACTCCAATAGGTTCTTCATTGTTAGAGTTTTTCAAACTACCTTCTATTCTAAGCTCTATAGATGGGATCTAGCTTAACCCTTTCCTCCCTGACGGTACAAATAAGTACCATTAAGTTTATCACCATACAATTTAACAATACCAGTGTCCACTGCATTGTTAAGCCTGTTGATCTATTGCTGTACTATTAGGTCAAACAGTGACAACATTTATTTTTAAATTCTGCACGAAATTGCTGAGAAATTAATTTTTTAAGTTGGGGCTTGACAGCATATTGACCAGAGTAACAAGTGCTATATTACAATGCATTTTTAGATAATAATTTACATGGTAAGTGTTGATTTCTGTTATTACTTTTTTAGTTTGAACATTTAACAATATGTATTTTACCTGTAACATATGTTTTTCTAGTTTCTTTACTAAATAATCGAGAAAAACCAACGAGGACTTCTAAGTACCGTCAGGGACTTCTTGGTAGTTTTATACAAATTATTGGTCAATAGATGTAGCAAGTATACAATTGATGCTAAATATTTTCAAATGGATATTTTTGAGAAATAAGCTCTGATTGAAGCTCTTCTCTTAGAAGTTTATAATTTATCAAGGCAAAAATGAAGAAATGACAGCAAAGTTATTGGATTACTTGTCTGTTTCATTATTACAAAAACTGAAAAATGAAAGAACTTTTGGTTGTGTGATAATCAGGACCAACCACAAAGCCTTTCTAACAACTTATTTGCCAACAGCAAACTAAAAAGGAGGAGGTTGAAACCACAGATTTTCAAACTTAGACATTGGCTACTGGAAATGGTAGGATAAAAAGGTCGTACGTTTAGTATCAAATTTTCATGGCAGCAAGGAAACTACTGTTACACACAGTGGCATAACAATTAACTAAAATGGTTGGAGTTCGCGGCAATTTCAACAGATGGGCCCTCTCTCAGGCTTGATTGGCAACCTTGGGTTAGAGGGCCTATCCGGCTGGTCATCGGGGGGCCCATGGCATTTTGCCCACCCTGACACCCTGTTGTTACACCACTGGTTAAATGCAAACAAAAAGATGGATAGAAGTTGACAATTTCACACTCAGGAGTCGTCAAGGACTACAATACATTCATGTATGGGGTTGATACTGCTGATCAGCTGATGGCGTTGTGCAATGCTGACAGAAAATTACTGAAATCATGGCACAAATTGTTTTTGGGAATTCTTGATGTTTTATTTGTCAATTCCTATAACATTAATGGTCTGATATTTGAAACAAGTCTGTAAAAAGATCCATTGCACAGGGTATGGTGACTATGAAGGATATCGGTAAGAAGAAAAGGTCATCTAAGGATATTTCACCAAGCCCTCATCCATCCAAACAACACAAGTCATACTATTCCACAATGAGAGATGTAATATTGGGTAACAGAGGTATACACTATTCCTAATTAGTAAAAAATCAGATGAAGATATAAAGTATGTAGTATGAAGAAGACACAGTCAAAACACCATTCCAAATAATCCACTGCAATGTCTTTTTGTGTCTGAACGAACAAAAAGATTTGGTTTGTTGAATATCATGAGGCGAACATTTCATACCAATATGAACATATGATTTCAGTTGCTATTTCTGTACATCCTGTGATACACAAAGTCCCTGACGGTACTTATAAGTACCGGTTTAGTAATTAGCACTTAAGAGTTAAAAAAAATTGAAAAAATTATTTGTGTTTAATTTCAAGTACCTTTATACAAATATATAATTAAAATTATAAATTTCCCTTTATTTCCAATAGCCGGTAGGAAAGGGTTAACATATCCTTCATAGCAGACTTCCTCCTTGGATCATTTCTTTTTCCCAACCTATTTATTATTAATGTATTTTCATTATTACAATCTTTTTTAATCATTCATTACTATCACAATTTCCAATGACATCATGTTTCCATAGTTATTCTTTTTCCTCTTCTTCCACATTCACTTTTTGTTTTCATATAATAACCTTTGGTGTGTGTGTGTGTGTGTGTGTGTGTGTGTGTGTGTGTGTGTGTGTGTGTGTAAGAAACTTGCTACAAATTTCATCTACCTCCTTCATGAAGAAGGGCTATCCTGAAATATTGTGAACATTATTTGTGTATTGTTGCTTCAACAACATTACTACCCACAACTTTAGTAAGTGATGGGTTTATTTACCATTTTCTTTTGTCTCAAAGCACTTTTAATTGTGATAATCAAAGTAAATGTATTCCTCGATGGTTGGTCATTTTCTGCAGTTTTATTTCAATAAAATGTTATCTACAAAAACCACTGTTTCAAGTAAAGTTGTTTATTCAACCCCAGACGCATTTTGCCCTAGTGGTGAGAAGCATCATTAGCAGAGATAATAGGATTACTGCTATATCTCCACTGATGATGCCTCCACACCACAAAGGCGAAACACATCTGGTGCTGAATAAAAACATCATTCATCAATAGTTTGTAGATGACATTTTATTTACATTAAAATTAAACATTCTTTTCGGACTAAAAAAGTTTTGTATACAAAGTGTGCCACTACTTGAAGACTAAAAATTCAAGAACAGTTGAATAAAATTGACACTTTTTAATGTAGCTTTCTCCATGTTGACAAAAAGTAGACTGTTCCAAATTTATGAATACATGGAAATTATATGCAATAGAAACACTAGTTTGTATGATTCAGAATTTCAAATTACAAACAGAATGGCCTTTAATACAGTATTACTTTTAGGGGAGCATTAAAAAAAATACATTTCACAAAATAGCATTAAACTAAGACCAAGAAGATAAAAGAAGAAAATGTTTTAAAAACCTGCACCTTGCTTTAGAACTAAATAATATCTTGAGGTGGAAATTATAAGATCTCTATGACTTTTAGATAAAACTAAAATATTAGGGTATTCCATATCCTAATCTGAAGATATCTGGTATTTAGAAAACAATTCTAAGCCACATTAAATAGGAAAGAGTTCACAGTAATAAATAAGAACACACAACTTCGGTAACTTCACAACAGAGGTTTCTCATTTTCCAAGTCTTTTAAAAATTTCTTTGGCAAGAGAATCTCGAGGTATTTCCACTTCTTCCCTTGTTGTAACATCTCTCAACTTAACAACACCTTTCTGAAGTTCACTTTCTCCCAAGATCGCCGCCAGAGGAATTCCCTGTTCCTCACAATACTGCAATTGTTGTAACAGTTTTGGATTCCTTTTGTACGAGTGCTCCACCTGAAATTACATTAATCACCAGTGTAGTACTATATGGTCAATTTCACATGAGCAGAGTTGAAACAATATAAAACATGATTACCAGTTAAATTTCCATTAAACTAATAAAAATATACATAAATAACAATTGGCTAGTTTATCTTCTTCTGGATTTAGCAATTTCTATCTACCTTTTTAGAATTAAAAGTTCAATACAAAGATCAACAGTAAACGAAATAGCAAAAAAATGAAATGACAGTGCCAATTGGGTAAAATAAAATCAGAGAATGTGTTTGCTTAACTATGAAGGAATTCAGCCCTGATATTATGCAACTATAAAAAACAATTTTATTCAGTTTTCATCACATACGTTTATTAATGAAATTATTTAGCAGCCATTGGGAAACTGTTACAGGTTGGATGTATTTCACTTACTGGTTTCAGGCATGGAAGGATTTTTTTATATCTTTTTTTGCCATAGTCGGTCGAAAAAAGAGCGTTAATTCAGGCATAGATGTGACAGCCCATGTGGACCAGGTTAGGTTTATTTTATTTTTTTGCTGGCTTGAAAATTATGGTAATGAATTTACTAAATTTAGTATGAATTATGTTATTACGCAACAACAAACAGTATTCAATTTTTTTAAACCTGTTTTTCCTAATTTCAACATTCACTACTTCCCTTGTAATAGTTTCCAACTACAAATTTGATTTCATTCTCAGAGATTCTGCAACTTCTTTATCAGTTAAACTTGTTAGCTTTGGTTAACAGGCTGAATTAATAATTATGTGATATTTATAGCAAGATCAAATAGATTGTGTTAGAATACTGACATTACTTAGTTACCGATTTGATCAGATATAAATTTTCTGATTCGTTGTAATTAGCAATGATATAAGTCCCAAATTTAAATTCATACATTAAGCATTCAGACTATGAAAACCTCCTCAAATTCAGTTCGACAGATTTTGCACGTCACAACAAATAGTCATAGCCCTGTATTAGATTTATACAAATGAACAGAAATTGTTACAAAAAATACTGCAAACTGTTCTTATGTCAATTCCAAAACAGTATACAGAAAAACTGACATTGTACCTGTACAGGTTGCATTTGCAGGTACAAGAGATGTTAAAAAAGTCAAATTGCAAAAAATACAAAATTAAGAATTAACAATATTGTTAATTGTAAACCAAGTACAGCTGCAGCTTACAGTAACCAATAATGCAGAACAATATTGGATAATGTATAACATCATAATATTCATCCCTAGTTTCCAGCCGCTGGCCGGATATGCTTTGCACACAAGCCTCGTCACCTTTCTCCTTCTTCCTACTAACAGTCCACTTACACCTTGGTCCAGTCCTTTCCTTGAACCATTTACCACGTTTCCTTCATTTCATGTATTTTCCTCAGTATTACTCTGCTCCCCCATTCTCTTAACATGCCCATACCATTAGGGATACAGTGAAAGAGGAATCAGGAAAGGATAGAGGATGAAAGACTAAGATGGTAAATAATATAATCAGATAGGTTAAAATAACTGAGAACCACCTGAAAGCAAGTGTGGAAATCCAACATGTTAGTGATAATGATGGATAATTTTAATAGTCTAACTGAATCGGATTCTACGTTAAAAGAACACATTATTAAATAAACATTATTTCCCATCACAGTGCCATTTAAATAAAAAAAAACTCATATGAATTAGGATATAGAACGAGTTTTCTATATAACACATAAGCTAATAAAATGTAGCTATCTACAGAAATCACCTTTCTAGTTGACAATTTAACAGTAGTGTAGACACTTAAAAAAAACTAGGTAAATATGAATCGAGCCTCATCGAATTACGAGTTATATACTCTAGTGACCTTAACAGATATATCATATGTGGTATATCAGATGGAATTGCACTGCCATTGGAAGAAAGTTTGGAGGAGGGTGAAGAGGGTCATGGGAGTGTACAATGCGTATATTGGTGTGGAGGCATGGAAAGATATTGGTGTAAGAATTAAAAGTAATGCATGGAGGGGAAAAGATGACCAGACCACAACTGGCACTCAATTTCAGGCACAAGGGTGTAGGAAGATTCTTTTTTAGGTAAGCTTGATAGGGAATGGAATAAGTTACCAAGAGAAATTAAGAATAATTTACCAAAAACCTTGAAAGAATTTAAAGTAAAAATTTGTATAGGGCAAATATAGGTGGGTGCAGGAAAGAGGGAAGATGGGTGTGTAGGAATATTGCCACCGGAGCATGTGCTCAATTGCAATTTTAATTAAATATTAAATCAGTCTCCTTACTGTTCTAATTATTGTGCACTAGTAAATCACATATTCTGACATTTAAAACTACCACCAAAGGGAGAGAAAAATACGGAGAAAAATTACTACAAAATACCTAAGGGAAAGGTAGAATCCTAGAATACATTGACTAAGTTCGAAATTGGTCAGTGTCAGCAACTAAAGTAACAACTGAAAATCTTCAGAGTGGCTTCAGACTACTGACAATAATGGCATTGATAAAAGCCAACTAAACAGTAGAAAAATAAATGATCTTTCCATCTAGGACAGTGTATAAATTTTGAAAGACGAGTTCTGTTTATGAGGAACCACAAAAGTTTGTATTATTCACAGAATTAGAGATGGATCCGATAGAAATTGATAGTGTAGGAATTGTAAAGCAATTAAAACTCCTGAAGTGGGGTAAAGCAGCGGGGTCCCGATTGTATACCGGTAAGAGTATTTTCTGAATACGTGGAGGATATTGAACCATTTCTGTCAGATATATTCCGTAAATCACTAGAAGAGAGAAAAGTACCTTCTAGCTTGAAAATAGCCCAGGTAATCCCCGTTTTTAAGAAAGGAGATCGGAGTGATCCTAGGAATTATCGACCCATATCTCTAACATCGGTCTGCAGAAGAATTCTGGAACATGTCATATGCTCGAACATAATGAAGTTTCTACATGAGAACAAGTTACTTACACCATGTCAACACGGATTTTGGAAGAAGAGATCGTGTGAAACACAATTGGCCCTATTTTCCCACTGACATAATGAAAGTTATTGATGCAGGTTCGCAAGTTGATGCAGTTTTTTTGGATTTTAGGAAAGCTTTTGATTCTGTGCCACACAACCGACTTTTAGTGAAGATTCGAGCTTACGGTATTTCGGCTCAGATTTGCTAGTGGATACGTGATTTTCTAACTGGTCGATCACAATATGTCGTTGTTGATGGGGAAGCCTCTTCTAAGATAAATGTTACTTCGGGCATTCCTCAAGGAAGTGTAATAGGTCCACTTCTTTTCTTAATATTTATAAACGATCTAGGTGACAACGTCAAATGCTGGTTGCGATTGTTTGCCGACGATGCGGTTATCTATAGGGAAATAAGGTGCTCCGACGATTGCTTAGAAATTCAGCGTGATTTGGATGCTATTTTCGATTGGTGCCGTAAATGGCAGCTTACACTTAATTGCAAAAAGTGCAAGGCAATGCGGATAAGTAACAAGAAGAATCCGTTTGTTCACGAGTACAAAATAAACAATTCACCTGTTGACACGATTGATTCCGTGAAGTATTTGGGGGTGATAGTACAAAGCAACATGAAATGGGACATGCACATAACTTCCGTCGTAGGCAAGGCAAATTCTAAATTACGATTCATAGGTCGTATTTTGAGGAATTGTAATGCTCAAACAAAGGAAATAGCGTATAAAACACTAGTGTGTCCGCATCTGGATCACTGTTGTGGGGTTTGGGATCTGTATCGCAAGGTTCTGATTGACTCAGTTGAGAGGGTGCAGAGGAGAGCCGCTAGATTCGTGACTTGTTGTTACAGCCCTTATGAAAGCGTCACAGAATTGATACATAGATTGGGCTGGGATAGTTTGGAAGACAGACGATGTAGCTTGCGTTTGAATTTATTGGAGAATATGCAAAAAAAATTAAATTTCGAGTGCAATGAAATTCTTCTTCCGCCAACCTATTTAGGTCGCAATGACCGGAGGGATAAGATTAGAGAAATGAGATGCCGTACTGATACTTATATGTATTCCTTCTTTCCTCGCACTATTCGGGATTGGAATGGGCGGGTTTAGGATTGGTGCTTAGCACCCTCTGCCACCCACAATGTTTGTGATTTTCCGAGTATGGATGTAGATGTAGAATGAGACTCTGACATTAAATATATAATTTTACATTCATAAAGAGATATGAGCACACTGACAAAAATCCACTTGCATAATGAACTAAGACAGTTGGAGAGTATGAAAAATATATAAAATTTGTAGCCAGAGTTTATTACACACTAATGACAAAAAAACTGATTTCTACAGGAATGGGAAAATTTGTCATAACTTTAGGTATGTCTCACCAGAATTGGGTCTCACAATGCAGTTATGGAAAAATGTCATTTTATCATATCTGCATGTTTTAACACGTATCTTACAATACTGATCATGTAACATTGCTCTAATACAACTAAATAAATAGATGTCTTGTCATTCCACATACCTTAATGTCTGCGTCCCAAAGTTGCCTGCAAAGTTTCATCCTCTCTTCCAGCAAATTCTTCTGTGCTGATGCCACATAAACTTGCACCTCTGTAGTGCGAATCTTTTGCTTTGCTGCAGCTAATCGTGCCTCCATAACAGAAAATATTCGTTCCACACCGATGCTCACACCAACACAGGGAACAGTTTTATTCCGCGAATCGAACATACCCACCAAATTATCATATCGGCCACCTCCAGCAATGCTGCCTACACCACCTACCTCACCACACTGATCCCCTTTCTCTTCACCTGTAAATCAGGCAGGAAAAAAATTAATACCAAACCAGAAAACCTGATTAATTTTTTCATTGTTTTAGAAGAACTACTTAAAACACATTTAAAGATATTAAATCCACAACATTAATAAGATATTTTAGGGAAATAAATACAGCACATCATATCCAAAAAAAATTATACATTTCTACACTGGTCTTAGTAACAAGCAGATATTAGGAATTGGACAAGCTGCAGTGCCACCGTTCTAAATAAATGCTAGTCACTTCCAAGTTTAACAGAACATTTTGCACCTATCTTGGAGCAGTAATTTAATATACTTGCACGTGGCAGTGTAACTCTTTTGTAGGTACAGTTCAGATCCATAATACCTGTTGCTGTTTAATGATGATGCCAAAGTCATCAATCTTATTCCCTCAAACTATCATTAACTTAAAGGCCTGCTATATACTCATGTATCCCTGTTTATATCATAAATACCTCTCTAAAACAAAATCTCTTTGGCTAATCTTAAAAGACAATCATTTCCAGACCTAAACCAAACGTAAGCACTATAACCAATGATAAAATGGCGTAAACTGTTCTTAAACATGAGCCTCATATAATCCCAAGACTGAATATCATGTATGTTGTTGTTGTCGTTGTTATTGCTTTAGGGCGCGTCGACAGTGGGGTCATTAGTGCTGTAACAATTACCAGCTAAAACTGTGGCTTAAGAAACTTATAAAATACTGTCTGCATGGTCGACTGTAAAAGGGTCGGCCATACAGACAGCAAATGAAATAAATTATAAAATCAGACGTGACTTTAGAATCGCCACCAGTACTTTACACAGTACAACACCTGGATGGCTGTAAAGGGGCCAAGCAGGTTCACAAGAGTATTAAAAACACATGTCTCGCTGGCTGCATAATGGACAGCGAGACAGCAATTATAACAATATAAAAGCGATGCACATGGATGGGAGGCTGTAAAGAGACCACCCATCCATCTTAAAACTAGGCCGATCTGCCTAAAATTTTAGGCACTAGACCGGCCAATACGCAAAATTTTAAAACACTAGCCACACTGCTGGTCTCATTGTTTAAAATAAGGGCCAGATCGTTGGCCAGGCCAACGTCTGCCCTCAAGTCTAAAAACGAAGCACAATCAACTAAAATGTGGCGCACCGTCAAAGGTACGCCACAAGCATCACATTCCAGTGGGTCCTCCCGGCAGAGAAGAAAGCTGTGTGTCAGAGGACAGTGCCCTATACTTCATACCTCCTCGCCCGCTGGAAGGAGCTGCTCCATGGCTGAACGGTCGGTTTGACCAGCCGGAGCTTATTATGCTCTACCTCCAGCCACTGCCCCTGCCAAATGTCAAAAACAAATCTTTTTCCCGCCGAGGCAAGGTCAGACTTTGGGACTGGATCAAAATCAATTCTGACCTTGTTGCAGGCTAACTTGGCAGCTTCATCAGCTGCCTCATTCCCCGATTCCCACATGACCAGATACCCAGCAGAATACGACCTCCTTTCCAAAAGATTGAAGGGATTGGAGGGTGTCCTGTATATCCTGGACAAAACGATCTGCTGGGTACATGCTTCCCATGGCCTGGATGCAGCTGAGGGAATCACAGCATATAATGTACTTCGTTCCGCGACTTACTTTCATATGCTGGAGCGACTTTAACAAAGCGTAACACTCTGCAGTGTATACGCTGCAACAGCTATTCAGTTTGTAATTGTAAGTCGCTCGAGGGAACACTACAGAGCAGCCAACTCCATTAGCCTGCTTAGACCCATTCGTGTATACCGGGGTAAAATCGCGAAATTGATTTAAAACATCGCTAAAAGTTCGGATAAAAACATTGTCGGCGGTACACAGCTTGTTGTACCGCAACAATTCTAAAACTGTTCTGGGCCTCTTTAAAAGCCAGGGAGGAGATTTACTCCAACCCTGGTAATTAAAAGAGGGCATCTGAAATCTACATTCCTCTAATATAGCCTTTGTATGGTAGCTGAACAGTTTAGTTGCCCTTTGGCGGTTGGTATAAAGCCGTTCAAAGTTAGGGTGAAGAACTACGTCATACACGGGACTGCCAGGAGTTGCGGCAATATGTATATAGTGTCGCACCATGAGGAGACGCCGGCGGATGGAAAGCGGCGGCTTGCCAGACTCAGCACAAATGCTGGGTATCGGGCTGGTGCGGTATGCACCTGTAGCGAAGCGTATTCCTGCATGGTGGACACTATCCAGTATACGGAGATAACTGTCCCATGCCGAACCGTAGACAATGCAACCATACTCCAACCGCGACCGTACAAAGGATCTATAAAACTGTAGCAGGCAGGAGCAGTCGGCGCCCCACGACTTGCAGCACATACACTTTAAAACATTAAGAGCTTTCAGGGCTCTGGCTTTGACATCTTTAAGATATGGCAGCCATGTAAGCCTACTGTCCAAAATGAGGTCCAGAAACCGAACAGTTTCACTAAAACTTAAAACGGTGCTCCTTAAGGAGAGATGAGGTTCTGCTAAAAGACTTCTACCACGGCTAAAAAGTACACACCGGGTTTTCTCAGCAGAGAAACGAAAGCCGGTGTGTACTGACCATTCATCCAACCTGTTAAGCGTGAGCTGCAGCTGCCGCTCAGCACTTCTCAGGCTAGCTGATGCACAAAAAATTAAAAAGTCGTCAACGTATAAGGAGTACTGGATGGGCCTCCTTATAACAGTTGAGATGCTATTAATGGCAATAGCAAAACGGGTTACACTTAAAACTGAACCTTGAGGAACACAGTTTTCCTGAATAAAAAGGTCCGACACTTCTCTACCGACTCGGTACCGGAAGCAACGTCAAGATAAAAAGGATTTTAAAAATCGGGGAAGATTTTCCCTGAAACCCAATTCATTTAACTGTTTTAAAATTATATGCCGCCAGGTAGTATCGAATGCCTTTTCGATGTCAAAAAATATACCAACAAGGTATTGGCTGTGGATGAAGGCATCTTGAATTGCCGCTTCCAGTAGGATCAGGTTATCCGTGGTGGAATGGAACTTCCTGAATCCACACTGAAAACGACTCAACAGTTTACGGGACTCAAGACACCAGACAAAGCGGCAGTTCACCATCCGCTCTAGTGTCTTCCCGACGCAGCTCATTAAGGCAATGCTACGGTAGCTACCTGGCAACAACTTGTCTTTACCTGGTTTTAATATTGGGATCATCGTTGCTTCCTTCCACGAGTCGGGGAAGTGTCCTCTGGTCCAAATTTCATTAAAAATACCCAGGAGGTACTCTTTAGCATCTTTGCTAAGATGCCTCAGCATCTGGTACTGGATCAGGTCAGGCCCTGGCGCAGTGTCTTTTGCGTTGTTGAGGGCCGACTCCAGCTCCCAAGATGAAAATAGGGTGTTGTAGTCCTGCAGTTCCAACGAGTCGAAGTTAAAGATTTGCCTTTTGGCAGATGTTCGTCGATGTTGGACCTGTTGGTCCAATCCGGCAGACGAAGTGATGGCAGCGAAGTATTCTGCTATCAACTGCCCTATGCTTCACTCGTTGGTAACTACACGCCCCCAATCCAGTAATCCAGATACTGGTGGTCGAGAGTACCTCCTGGATATACGGCAGATAGACTCCCATACCTTTGATGATGACGTGGAACGGTTAATGGTGCTCACAAAGGTCTGCCATGAAATCCTCTTGCTCTCCTTTATCACACGACGTGCCTTATCTCTAGCAACCCGGAACGCTGTGAGGTTGTCGGGTGTCGGCTGTAACTTAAACCGACGCAAGGCCTGTCTGCGACCCTGGATAGCGGAATGACATTCCTCGTTCCACCAGGGGACGGGCTTACTGCGCAGCACTCCAGAATTACTAGGCATGGAAATATCAGCAGCCTGGTGAATCACATCAGCAAGATGTTTCACTTTATCCTCGATGTACAGGCGCTGTTCGAGGGTACCTGACCATCTATAGAGCTGCCAGTCAGCTCTGTTGATATTCCATTTCCTTGTTGTCGATCGATCACCACGTTCAAACTCAACGTACAACCAAATTGGAAAGTGGTCGCTTCCATGTAGGTCACGATCCACTTCCCAATGCACGGAGTCCGCAATTGAAGGAGAGCAAAGAGAGAGATCAATGGCAGGGGGAGAACCGGAAGCAGTAGTGAAGTGCATCATCTGACCGGTATTTAGAATGCACAAATCCTCCTGTTCCAATAATCTACAAACCTCTTGACCTCTGGGGAAATTGGTGGTCGAACCCCACAACACATTGTGCGCGTAGGAGAAAAGGCCGAGAGAGTTGCCGAGTGATGTCAACCAGCTGACCGCAATCAACTGGTGACCCCGGCGGTAGATATATACAGCATACAGTCAGTTGCACCGGTCCATGTAGTTTAACCGCTACTACTTGTAAAGGAGAGGTGAGAGCTACAGGTTCGGATGGACAGTGTTCCGTACAAACACAGACATCCCCCTTTCGCTCGATTACCCTTGGTATCATCCTTTCGGTAAACATCAAAACCTCTTAGCACAGGTTGATGTGTTGGTCTGAAGTGTCTCTCTTGGAGACAGAGACACAAAGGATCAGACCGTGCCAAGAGCTGTAACTCATCTTTGTGAGCCATAAAACCATTGATGTTCCACTGGAGTATGGGAGCCATCCTACCGATTTAATTTCACCCGCCCCGGTTCGGGTGGGTCTTCAGTCTCCGTCTGCTGAGGAACGGGACCAGTCTCGTCGACCAGCATTGCAGATTCCTCTGGCTCCGAAGAGTCAGATGTCTCTGACTCAGGTTCCTCATCCACTACCTTCTTCGCCTTCTTTTTCCTCGACCTCTTTTCCTTCTTCTCCCTGCCAGTAGGTAGTCTGGGAGGGGACGAAGAGGGAGATTTGACAAACTGAGTCAGGTCCATCCGCCCTAAACTTCGGGCCCCGGATCTTCTGATTACCTCCATTAATAGATGTAGCAGATGGTAATGCTACAACTGTCAAAGTGTGGGGTAGAATTAGAGGTGGCGCTACTTTGACAACTGCTGCTGGTGGTGGACTTTTAGTGACTGCTGCTGGTGTAGTCGAGGGTCGCAGATGTACTACTACCGACGTCCGCTGTCTTCAATGTTACGACCTTAACAGGTTTAGCACCGCATTTG
The DNA here is from genome assembly GCA_031002005.1 of Vandiemenella viatica. Lineage (NCBI taxonomy): Eukaryota > Metazoa > Arthropoda > Insecta > Orthoptera > Morabidae > Vandiemenella > Vandiemenella viatica. Next base: position 312,622,468 of record CM061920.1, on the reverse strand, counting down.
CATTGACATGAGCACGTTGTGCTGGTGCTCATGTCTGCAACGGACGTCTGGGTAGCAGTACTTTGTTTCCTGACGGGAGTTGAAGCCATCTTAGCGAAGCTAGTTCAAAAAATTGGAGCGGTGAGCGACTTGGCTTTCTTCCTTGCTTCTGCATAAGGGATCAGCTTTTTTGTCTTCAACTCCTGTATCTTGCGCTTTTCAAGATACACTTGACACTCCCTACTCCAGGTCGGGTGTGATCCGGAGCAGTTGACGCACACCTGTGGTAGCATGCAACTTACTCCCGGCTCATGTGCCCGCTTGCTGCATTTACCGCAGGTGGGATTGCCCTTACATGACGCCGTTGTATGTCCGAACCGCTGACACTGAAAACAGTGCATCGGGTCCAGTACATACGGACGGACGTTCAGGTTGATGTACCCTGCTTTGATGTTCTTCGGCAGGACTGGAGTGTCAAACGTCAGGACGAAGGTGGCAGTCTTTTCAATACTGCCACTAACCCTTCATGTGATCAGGACGTACCACGACCACTTTCTGTTCCTTCCACTCCTTAACGAGTTCCTCGGTCCCTGTCTATCAAGTGACAACGCCTTTTGAACTATTCAGGGATTTTTGGAGTTCGCAATTGACTGTGAATACCCCGAGCTTCTCACAGTTAAGGAGTTGGGTAGCTTGCCTACTGGTTGTAGTTTCCAGCAGCAGCATCTCGTTCCTCAGCTTTTTCATCGCATTTAGGGTCCCTACCAGACCCTCTAACCCCTTTGAGACATAAAAAGGTGACACTTTTTCGAAGGTTCCTTCCACCCTTTGCATTACTATAAAAGGCGTTCGCAAGCAAACAAACTCTTCTGTCACTATTGCCATCAGAAGCGGGGGGAGGGGCTATCGACCCTCACCCGCTTCTTATAACTGGGTATATTTATTTTAGCCTGCAGCACACCCGTACCGCAGGGTTTTTGTGGTAGACTTAATTTTGGTCCCACAAGTAAAACCAGTTAAAAAGAAGGGCTAATACAACAGGGGTGCCCAGGTGCCCCTGAGGTTGCACATTAGCGAGTGATCTGCCTCTCACCCATGCACCTCCTCGGCACGTGTCGGACCTTGAGGTTAATGGGTTTTTATATAGGTTTGTACCATCCTCGCGATCCGGGCAATGAATCCAAGATCCCCGTTCTCCTAGGCACACAACGTTCCACCGCCACCCCCTACGGTGGTCGTTGAAGCATGGTAGGAGTTTACGGTGTGGGAAACTTGCGGCACTGACAAGCTTCCAGCTCGGGCACCGCAGGTTCACCAAACCCGTACCTGGCAACTTTCGTACCAGGCCCCTGCGGGGAATATCATGTAGACATTGCAAACAAATATAGATTTTTCAAAAGTGAAGCTTTTATCTGGTATGCACTTCCTAATTCAACAAGTTAAACTGTGATCATGGCAATCACTCCTACAATCATACCAATATTAAAAGTGGTACATGGAGATATCTGATATCACTTATGGCATTTTAATAATCCATTCTCTAAGAGGCCCCTATTAAAAAAAAAATTGGGGGGGGGGGGGGCTTAACAGCTCTTCAACAGGTGATCAAAACTGGGAGAGGCTGGGGGGCACGAAATGAGAAGGAATGTGTCATTTTGATGGATCCATCCCCGTTTTCACCTGCAACGATTTTGGGAAACTATGAAAATCAAAATCTGTATGCCTGGAGAGATATTTGAACCTGCTTTCTCCATCATTCACCTACTAGGCCTGGCAACTCATTCAAATTTGGTTAATTGACTACAGGCAGTTTGTTATGTTTCAGATACTAAACATAATAGGTTTTTTCCAATGGTTACAGAGTGTACCACAGAGATAGAGGAGCAATTGGTGGAGGAGTTTTCATACTAAATATACATTTCACTGGTGTTTATAGATCAGGAACACGAGTTACTTGGGGTAGATTTCTGGGGTAATACAAAAGACAAAAATCAGGGTGTTGGCTGCTTACCACAGTGGAAGAATGACAGATGAGATGAGGCTCTTGGGGAGAAATTAAATTCATACTCAGATTTCAGAAGTGAGAATAGAATCGTCCCTATTGGTGGGATTTAAATTTACCAGGTATAAAATGTGGAGGAAATAAGATTAACAGGGAACAGAGAATTGCAAATCCCCTTATAAGGCAAAGAGGTTTTACACAAGTGGTAGAGCAAAATTGGAGACAAAATGTTTTGGATATATTTCTAATAAAGCACGATGATATCTTGTGGGAGTATCAAGTAACCGAAGTAATAAGTGACCATGAAGCAGTTCTGATGGATATTGGAGGATTCAGTAAACCAGCAGCCAAAATTGAAGAGGAAAATAGGTACAATTATAAAAAGGCACACACTTTTAATTTGAAGAGATATTTCAGAGAACGTTTCAGCAAATGGAAGGAAGGCACAAGTACAATAAAGGTGGGAAGATAAGGGGAAGAAACATTTATTCCAAACAGGGAGGAGAAGAGGTTAAAGAGGTTGGCAAGAAGAGAATATAACAGATTTAAGGACACATCAGGGTAGTAGAGAATATTTAAAACAGCTAAACAAGGACTTAATAATAGCTAAGAAGGTGGCTAAAGATGGGTTTATGAAGAGTATTGTCAGTGCAGGGGGACCATTGACTGATGGATCTAGAAATTTCTATGGCTATGTTAGAAAACTGAGATGAAGGGAGGGTGTTGAGACACATAGATAAGGATGGAGAAGTAGTTACTGAGGTTCTGAAAAGGGCAGAGATTTAAAGTAACTGGAGGGCAATGAATCAAACGGGAGGGTCTAACTAAGAGAATGAGCTGAACAACACAATCAGAAATGAACAGACCAAAAAAAAATTGGAATTCATTCTGAGGATATCATGAAGGAAATAAGAAAGCTGAAAAAACAAAGGCCTGGTGTAGATAATATTACTACAGATACCTTGAAGATAGCCGGATGTGATATGGTACCTTATCTTGAAATATTATTTAAATTGAGTCTGTATACTTGCTGCTTACCACAGGACTGTAAAAGTGCGATAGAAGTGCCGGTACATAAAGGAAGGGAGAGAAATAGTCGAAAATTACAGGCCGATCAGTTTGAAATCAGTGCAGGTAAATTAATGGTGAGCTGATATGTAACCACATCAGAAATATATGTGAGGAGCGTAAGTGGTTTTCAGTAGCAGGATATTCCATGCGCATCTCAGTTGGTGGGATATATTGCAAGATATTTCATCTGAAATTGACAAGGGAGGGCTTTTGACAGAGCAAGCCATAAAATGGAAGTAAATAAGGTAAAAAACTATTGGAGTGGGATGATAAAGTGATTTACTGGGTAGAAGAATTTTTAAAAGGTAGAAAACACAAGTTAGGGTAGGAAATGCAGTATCAAAAGAAGTGGAAGTAAAAATGGCGAGTGCCTCAGGTTAGTGTACTGGGACCATTGCTATTCATTATTCTTAATTAATAATTTGTTATGTTACTATCAGAAATTAGATTGTTTTGCAGATGAATAATGCTTTATAAATGGATCTAAACGTTAGAGTACTGTAAACGCTGCAGGGTGAAAGGGACAGGATATCTAAGTCGGGTTGGTAAACATGGGATGATGATAAATGCAAAGAAGAGTCAGCTTATTAGATACACAAATAAAAAACTAAAGGGTGAGTATGATTATAAGGTGGGGCAATAATTGCTTGTTGAAGACTTGAAACATAAATATCTTGGCATTACATTTGATAAACTTAACTGGGCAGGACATATTGGTCAGGTAGTAGGAAAAGGTTTCAAAATTCGGCACTTGTTGGAGAGTATGATGAGGGGAATGTACAGAGAAGTTAGGGAATTGGGTTACAAAACTTTAGTCAGACCATTGCTTGAATATGGTAGTGTAGCGTGGAACTCACATTTTGGGTTTCAAATACAGGGAGTTGCAGAAGGTGCAAAAAAGGGCTGCTAGATTTGTTTCTGAAATTACAGCAGAATGCAATCAGTTACAGATATGATAAAAGAGCTGGAATGGGATTTATTGGAAGACAGGAGGAGGGTGAAGAGGGTCATAGGAGTGTACTAGTTGTATATTAGTGATGAGGCATGGAAGGATATTGGTGTAAGAATTAAAAGTAATTATGGAAGGGAAAATATGACCATGACCACAAGCTGGCACTCAATTTCAGTCACAAATGTGTAAGAAGATTCTTTTTTTGGGTAAGGGTGTCAGGGATTGGAATAAGTTACCAAGAGAAATAAATAATTTACCCAAAACGTTGAAAGAATTTAAAGTTGAAATTTGCCGAGGGCAGATGTAGGTGAGCGCAGGGAAGATGGGTGGCAGGTAAATTGCCACCAGAGCATACGCTCCATTGCATTTAATTAAATATTATTATGTCACGATTTGCACATCGACAGCAAGGGGAGAAAAAAATTATAATCGCAGCACACTGTCGCAGAAAAAAATTTCTGGTTGGTTCTTTTAAATTCAATGATATGAGATCGATCAAGACTTCAACCTTTTTCAACCAGAGGATCAGGACAATGTAAAAAAGAACTACAAACTTATATCAAACCTAATTTTTTACCTCTGTGTATATTATTAGCCAACCCTACCTACTGCTGTAAGCACATATCAAAGTCTTAGTACCTGTATCTACAAAAACTGGATATTAACTTAGTCCTCAAAGCAATGCCACTTTCTTTGATGCTGACTGGAAATTAATGTAAATAGATATTACAATGCAGTAATATCCTAGAAATACCGTTTTTTTTTTTTTTTTTTTTCTTTTTTTCCCCCCTAGTCGAAGTATTCATGGCTTTTGTAAAGTTTGAATTATAACTTACACTCGATTATACATTACGAATACAATATCCATTTTCTGTGAACAATTTTTACCAATTTATTTTTTATATTGTTATATTTAATTCAGTTAGTTTCAAATATTTAAGATTCTACCAGCAGCAGCCAACTGCAATTGGAGATTTATTTAATATAGTCAGTAGTTATCAACATTACAGCATAGGTTTAGATTATTTATGTCTCACAGCATTTAATTGTATCATCCGTTCAAAAATTTCTATAGCATCGGTACAAAATTATTAATTTGGACATGTTCCTAATGAAGACTGCAAAACACTTAGAAAATTGCATACACATGTTACAATACACACATACTCCTAAAGTTGCTTGAAAAATGAAATACATTTTAGGGAGGTTACTGGTTAGATTTAAATATCCTTGAACAAAAGTTTAAAATTAAAAGTGACCTCTTGCTCTCTATTCTGTGTCAAATGACTGCACCTCATTGTTGCACAGGGCTGCTTCAAACAATTATTTCTGTTAGTCAGCCCAATTTTACTATTGTCACATCAGACCTAGTTCGGTCACCATCTTCCAGCCAAAAACTCCTTAACTGAAGAATTATTAACTACTTTCCAAATCAACCCAATATACCAAAATATTTACATATAAAAAACAACCTATTTCCATTTATATCTCAACATTTAACTATCAAATTTATTATTATATTCTCCTTTTTAACGTCCTAAGTCACTTCCCAAGCTTTGTCTCCGAGTTTATGATTTCTGGAATATGTTGTAACACTTCTTTTTCTATACATCAAATTGTCAAATTGGAAAAAGTTTAATAACTTTCAAAATCAAATTACTGTGTTTATAACTTATCAAATAAACCCTAATCTTGCTAGAAATATTTTCTATTATGTCTTTGTCTTATTTCTAGATACTTGAATTACTTGATACTGGCATTCTAATGTAAATATACATTACTGTGTTAAAACATTCTACCTTACAGCTTCCCAAATAATTTTCAACTGCACAACATATAACAAACCCACATTATCGTTTGTTATAGTGCTGCACAGATATATTGTAATGAATTTATATAACTGGAAGGAATATAGCAGCTGTGTGTTATTTTAAGTCACCTATTAAAATAAATGCTTCAAGTTCAGGCCTTGATCTGTGCAATAAGTGCTATTCAGAAAGTGGGACCAACACATGCACAGATAGATCCAAACTAGTGAGATGCTGAATTGGGAGCTTTAAAAATCGGTTAATGAAAGAACCTAGTGGCTTCATTAAAAAGCCCAAGTTCCACACAAAATCTTAACTGTCTTTTTGTCATTGAAGTGGCTCCTAAAATGTAAGGCTTCTGACTGACTTGGGAACCATCAGACCTGTTCAGAACGGATTTCGATCCCCCGAGTATATGTTGAAGGGTATTTACTCCATATGTCTATGTTACAATTATTTCTTCAAAATGAGCGTTGGATATCGAGGAATAAACGCGGAAACATATGTGAATATCTTTCAAATATTATAATTTTAGTATGCTATTTAAAAGCTTCAGCGTGGTGTATGCGGCAAGGCGCTATCTTTCCATTTTGCTAACCCGGGTTCAAATCCCCATACTGCCAAATATTTTCATTTCTTTTTTCATATGCAGTAATCATTGAGCATTGATTTTATTTCATTTAAAATTCATTTACGAATTTTTATTATGCAAAATAACAGACATTGTTAGTTTCAAACATTTACATGCTACCACCACTGCACGGAAATAAGTATAACTGTGGTAGGGGGGAAAAAACCCAACTTTATGGCTGTAATATATTTACTTTACGATATTAATTGTAGAGATACAAGTATAGAATCGATGAACATTAAATATACCTGTTTCATTTTTTTAAAAAAACACAAACAATAAACTTATCACAACAATTAACAATGAAATAATGATTTTCTAAAAAAAAAAAAAAAGGTTAGGACTGTATATTCTGTAATATTTTGTTTTAAAAGTTATTTCGCATAATAAAAATTCATAAATGAATTTTAAATTAAATAAAATCAATGCTCAATGATTAATGCATATGAAGAAAGAAATAAAAATATTTGGCAGTATGGGGATTTGAACCCGGGTTCGCAAAATGGGAAGTTAGCACCTTACCGCATACACCACGCTGAAGCTTTTAAACAACATACTAAAATTATAATATTTAAAACTTATTCACATATGTTTCCGCGTTATTTTCTCGATATCCAGGCCTCATTTTGAAGAAATAATTGTAACACTGACATATGGAGTAAATACCCTTCAACATATACTCGGGGGATCGAAATCCGTTCTGAACAGGTCTGATGGTCTCCAAGTGAGATAATTTATTCTTATACAACATAAAAACATTATGCAAGACCTGTTTAGGAAATTTCTCACCATTTTCAAACATTGTGAAAACAGCTTGTGTGAGACTAAATTAAAACAGAAACGGAGACAATGTTAGTGTATGAACTTGTATGTGTGTAAGCATCACATTCACACAGTTACAAAGTTCACAAAACATAAAACCATTCAAATGATTTAGGTAAATTGTTTTATACTTTTTAGCAAAAAAATAAATTAAAAAAATGCCAATGTTTATAAAATGTGAAAATAGCAGGAAAACAAAATAAAGTTCCAGCTGGAGATTGCCTCGAGGCAATCTCCAGCTGCACCCACCTCTCATAATGTTCTCTCGTTGACGAAGGGTTTTTTTCCGAAAATTTCTTTGTTATTTGTGTTTGTGTCTTTTCTGAGTGTTCGTGCCCCACATCCATCATCTAAAGGTAACTAATTTAATTTACAATTTTAGTCATTCTTACAACAGATTTCTGTTAATCTCTTTCAGTTAAATACAAATTATTTTCAAATTTAAGCTCTTACATTTTTAAGCTCCACAGAATAAATGTCGGGTTGTTTCTATAGCTAGCCCTACAAATAAGGCATCCTATTTTCGATATTTTTCCAGCTGTAGGCTTTTACAAATTGTTCTCCATTTTGTATTCAAAATGAAATTTCAATAATAACAAGAAATAACCAGAAACAAACAATAAAAATAGATCGAAAACTAGGATAATAGGAATTACTACATTCACTAGCCGCAGCGTTAACAGACGTGACGTCACTAAAGCGACCACCAATCCTAAAGCATGTTCTGTCACGTGACCAGAGGTAAGAAAAATCCAATTTTATTTTGCTTTTTTTTAATTAAAAATAATTCATTTTTATTTTCAAAATAAAAAAATATTAAGCTTCCTGGAGCATTAATCTACGAGAATTACTACAATTTAGAATATATTTTCAATACTTGTTAAATAGTCTCTTTTCAAGTATGAAACATTCACAGGCTTAACTTTATCATGTATGGCTGTATGCTTTTCAAAGCAATGCCAGTTCAACAAAGCACACTTCACTATAATATAAGCTTCATTAATAATTACCAATAAGGACGGCTTCATAGATGATTCCTGTATAGTAATCAAGACCACGTGCAAGACTGAGATCAAATCTAACTTTTTCTTTAATACCATACAGTTCACAATAATGCAATACCAGCTTGATTGCATCAAGACCATCCTTTGCTGCCTTTGAGCTTTTAAGAAGTTCATCTGCAAAAAGTTTCTCAACCAGCTCCTGGTCACCATTAAGGCGGACATATTTTCCAATACTTTCCGCTACTTCCTCTTGAAGACCCTTTTCCAACACCATCTCTTGACGTACGTTTTCCCATGGCAACTGTGTTATTCAGATGGTGGGAAACAAAGTAGATTAACCATACAAAACATATCAGATAGCACTAAAATTAAGTGTGTAAAAAAAGGAAAATTGAAGGAATATTCTCAAAGCACTTACTTTGTCAAGTTTATCCACAGCTGAACAAATCGCACGGAATTTCTCTGCAGGGACACCACATGCTTCAAAAATACCATCTAACAGTTGCCGATGGTTTATATTAACTACAAAGTCACCGAGTTGCAAAGTGCTGAGAATTTCATACACTACGCGGATGCACTCCACATCAGGAATCATTGGATCATACTGTCCAGCAATATCGAAGTCCTTTAAACAATTGGAAAGAGGTTTGAGACATTAGCCAAACACAACTATTATACTTTCCACTAAAGGATTAAAAAAAAGTCTGTACTTGGACAATCTTCGTAAAGATAGAAAAAGAAGCCAGTACATACCACAGCTTCTGCAATAGTAAGCAATTACCCCTTTCTCTGCTTATAAATACTTAAATACAGTACTACCTCTTCTAACATATCCAATTACCAAATATCATGCGCTATAAAAGACGGGTACACCACTAAAGCTGTCTCTTTAGTTGTCAGTTAGCAGACCAGTACAGATTTCACACCTGATTAAGACAGTGGAGCAAGATGTCGAAATATAGTGTTCTTACAGCACATTCTGGCAGTACACCAGTGAAGACTTCATTGTGATTATTAAATACATAGTAAGCGAACAGTAAACAATACTACAAGGAAATGTGACTAAAAACAAGAAAAGTCAATCAGAAGTAGGTTTATTTGCCCTTACTTGCTTATTTTGTAGATTTAAGGCTGTGACTTCCCACCAAAACAAATATATCCTCCATCAGTAATTAATGATAAGTTTGTTATGGGCACCTTGTAAGGCTTGCTACGTGCCTGATTTAGTTTCAACAGTTTTGAAAAGGCAATAACAGAGTGTTTCTAAACGAATATTGGGGTTTTAACTCTCTGTAGTATTTATTACATAAAATGTAGAATTATAATTAATACATGTGAGCATCTCATCACATGGCACACATCAAGTCGATAGCCCATTTCTTCTCAAACGTTGATTTGTGTTCGTAGTGTAATTGTTGCAACAGCTGCCTCAATCCTGTTTCTCAGGTAATGTACATCAGCTGGTAGTGGAGGTACATACACATGATCCTTTCTGAACACCCACAGGTAGAAATCACATGGCGTCAGATTGGGAGAGCGTGGAGCCATGTGAAAAAAGCTCCATCTTTGGGCCCTTTGTGGCCAATCCAGCAGTCGGTTACAGTGATGTTCAACCAATTTCGTACATCATTATGCAAGTGAGGCGGTGCACCATCTTGCTGCCAAATGAAGTTATTTGGTTCATCTTCTACCAATTGAGGAAATTGCCATAGTTCTAGAGCATCATGGTAGGAAGTACCAGTTACAGTTGTTTCTCCAAAGAAAAAAGGCCCATAGACTTTGCACTGAGATATGGCGCAAAAAACATTCAGTTTAGGGGAGACTCATTGCAATTATACCCTCTTGTGAGGATTTTCTGAACCCCAGATGCGCACATTACGAGTGCTCACATTTCCACGGAGGTGAAATGTCGATTCATCACTGAAAACATGATCCAGAAAATCTTAACCATCGGACAACAACATTTCATGTGCAAAGTTGGCACGTAAACCATGGTCTGTAGGCTTGAGAGCCTGTAACAACTGCAAACGCTAAGGACATAGTTGTAAGTGTTTCCGTGAAACTTTCCAAACAGTCGTCACCAGAACTGCTAATTCATGACTAGCCTTCTGAACTGATTTCTTTGGGCTATGCATGAAAGACTCTCACTCACTCAACGCACTTTCCACTAACCCTTGGTTGTCCTGTACTCTTTCATTTGCAAAGGCAGCCGGTATTTTGAAACTGATGATACCATCTATGGATGTTATCACTTGGGAGAACACATCTGAACTTAATACAGAACGCATGTTACACAGTAACTACAGGTTTGGTCTTTGCAAACTGCAGAACACAAAAATCTTTCCGTTCACTAGTCATCATTTTTGCTATTAGAGCTTTCTAACGGATAGTGGAGAAAACATTGCAAGCACATGTGCACAGGTACCAACAAACAGAACTGTTTGAGTTGCTCTTTCATTTCATGTATTAATTATAATTTTATGTTTTGTGTAGTCAATACCTCAAAGCGTTAAAACCCCGATATTCATTTAGAAACATCCAGTATATCATATTAATCTTGTTTTTTTCTTGCACAACAACTTTAGTTTTACCTTCTTTACAGTCATTCAGATTCAATTATTACCTACCACTCTACAATTTAGTAAAGCTACTGGTAATAGCAATCTCATTTGCCCTGCAAATGCAGATGTTGAAAAGGGCAGTTTGGTATAAAAATATTTTGTATTAAGATGATAAAAATATTGTGCACCATCAGTGTTTCTGTGTTTTAGTAGCTTTATGCCTACTGTAGTCTATCACAAAGTCAGTCACCTACAGAAATTTTAAAACTGATATAACATTAAAAACATAAATAAATTTGGAGTGATCCATTTTTTCCTTAAGACTTTACACCTTTGACGTAGAGGTCATTAGAGGCGGCAAAGGACTGGAGGCAAGGAATGGGAAGGAATTCAGCCATGGCCTATTGAAAAAAAGAACCTTGGAATTTGTATGGAGTGATTTGGATAAACCATGGAAAACGCAAATCTGGATACCCAGATGCGGATTCGAACCCACATCCTCCCGAATGTGACGCCAGAGCACTACTGCTCACCCACACCACTCAGTGCAATTAATCCAATAAGAGATATTTTAAGAATACAATATTTCATATAGCTGAAGCAGCAGTAGTTGCCTGAATAAAGAAAATCATTATTCTACACAAAGGAAAATCATTTCCCCATTTTGTTTAGTCATATTAAGCTATTGAACAAGGTAATTACAGATAGCTGGGTTAGACTTGACATTGTACGATATTCCTGAAATGAAAATACCAACTGCAAGTATAATATTATTTAAAAAAATAGTAAGAGTAATTCAGACAAGGAATAATACAAAATGGAGGTCATTACAGAAGCAATGGTCATGCCACGTCATTCTGTCATCTTCTTCTATATCAAAATTTATGGATAAAGAACAAACTTCATAACTTACTTACAACATTGGTCAGGGATATATACAAATATGTAAAGAAGGTCACTATTTTTCTGATAAAACTTGTTAATGTGATGTGGGTGTTGAAACAGATAATGAACTGCAGCATAACTTCTCTTTACAAGCACAAGAAATTGTGCAAACCAATTTAGAATCAAAAAGTCCAGAAAAACCACATCAGTAGCCAATGAGATACCACTAACCTAAAGAAAAACTATATTCTAAATTTTAGACTTAAGATAAAATCAATCAAACGTGGCTCTTAAAAAGTTTGTTCCGTACTTAGATGTCCAAATGTTAAAGCATATTCAAGTGAACTATGATACAGTGGACATCTAAATAAGATGAAAATTTAAAGAAGGTGACAAAATTTTGTTTTGGTTTCACTGCCCACCACAGATGATCTGACTGAGGTGGTTGCATCATACTTTTAGATTTTGACAACATCCATATAAGCCTTCGGATCAAAATACTATTTAGACAATTAAATAATTGTACCAATAACATTGCTGAACATTTATACACTTTATCCAATAAAACAAACTCTTAGTAAACTAAGCTTACGAGAAGAAAAAGAGGTTATGAAGCAGTTTCTCTCTATTAATATCAATTTCTTTTTACTACTAATAATTTTTTGTGGTCCAATGCCCTCACCATTGAAGTATAATTCATCAAATATCAATGTATTCATATTTTTTTGGTTAAAAATCCAAATACAGCTCAAAATTAGCTGAAAATCCGAGAAGGAACAATTTCATTCAGGAGCTGAAGTTAGGATTGGATGGAAATACAAGGATTTGGATTTGTAAAAGAAAATATGATGGATTACAAAGAAAATAATTATAGGTATTTAACAGATATTTGAGGCGAAAGATGAACGAATTCAGAGTTTAGCTTCACAGCACGAAAAATGGTATGTTAACTACCAACCTAGAATAACCAGGAAAATCAGAAGAATACTACTTACTTCCTAAAAAAAATTATGGAACTACACTCTAGCTTCACAACTAATTAAGAAGTTCAAAATGAGGAGCAATCAAATAAATATAAAACAATTTTATTTCTGCGTAAATTTGATTTAAGACCTGATAAAAACTTACACACTGAAAGAATTCTCTATAGCGGCCTCTTGTCATAGCAGGATTGTCCCTGCGATACACCTTAGCAACATGGTATCGCTTGACATTAGTTATTTTGTTCATTGCCAAGTAACGAGCAAATGGGACAGTGAGGTCATATCTGAGGGAGAGTATCTCACCTCCTTGATCTGCCAAGTCATAAATAAGCTTGGAGTCTTCTCCATATTTCCCAGTAAGCACTTCCTAGGAAAAAAATAATAATATAGATATATATAAAATAAAAACTCACTGGACCATAACTGAAAGCTTGTGGCCAGTAACAATATATAATGAAAAAATTCTGTGAATGGATATGGATTAAATTGCTTTAGTTTTTCATACACACTTTCAATTCAAATATAGGAGTGTCAATAGTTTCTGCCCCATGTTTCTTGAATACTGCAATAATTTTCTCAAGAACACCAGAACGAAGAGCCATCTGTTCCGGACCATAGTCCCGGGTTCCTTTCGGTGTTTTAAGAGTAAATTTGTGGCTAGCAGATGTCTCATCAGTTACTTGAGGTTTTAATACTTTATTTTTAGCACCAGGCACCTGGAAAAATAAAAAGTTGCAGAATATTTCAGGGGGTTTAAAGTCAAACTTTCAGAATCAAGAAGAAAATATTCAAGAGCACACAACTGTTTATAACAAAATATATCTTCTCTTAAAAATTTGTATTAATAAATATTAACTGAATAGTAAATTAATACACTGTTTCGAAGACAGCTCTCTACTTCAGCTGGCATGTAATCACTTATGCCCATGCCCGCACAAGCTAACACAATATGTATATGTAACAATGAAAGGAAAGAAATGCCTACCTCCCAATCTGAACTCCGCAGGTGGGAATTGGCATATCAACACATCCTTCAAACTAGACATCCCCCAGGCCTTAATTTCCGTTAACATCTTCCATCCTCACCCTATACACCCACCACTGGCTAGTACAATAGTTCATTAATTTTCATTATATTTTTTTATTTATTTTTTAATAACTATTATATTTTTTATCATTTTAATCTTTCGTATACTCGCGGGTATATTCTCGTTGCTGCCCCCACCACCTCCGACGGTCTGTTGCGTTCTATGAGTGGCTGCGTCCAACGCAAGACCAGCCACCTCTCTGTTAACTTGAAAAAGGGGATTTTCACCCGAAATATTGTTTTTTCTTTGTGTGTTGTGCTGTGTAGCTGCCGCCCTCCTCCCTTCAACTTTGGTGAGTGTTGGGTGAATTTTCCCTTTCTGTTCCATGTACAATATGTGTATGATTAGATACAAGTTAGTCAATTTAGAGCTGCAATTATATAAAGCAGTTTCTTTCAAATCCGCATCTATACTCTGCAATATGTCATTTGCTTTGCACCAAAACTAATTTCCAGGCTGCACATTCCAATCTCCAATGGCTTTAGAGAAGAAATAATCCATATAGGTACTTTATTTCCCCTGATCTTACTGATCCTATCATTGCAATCCAAGTACATTTATGGCAGAAGTACTTCATGACATTAGCTTGTTACTAAATAAATTTATGTGGAAACTATGTCATCTGATACTACAGGATCTGTTTGATTTCCACATCAATTCTGTAACACTTTCCTAAGGAATAGGACTACAAACCGAGCAGCTCTTCTAAGGACATTTTCAATATTATTATTAATTCAACCCTTGCAACACAGATCCCACACAGCAAAACAATATTCCAGCAGAGATGTTGAACCAGATTTATCAGCTATTTCCTATACATATTACTTGTAAAATCCGACCTACAATTGCAATCTATAATTGGTTTTAAAACAACTGACGTGCTGACCCAATTTCAATGTTGCTTTTTACTGTTTACACTTAAATACTTAATGTGCTCAACATTCCCGAGAACTGAACGGCTAATTTTTTGTTCATGACCGAATGGCATCTCAAATTTTCTTTTTAAAAAATATAAAATGTTAATACTGGTTGTCAAACTCCATGTGACCAGCACAAAAAGACTGGCTTTTTATTGTGTACAATTGATGTCAACAAGGCCCAATGTAACTAAAACAAGGACAGGAAAAGTTACCAACCACTCATCATTAAAGTTGAACAGCACAATATATCATACTACAGGGCGTTCGCCGGGAAACGCAACCCACTGTTAGCGCTACAAGGAAGAAACTGCTCGCGGCGAGCGAGCGGTCAGCTCCCGGCATTTTTCGACCGTCGGCCGCGGACTATTTCATAAACTTGTATGTGCTAAGCATTTAAATGTGACGTAATTCATTAGCTTACCTTATAAAAGATGCTGGAAGTGTTGACACTCTTGTGTAATGCACATTTCACATCTTCTGAACATATTTCGAGACACACACTGCCCTAACTGACTAAATGATTTTTTGGGTGACTGTTCTAGTCGAAAAGCGATATCGTCAATTTTCTCCTCTGTGAGAATACGGTTGACCGACAGTCTCTTTTGTTAAAAAATGAACCCGTTTCTCTTACTTTTTTAACCAGACGCAGAATTGTTGATTTAGCTGGCAGTAAAGCGCCAGGAAATTCGCGACGAAATTTACTGCGACACTTTTTAAACGACTTCTTCTTCACATATGTATCGTAGAGAAATATTCTTTGTTGCAAACTGTAACGTACCATAATTTTACTCACACTCAAACACGGTACAGATTAGTAAGAGTATGAAGCCCCAAACCAGCCAAACCGCAAAGAAACGTTTATTCACAACACTGATTAATAAGAGACTGAAGTCACAAACTAGCTACAATGCAAAGAAACCGTTCTTAACAATGTAAGGGTCACTGCACTGCACTGTTGGGGCAGCGGAGGTGTTAAACAGTGTGGTGATTCACGGTGCCGCGTGGCGGAAACTGCTGGCCCCGCTGTCCAAGCAAGTTGCCGACGGCAACAGACTGGGAGGGTTGCGTTTTCCGGCGAACGCCCTGTATTTAGGCCCACATAGAATGAAAAGAAATTTCACAAAAGACTCAGCTTGTCAGTACACAGAAAAATAAAGAACTTGTATGATTAGAAGATGAAGCTGAACTCTCATGGCACAATAATACATCACGGACATCCTGCGTCCTCGGATGTTACCTTTCATGTGACAGTGTTGTGGTGCTATTTTTCAACATCATAATGCTTGTCCACACATGGCACATGTCTCATTAATTGTCTAGATGATGCTGAGATACTCCTGCAGCCAGAAAGGTGTCCAGATCTGTTTCCAATAAAATGTGTGGGACAAGATCAGATGTTAATTCCATCTCATTGCCAGAATCCAGGATTTTGAGGACCAGTTACAACAGTTGTGGGTCAGCTTGCCTCAGTAGAGGATAAAATGGGTTTACGATATTCATCCCAGCTGCAAAATAACTTCTCAACCCGTGAAGTTTCATTTCATTTCCTCCTCCCCTTCTGGGTGCTTCACTTTATTTTGCCAGGTAGTGTATACAGAGTAAGTTATAATGCTTGTCACAGTTCTGGTGGTCAACATATACAAGTGACCAGTACAAAAGAGATGGCTTTTATTATTATTTTTAAGACTCCAAGAAATTAAAACAATGGTGGGGAAAGTAAATACAGCATAAGCCACTAAAGTTAAAGGCTCAATCACAAAGTGAATTTTTAATGATTAGCACTTTTCAGCATGTCACTAGAGCAAGGAAAGTTTTGAAACTAGAAACAGCAATGTTTTGGCCACGGAAGAAACCATTCTGGCATTTTACTGGATTTATTTCAGGAAACCTGATTGGAGACTAAATCCACTTCCCCCCAAAGGCCCAAACAAACTATTATCCTTGGCAAATTATAGGACAAACAGAAACATGAAAAAATAAGTGACATGACAGAGAAAATTGTTAAGTGGGATGACAGAAAATTGTTAAGTGGGATGTCAGTGAAAATTGTTAAGGGAGTGACCATAAACTAAGTAGCTCCATCTAGGGGAGGGGGGAGAGGTTATCTGGAAAGCTACACTGGGCTACATAGTGGTATTGGTTAATTGTACCAAGAGCAATATTCCAGCACTAATTCGTGAAGGTTCCGAGGTTAATGAAAGCCGCGATAAAGCTAACGTACTAAATACTGTATTCAAAAATTCATTTACAAATGAACATAAGGATAGTATTCCCGTTTTCCCACGCCGTGGCGAGTCGGTGATGGAATCATTACGAATAGATACTGCAGGTATCGTTAAGCAATTAGAGCTCCTGAAGTGGGGGAAAGCACCGGGCCCGGATGGAATTCCAGTAAGAGTATTTTCAGAGTATGCTGCAGAAATCGGGCCATTTCTGTCTGATATATTCAGTAAATCATTAGAAGAGCGAAAAGTACCTTCAGACTGGAGAATCGCGCAAGTTACTCCGATTTTCAAAAAAGGTGATCGAAGTGATCCTGGGAACTATCGTCCCATATCTATAACATCTGTTTGTAGTAGAGTTATGGAGCATATTATATGCTCGAACATTATGAATTTTCTAGATTATAATAATTTGCTTACAACAAAT
Source organism: Vandiemenella viatica (assembly GCA_031002005.1). Classification (NCBI taxonomy): domain Eukaryota; kingdom Metazoa; phylum Arthropoda; class Insecta; order Orthoptera; family Morabidae; genus Vandiemenella; species Vandiemenella viatica. The sequence continues at coordinate 312,605,113 of CM061920.1, read as the reverse complement.
CAACATGGATTTCGGAAGAAAAGATCATGTGAAACACAGCTGGCCCTATTTACACATGACGTAATGAAAGTTATCGATACAGGTTCACAAGTAGATGCAATTTTTTTAGATTTCCAGAAAGCCTTTGACTCTGTGCCACACAACCACCTTTTAGCGAAGCTTCGAGCGTACGGTATATCGGATCAGCTTTGTGAATGGATAAAGGATTTTTCAACTGGTCGGTCGCAGTATGTTGTCGTTGAAGGAGAAAGTTCTTCTAATCTAGATGTTACATCGGGTGTACCTCAAGGAAGTGTAATAGGACCACTTCTTTTCTTAATTTTTATAAACGATCTCGGAGACAAAGTGAAAAGCCTTTTTAGACTGTTTGCTGATGATGCGGTTATTTATAGGGAAGTAAGAACTTTGGCAGATTGCTTAGAAATTCAGCGCGATCTGGATGTTATTTTGGCTTGGTGCGCTGAGTGGCAACTTACTCTAAACTGTAAAAAGTGCAAGACAATGAGCATAACTAACAAAAAGAATCCGATTGTTCAGAAATAAGAGTTAAACAATACAGTTATTGATATGGTCGATTCTATTAAATATTTGGGAGTAACAGTACAAAGGAACATGAAATGGGACATACACATTAATTCTTTAGTAGGTAGAGCAAATTCTAGGCTGCGATTCATAGGTAGAATCTTGAAAAATTGTAATGAACAAACAAAGGAGATAGCATACAAATCTCTTGTGCGTCCACATTTGGATTATTGTTGTGCCATTTGGGACCCGTTTCGTAAGGGATTGATCGAAAATATAGAGAAAGTACAGAGAAGAGCCGCTCAATTCGTGACCGCTTGCTACAGTCCTTATGAAAGCGTCACAGAACTGATTAGTAGATTAGGTTGGGAGTCTCTGGTAGATAGACGACACACGTTTCGTTTAAACTTATTGGAGAACATGCGTACTCCAACTTTCACTCATGAGTGTAGTGAAATACTTCTTCCACCAACCTATTTGAGTCGGAAGGACAGGAAAGATAAAATTAGAGAAATAAGGTGCCGGACTGATTCTTATATGAATTCTTTTTTCCCTCGTACCATTAGGGATTGGAATGCACAGCAAAGAGATTAGCTTTGGTGCTGAGCACCCTCTGCCACCCACAATTTTGTGAATTGCAGAGTATATATGTAGATGTAGATTGGTGGTGGTGGAAAGAGGGTGAGGGGGTTTCCGAGACAGGCCATGTAGCTTTTCATTCAAATTATTTATCACAGTTAAAATGAGGTACAAAACACTTAGCAGTATGTAAATATTTATTTCTGTCATTTAATTATATCCATATGTGATTTACAATATTCTGACAAGAGAAAACAGTACAATTTGTCTTCAGGAATCAATATGGAAAAAAATACGTGGTACATAGGGGGGGGGGGGGGACAAAAGCTAAATCAGGCTATATGGGGGGTTCACAAGAGGCCAAAATGGAGCTACATGGTTTATAGACACTCCCTAAGTGACATGTCAGATAAAATAGTTTCAACCACTCTCAAAAAGACTAAATGGTAACTTTAAATATAATGCATCTGAAGAGTAGATTTTAAAAATTTGATTTATTACCAAAGGTAAATACCATCATAAAAAGTAGAGCAAAATAACAACTTCATTAAAGAACATATATAACTTATATAATTTAAAACTGATCAATAGACAACCAAAATTTAGGAAGGGGCAAAGTTTTATTTTTGATAAATTAAAAAGCATTAACTTTCTTATGTGTGTGTTAAAGACAATCTGAACTGTATTATAAATTAAGTAATGGTTGATAAAAGCCACTCTGAGAAAAATATGCCAAAATTAATATACTACAGATAGTACTGTTCCACGGGTGGAAACTAAATAAGCTACGATAATAATTCACTAATGTAAACTAGGGTTGTAAGAGAGGTCATCTTTGTGGATGTTTTGTGGAATCAGAAGTGGAAAAATAAATTTATACTTATTTAGATTTTAATATAATATTTTAATTAGATAGGGATGGAGCACACATCGGTGGCAATTTCCCTGCAACCCATCTTCTCCCTTCCCTGCACTCACCTACATCTCCCATCGGCAAATTTGAACTTTAAATTCATTCCACGTTTTTGGTAAATTAATCCTCATTTCTCTTGGTAACTTATTAGAATCCCTAGCACCCTAATCCAAAAAGGAGAATCTTCTTGCACCTTTGCGCCTGAAATAGAGTGCTAGCTTTTGTTCAGTCATCTTTTCCCTTCCATGCATTACTTTTATTTCTTACACCAATATCTTTCCATGCTTCATCACCAATATACGACTTGTACACTCCCATGACCCTCTTCACCCTCCTCCTGTCTTCCAATGAATCCCATTCCAGCTCTTTTATCATATATGTTACTGATTGCATTCTGCTGTAATTTCCAGAAACAAATCTAGCAGCCCTTTTTTGCAACCTCTGCAACTCCTGTATTTGATAGCCAAAATGTGGGTTCCACACTACACTACCATATTCAAGCAATGGTCTGACCAAAGTTATGTAACCCAATTCTCAAACTTCTCTCATACATCCCCTCATCACTCTCTCCAACAAGTGCAGAATTTTGAAACCTTTTCCTACAACCTCACCAATGCGCCCTGCCCAGTTAAGTTTGTTTTCAGATGTAATGCCAAGATATTTACATTTAAAGTCTTGAACAATCAATTATTGCCCCACCTTATAATCAACCTTTAGTTTTTTATTTGTATGTCTAATAAGTAGACTATTCTTTGCATTTATCATCATCCCATGTTTACCAACCCAACTAGATATCCTATCCATTTTAACCTGCAGCTCTTTACAGTCCTCTACCATTTTGATCCTTTTATATAGCATTATATTATCTGCAAACAATCTAATTTCTGATAGCAAACAATCAACACAATTATTCATTAGAATAATGAATAGCAATGGTCACAATACACTACCCTGTGGTACTCCCATTTTTACTTCCACTTTTTTTGATACTGCATTTCCTACCCTAACTTTGTTTTCTACCTTTTAAAAATTCTTCTACCCAGCAAATCACTATCATCCACTCCAATAGTTTTTACCTTATTTACTTCCATTTTATGGCTCGCTCTGTCAAAAGCCTCCCTTTTCAATTTCAGGTGAAATATCTTGTATATATCCCACCAACTGAGATTCGCATGAATATCCTTGCCTAAAGCCATGTTGCTTACTCGAAAACCACTTACGCTCCTCACATATATTTCTGATGTGGTTACATATCAGTCTCACCATTAATTTACCTGCCACTGATGTCAAACTGATAGGCCTATAATTTTCGACTATTTCTCACCCCTCCTTTACGTACAAGCACTTCTATCGCACTTTTACAGTCCTGTGGTAAGCAGCAAGTATACAGACACAATTTAAATAATATTTCAAGATAAGGTATAATGTCACATCCAGCTATCTTTTAAGATATCTGTAGTAATATTATCTACACCGGCCCCTTTGTTTTTTCAGCTTTCTTATTTCCTTCCTGATATCCTCAGGATGAATTTTAAATTTTTTGGTCTGTTCATTTCTAATTGTGTTGTTAAGCTCGTTCTCAGAGTTAGACCCTCCCGTTTCTGATTCATTGTCCATAATGGTCTCACTAAACCAGTTACTTAAAATCTCTGCCTTTTCAGATCCTCAGTAACTTCTTCTCCATCCTTATCTATAAGTGTCTCAACACCCTCCCTTCATCTCAGTTTTCTAACATAGTCATAGAAATCTCTGGATGCATCAGTCAATGGTCCCCCTGCATTGACAATACAATAAACCCATCTTTAGCCACTTTCCTAGCTATTGTTAAGTCCTTGTTTTGGTAGTTTTAAATATTCCCTACTACCCTGCTGTCTATTAACTCTTATGGTGTCTTCTTACCAACCTCTTTAATGTCCTCACCTCCCAATTATAGTATACAGTTTCTCTATTTCTCTTCATTTTCTGTTTTGGACTAAATTTTTCTTTCCCCTTTTTTATCTCCTTGAACTCTTCCCACATTGACACTACTTTCCTTGTGCCTTCCTTCCATTTGCTTAAATGTTATCTGAAATATTTCCTCAAATTCAAAATGTGTGCCTTTTTATAATTGTACCTATTTCCCCCTTCAATTTTGGCTGCTGGTTTACTGAATCCTCTAATATCCATCAGAACTGCTTCATGATCACTAATTCCTTTATTTACTTGACACCCCACAAGGTTATTATCGGGCTTTATTAGGAATACATCCAAAATATTTTGTCCCCTAGTGTTCTGCTCTACCACTTGTGTAAATCCTCCTTCCCTTATTAGGGTATTTGCAAACCTCTGTTCCTTTGTGTTATTAATCTTCCTCCCCAGTTTACACCTGGAAAATTTAAATCCACACCAATAATGACCAATCTATTCCCACCTCTGACATCTGAGTATGAATTTAATTTCTCCAAGAGCCTCATCTGTCATTCTTCCACTGTGGTAAGCAGCCAACACCCTGATTTTTTCTTATTCACTACCCCAGAAATCTACCCCAAGTAACTCGTGGTCCTGATCTGTGAACACCAGTGAGCTGTGGTAGTTTTTGGTAACTAGTATGAAAACTCCTCCACCAATTGCTCCACTATATGTGCAGTACACACTGTAAACATTGGGAAAAACCTTGCTGTCTATTACTTCTTTTAACCAACTCTCTACCCCAATTATTATTTGTGGTTCGTGTATCTCTATGAAGTTTGCAAATTCGATTACTTTGTTCCTTATACTTCTACAGTTGACCAGTAACACCCTTATTACTGGCATTATATTTTCAGTATTAACCTCTTCCTTCCAGTCAGTTATCGTTTCAGTAATTTCATCTATTTCTTTAACAGCTGTGATTTTTCCCATCGTGGATCTACAATCAGTATCACTTTGATCATCTATTTCAATCCCTTCATCTGCTGCCCCTATCCTAATAAAGGCACAGTCCTGACTCCATGACTGGAAATGGGCTCCCTTACTGCTTTAGCTAACAATTCAGAAAGTACCCCTTTGCTCTTTCTATTTAAGTGTGGGGCATGCCTAGTGAAACCCCACCTTACCAATGGTGTTCACAGCCACAATCCCAAAGACAGAACTAATGCCTTTCCCAAGTAACACTTCCGTTTCCACATTTACCCGCCTCACAGCATAGTTCAATTGTGGCCGGTCATGACGACTTAGAACCTGCATGAGTTCCACCCTGGTATGCTGCACCTCCTTCACCGCCTTCCTCAGGTCACTCTCTATACTATAACTTGCGTTTCAATCAATACTATTCCCTGCATCTCCCACTATCACTACTCCTTAGTGAAACTCCTACAAAGTGAACCTATATCCCCTATTACCTGACCTAATGTTGCACTAGGTTTATTACTGCACTATTTTATTAAAAAAAACTTAAATCGAAATAAATATATTTTTTAACACAACTTCTACAATTTGCATATGCATAGTCTATTTCCATATAATAGTGACATATTGATTTATTCTTCGTCTCATCTTTCAATAACAGAAAACAAGGAATGACTTCACAAGTGAATTAAATTATTTACATAACTACGCAGGAATCAACATAATCTTTGCCTTATGAAGTTTGCAGAATTCATAGCTCATCTAATTTATTGACAAGGATAAAGCCAAGCCACAGCTCTTCAATGTGCCCACCACATGGCTTTCTATTACTCTAGTGGTCAATTCATAGTCCAAAATGTAGGACTTACGAGGGGTTGCAGGTGATGGATGTTGTTGGCCTCCCACACATAAAACACGGCTCCCTGCTGTCCAACATCCTACAAGAATGCGACAAGAACACTGGTATGCCATAAGAAAGTATGAATGGAAAAGACTGTTTGGAATGGACCACTTCTAGTAGGGCGAAAGGGTGAGCAAATCTTACACAGAAGTCTTAAAAGTTGTACCATGAATAGGCAGCTTTACTTTAAATTTAAGTTCAAACTTGTAAATTGTCATTTACGTGACAATACGATTCAATGAATATATATTGAACATTGGATAGGATAAAAAACCACCGCTTACCAAAGAAGGGGATTCCAGCGGCGTTGGTACACGAAAAAAACACGAACACACAAAAAATAAAATTTTCGAGCATGGCTCTTCCTCAGTAGACGTGAGATGGCTGCACGCAAGCGCTGCTGGCAGCCAACTCAGCACTTGCGTGCAGCCATCTCACTTCTACTGAGGAAGAGCCATGCTCGAAATTTTATTCTTTGTGTGTTCGTGTTTTTTTCGTGTACCAACGCCGCTGGAATCCCCTTCTTTGGTAAGCGGTGGTTTTTTATCCTATCCAATGTTCAATATATCCGCTTTTAGCGCCTTTGTTTCCTAACAATCTATATATATATATATATATTGCAAGTTAAACAAACCTATATACATCCTCATTAAAACTTGAGGAAGTGGAAGTAGGATTTCATGTGGATGTACCGCACTTACATCCTTATTGTTAACATTTGGCAAACTATTGAAGGAAAAAAGTTAGCAATTAAACTGAATCTTTTAAGTGACTCCAAAGGTAAATTGAACGACATTATTCAAAATTACCCTACAACAATATAAAATCACTAAATATTAATTAGGTACAGTAAAAACCAAGACTTGCTTTAATCAGAAAATAATCAACACTCAACAAGCAAATACAGGATTAAGGATAATTTCAGTTTAAGATTAATGCTGGAAGGAGTACCAAAGAACAATGGAAGAAATACCAAATTTAATTGCAGAGAACCAACATTTTATCATATAAGGCCATTAAAACGTGTAACAGACCGCAATATTCACTACATTAAAAGATGATAATTACAAGGAAATTCATTTAAATCCTCCAAAAAATATGCTTTTTACCCAAACAGCTAAACCTTTTTAATTAAATCATAGTTTTAAAAAAATGAAATCTCTCTCTCTCACACACATACACACAGTATGAACTTAAGCACAACTTACCTGCACACATATATGACGAGATGCAAACATTGGAAAAGGGTTCATTTTAATCCATCCCAAGCGCATTGAAAAAATTAGTGCCGGTAATGGTGTCATAGTAATGGCGACGATAGCAAAGAAGTATCCACAGCAATAAGTTATGAAACAGGAGCAAAAATTCTTCTCTCAGCAACAGGTATTCTTTTACGTTGCCCAAAAAAGAGCAAAAGGAAACAAGGATATAGAGAAATGACTAAACAATAAAGAATCTCATTTTAAAGTCAACTGTAAACAAGTCATATATAAAACCATTGAAGGATCATTCAGTTTTAAGGCTTAATAGTTATTATTTACCAGCTTCAGTTCAGCAAGACTTCATGCTATATCCAAGCATCTCTTTTTATACAACATCTTTGCATCAAGAAACAAAATAGCGAACCAGTGAACCGAATAAGATCTAAAATTACTGCAAGGTATTAAAAAACTTCCAAAATAGTCATTTATTAGCACATTTCTATTTAAGAATGTTTGTTAAAAGATAAATGCAGTCTGTTAAAAATAACTCTGAATGATGCTGCCCATACAATTTTGCAGACATTAAACTGTAATGTCAACAAAATGTACAGTCTCCCTGTAGACAGTTACCACAGAGCTGCAGGAAAAACAGATTGTGTCACAAAAGAGTCAAAACCATAAACAAGCACTGACCTTAAAGTAGGTGCAACTACTGGAAGCAATGCACAAAATGACTTGGTACAAACATGTAAAATGGACTGACAACTTACAAAAGGTGATAAAAGTGAGTTGATGTGTAATCTAAAATAACCAGTTGCTTAGTATAGACCTGTGCAAGAGTCCACCATCCTATCAGGTAAAATTTCAATTTTTAACAGAGGTCTAACCCCATTAATGTTAAGAGTTCTACATACAATAACAGCTGCATCAAATAGAGATTGGTTAAGCAATAGTAGAAAAAATATTGCTGATATAGATGGCAGAGAGGACAACGTACAGAGATTCTGGGAAAAAATTTAGCAGCGAATGGGATCAAACGGATGTGTGTTGCATAGGACAGGCACAAATGCCTGATCCAACCTGCACAGTCTGGAGGAGCTAGACTGCAAAGTGAGTATTGAGATTGATTGTGTGATAGGAAGTAGCTTGAATAACAACTAAGTGATAGAGGTTATTAGTGAAAACCATCTGGTTGTGATAATTCATCCTTCATGCTACCAATTTGAGAGTACAGCTAACAAAAAGTGGGGCAGTGATTACAATAAAGTTTGGATACAGGGGGTAGTAGTCACTAGTCATCAGCATAGCATAACTTTATACAGTTTGTATCTGGCATATCATTATTGTAAGAATTGACGAGCACTAGTGTGAGAATGTGGTAGCCCATTCTTGATGGAAAGTGGTTGGCTTGTTCTGTGTCCAACAGTGACTTTGAAGCAGCAGACAGTTGTGTTTTTGACACAAGTGGTCAATATTTTGCATGCTATGTCTCTTTCTAGTTTGTGCAGTAATTTATCCAGCAACACCATTTCGTAGTCTGGAGACAAGTTGACACAACAATGAAAGTTTTCAACTTCTTATGTTCTCAGCCTTACGTCCAACCTAGAAATTATTCAGAGCTACTATACCAGCTTTTGAAACCAGCTGGAAATTGCTACTTGAATTCTGTCGAAGTTGAGTGCCAGCAGTTTAAAGTAAATGCTGACAAGTGTGACAGGGCAGTAAATGGAAGCATCTAGTGGCTTTCCTGCTTTGAGGACTGCTAATGTACATGAAATCTTAAATTGCGGGGATATGTTTCCAATATGTTGCTGAAAAAATTTATCAGCCATGTTATCCATTGTTTCCTCAAGTGTCTTATGAATTCAAGATACATGCCACCATCTGATCCCACTACCTTTCTCAGTTTTACCATCCTTGTAACATCAGTTGTTTTGGATTCACTGAAAATACTTTAAAAAGTAAGGTTGTCCTGCAAGTTGTTGTCAGTACAAGTTAGCTCTTTCAGTTACTTTATATTTACAACCGAGTCATCAGGAATCTTCACTGCAAGTTTTGATGCACAGAGTCATTTCTGCTGGTGATATGTCTGTCTCTTGACTGGAGATATTAGATGCAAAGTCGAGTTTCCTTACAAGAGTCTATACCTTCGTACTTGAGTGTGAGAAGTTTGTATGGAAAGTTAGTTCTTTCAATTTCTACTTCCTTCCTTCATTTAGTTTTTTTTATTATTATTTTATTACCAACTGTGGAGTCACTAATGTCCTCTTAGGCTTTATTTATAAAGCTCGGGTATAGTCAGCCAAACATGGAATGTAATGTTTTTTAAATCCTTGTGGAATGTTTCATTTTACCAACCAATAATTGCTCCTGTATCTTTCCGCTTTTTGTGATAGCCAGCGCAGATTACTCTGCATCTCGTGTCCAGTTTGCTTTTCTGAAATTCCATCTTTATCTACTTACAGATTTCAAGCCCAGCATTTAACTATTGTGAGACATACTACTTGGAAAAAATTATGGATCTCTTTTGTGTAACTTAAAGGAAAACTGTTGTCACTAATAGTGACAAGGCAATGAGTGTCATATAGCCGAGTAAAAGGTTCCTATGTTATTGGCAACTTAACAATTGTGGAATCCCTGATTTACAATTGATTCTGCTAGTTTCTCTTATGGGTAGAAGATACTCAAACAGCAGTAATAGACAGGTGAAGAACATATATGACGAACACAAGAATACAAAATATTTTGGTTTTACACCTTATTCATGAGTCATGTGGCTCGGGAGGTGTGCACACGCCGAAGTATCCTACATGACTGAGTGCATTGTCAATAATGATCAAATAAGACATTTAAAAACAGATAAGCAAGCATTCAGCAAATGAACAGCAAAATAATTAGGTGCAAGACATCAATGAGTAGAAACAATGTATTGTACATAAAATTTACTATAGTCCATTATTTACTCTGAATTGATGGCTCAAAGTCACATTCGCCTTTCAAGCTGACCATCAATTTGGTTTACACTAATACTTCTGCATTTGTCTGTGCATGTGCAATTATGTCTATTGGTTCTCTCTTCTCTGCATAATTTGGGTAGCATAAATGCATTTGAGAGGGGATGAAGCAGAGATCTTTAACCACAGTGTTCAAAAATATTAAGCAACGTTGGTAAGAGAAAAGTCAGTAATTATAACTAAGCAAATTAAAGGACACTTATAAGCAGTGTGAAGAAGTAATTGTAAGCCGTATGTAGGTTTTTAATGAAGTTGGAAATAACTTACCAGCTCCACACAAGCATATCGGTAACCACAGCAGAACTCATTGTGGATAAAATAGATGTTATCATATAAAGCATAGATTATCACTATTTTTGAAAAAAAGACAAAAAGAATAACTCACTGCCCCTTTTTCAAAAAAAAAAAAAAAAAAAAAAAAAAAAAATCATGCCTGCTTTTCAGAAAAAACTACAAACAGACTCCATTATTGTAATAAATAATCTAACTCGCAGTGTTCCAACTTTTTTGGTTCGTAACCTACTTTCTGAAACAGTGATTCAATGGTGTACCTCTTATGCGATGTGTACAATATCAAATACATAAAACCAAGGACACATTTCTAAAATTATTTTAACTAAAAGATATTAAGACACTGACAGTGTATTGTTCAGTTTGATTAAGAAATAAATTTTATGAAACAAATATTAGACCTTTAGCTCACTCTAATTTGGTGCCTTATTTGTCATCAGCCATCTGAAATCACCACATTCCTCTACTTACAATCTGTTTCTTTTCTTAGATAATAAATTTCTACCTACGCTGAATCATCTTTTGGCTACACATTTTAGAAGGAATAAATGATAAATTAATTCCTGTGGGAATTTTTTTGTGACTTATCTAAGGCATTTGACTGTGTAGATCATAAAATTCTAATACAGAAACTAAAGTATTATGGTATAAATGGCATTGTTAATAAATGGCTTAGTTCTTACATTCTAAACAGAAAACAAAGTATCAATGGAGAATTTTAAGGCTGCCTTAAGAGGTCCACTGTTTTCTGAGTGGAAATTAATCAGATGTGGAGTACCTCAGGGTTCTATATTGGGGCCACTATTGTTTTTAATATATATATAAATGATCTACCCTGTGTTTCATGTAAAAATTCAAAATTTGTCCAATTTGCAGATGACACAAACATAGGAATTAAAAATACTCCAGATTTATCTATAGAATATATTTCAAATTATGTCTTTGAAGTGATTAATAAATGGTTTACAGCCAATGGCTTGTCTTTAAACTTTGATAAAACTCGGTATATGCAATTCAGTATATCACACAGATTAACACCAGATATAGACATAAAATTGAAGGCCAGTCTATTCAAGAGGTAGAGAGTGTGAAATTTCTAGGTTTGTATATTGATCACAATTTAAATTGGAAAGTACATGTTTCTGACTTATTAAAGCGATTGGGTGCAGCCACATTTGCAATTCGTACAATTTCAGCTATAGGTGATCTCCGTATAAGGCAGCTAATTTATTTTGCTTATTTTCACTCCTTATTGTCATATGGAATAATATTCTGGGGCAATTCTATCCATAGATCAAAAGTGTTCAGAGCCCAAAAGCGTGTAATAAGAATTATGTGTGAGGTTAGCAATAGAACTTCATGTAGAGAGCTGTTCAAGAAGTTAGGGATTTTAACATTAATGTGTATATATACTCAGATGCTAATGTCCTTTGTAGTCACAAATTATACTTTGTTTGAAACAAATAGTAAAATACACAATTATGGCACTAGAAATAAAAATGATCTTCACAAGTATTAAAAGTCATCGTCATTTGTTCAAAAAGGGGTCCGATATTCAGGGATACATATCTTCAATAAGCTCCCAACACATATTAAATGTCTAGCAGATAATAATAATAAATTCAGGAAAAAATTGAAAGAATTTTTAATTGACAAAAGACAACTCCTTCTACTCTGTCGAAGAATTTATTTATATAGATAGATATGTTCACTTTGATCCCATGTGAGAATAATCTCGGGGATGTGGAACAGTACATACACTTATTAGTAATGTCAATATTACAATATAATTGAATGTACCATGTATGCTATGACTACTGGTGTACTTATTATTTTGTTATGCAACTGTTTATCTGTAAATTGACAACTTTCCACATCCCACAGAGCCAGTCTCTTATATTGGGATCAATTGAAAATGAATGTATTGTATTGTATCATGTAAATGAAATTAAAAACTTTTTATGCATCCCCTAAAGCAGGAGATAATACTGAAAAGTGGGAGGGCAGTCATTAGTCCCCCAATGCCCCCTAAATTTGTCTTGGGTCAGAAACGCCCTCGTGACCTCTTCAACACCCGCTGATGGGCACTACCACCCCGCTGGCAACCACTGATACAGGGAATATTTATATAAATCAAAAAATACACGTGTAGGGAAATTTTATTTAAATTGTAAATAAATTAAAACGCCTTCAAAATGAAAATCAAGTCAAAAGCAAGGTTGTACAAAAGGCAGAATCAATTATTTGAAAAACAGGATCTTGTTTAAAGATGGACGTTAGATAAAGAGGCTAAAAATCTTTTAACTTCACCTAGGTATTACGAAGGAAATTTGTGATTAATTTATAGAAGAAAAGTTTATTCGAAAACCACACAGAGGTTACAGCAGCAATAAAGTGCACTGTCATCATAATGTATGTATAAGTACTGCAAGTAGAATTAATCATAAATATGAAAGAGTTGTGGAAAATAAACAGCCATAAGTTTAAAGTACAATTACTTGACACAAATAGCTAGAAGTGTAACTTAAGTTCAACACTCCTGAACATATTACTATGTGCAAAGTTGGTGGAAAAATTGTGATGTAAAGTTGCAGATTTGCACAAGGAGAAGAATGCAAACATGTTTTAGCGGACAAGAAATATTGCTACAATGTGATGTAATGAGGTCAGGCACTGTGTCATAAACTGGTTGTAACCTGTGATGCCTGTATTCCTGAGTTACATGTTGAATGAAATGTAATACAGTGTTGACAATTGAGACAATATAAATGAGATGGAACATTCGACAATGATGTAAAGGAAATTATAGACGTTTGCAAGTACAATATTATTTGGCAGTAATGATGTAAACGTAACCTTAATTGAAAAAGTTCTGCATTTGATATAGACCTAATTAAGCATTAATAATAAGTCAACACGAAGAATGGACAGCTTTGCTCTGGGAACTAATTGTTCTTGGACTATTAGTAAGACAGAAAACAAACAGTAGCTGAATATAATAGCAGTGACTAATCATGGAGGAAGGAAATATATGGAGGAGAAGTGACGTTAAATCGGTGAAGCAGGCTCGCGCATACGCAGTGGCGGCGATATTGCGCTTCCAAACAATTGTGATGCTCACATTGTGTTAGATGTAGTGATTATTTCATTTTGTAATGTGTATAAGTGTTTTATAATGCCATCTTGTGTTGCGTACGGTTGCACAAATAGGCCAGACAGGAAAGAACCTGGAATATCATTTCATAAGCAAGTTGAATTCTAATTATCGTTGTTGAAGTGAGCTGTAGAAGTAGCAAACTTCGCTGCCTGTCTATAAATATTTAGTCATAGCTCTCAATGGGATGACTTTGTTCTCAAATTTTAGTTGGTGTAGTGTAGAAAATCAGCATACCTTGCTACTTTGCACATAATAAGACTAGCATTACTTTTTAATGAGTGTTGAAAATGAGATTTAAGGGGGTGTGTTTTACATCGCGATCCAGTGAATTTAGTATTGCGCTTTCTTTCGTCACGTTGCAGTTTATACTGTATGATGAAATGAAATGTGTTAAATTATGCTATGCAATCTAGGAATCTTGATGAAGCAAACGATGTTGTTACTGCAAATACAGTTTGCGATTCAAATACGCGTGTGTGGGTATGTCTACATAGTTTGATTCTGTAGCGACAATTTAATGGAGATTGTGGTTAGGTCTAAATGCACTCTGTACCAGAATGGTTTTGTTGTTCCCTGAGGGACAAAGAATTTATCTATTACTGTTAGTAATTTCATGAGAACCAAGTTAGTGACAAAACGTATATCGCGATGGAAACTACTTCCAGCCATTTCCAATTAAGCTTACGATGCATGTTAACAAGATAACTATTTTTATTCTGGTCTAGGCCGCATTTCAACCTAACCACAAGTCCTAGTAAAATAACTGAAATATCCATTCTGCATGTAATTCATTGTAGCTATGGCAGAATTAATTTTTGGTCCAGTCCGCATATTAACCCAATCCCAGTATATCCCGAAAACTAAGCAAGATATTGAAAAATTTTATTATTTATTTTCGATTTGTCTCGTCCTGTTACATAAGAATCGATCATTAAATTTGACTTTTGCAAAATTTTTCTTCTCCATTTCAACTCAAGACACCTCACTTTTGATACAGTATATCTCTAGAACTAGGTGAGATATCGAAAATTTTTATTCTTTATTTTTCATTTGTCTCGACTTTTTAAATAAGAATCCATCATCAAATTTGACTTTGACCAATTTTTTCTTCTGAATTTCAACCAAAACCATTTCACATTTGGGACAGAATATCTCGAAAACTAAGCAGGATATCAAAAAATTTTATTCTTCATTTTTTATTTGTCATATCGAGTTACATAATAATCCACCACCAGAGTGCGGCGTCACATTTATCCTAGAGTCCCCTTGAGGTTTTTGTACATATTCCCCGTGTCTGTATGGAAGCGGCCATGCCCCCCCCCCCCCCCCACTCCTCCTCCGCCCTGCTTCACTTCAATGCATGGTGAAGGTCTCTTGCGTTGTCTCCATATATTTCCTTCCTCCATGTGACTAATAGATGCACTTTAAAAGAATAAACCATTGTAAATTTAGTTATGAAGTCATAAAAATGGTAAGGTGAGCAAAGACTATAATATTTGATTAGTAGTTGATTTTTGAACTGAGTAAGATATTTTACTGCAGACTTTGTACATATGACAAATCAGTAATATATGTTTACTGGAGGTTACAAAATTTTTAAATTATGGCATTGGCACAGATATATAGTAATGCATATCATCAAAACAAGAATATATTATTACACTAATTAAAATAAACATGTGCATGAATATTTAAATATTATTTTCACGCAGTCATTAAACTGTGTCTCACGATGAATTCATTAACGTTGACTTCAAGTTGTAATGATAATTTTTGGGGTATCTGGTTGGAGTGTATAGTATTTTAGAATTTAAAAATGCTTTTGTAAAATGATATGAATGACTGAATGATATCCAGAGATGTGCATTATTTGAAATACAAGTATTTCAAATACAAATAACCTATTTTCATTTTGTATCTTAAATACCCCGATATAAAAAGTATTTTGTATTTTATTTGATAATTTTTTTGAAACATATTTTGTATTTGAAAAATGCAAAATACTTTTCTTAGTTTATAAATTTTTATTTCATATTGATCCTCATAAATGCTGATCTATCAGTAAATTCAAACTAGTGACAACAATGCCAGAAAATTCATAGGAGAATTCCGTCTGTTGTGCAAGTAACAATGACATTGGCAATAATGAAATGTTTACAGCCTGTCCCCACTGACTCGCCTGTTATGATGTTTGGTTTGTCCTTTGTATGCCAGTTTTGTTCACTTGCTGTTTGAAAGTTATCAAAATGTAAGTAAAACATAAAAAAAAAGTTTTTATTTACTACTGCTCACCACACAAAACGCATCACACAATATACTAAACTAACTAATAATAATATTTATAAATTTGACAAATCAGCAAGAATTTTCCTAACAGAAACATTAATTTTGTTCCGATTTAATTTTAATTTAGGAACAAGTGTTATATGTGGTGTAAACTTACGTAGTCCATAACCATAAATTGGTTGGATCCTCCCGTAGGATGCATACTAAGCAATTGTGTCAGACGTAGGATTAATGTTGACAGGTCCAGTTTGTTAAAAATCCGGAGGGAAGGCAAAAAAAAAAAAAGCCGTGAATCATAATTACAAATTGAGACAGCAAAAAAAAAAAAAAGAAAGCTTTTTATATACCTCAGGTTTATTTGTATAATTTTGGAAGGACAGAGGTAATTTCTATAGGTCTCTTTCTGTCATGTTGTATGAACTTATCAGTCTTATTACTCGACATTATAATAAGTCCGGCTTGTTGAGTAGGATATGTAACAAAATGTTATGGAGAAAGTTGTACTTTGTAGTTGAATTTTAAGCTGTTAATAAGTAAATAGTATTTTTTTTTATTAAACTCTTTTGTGTTTGTATACTGCTTTTTCATAGTTTTTTTTTTTATAAAGTAGTTATAAGATTCGCCACAAGACAAACTGAAGTTGGTTTTAATTTGTAAATCTGCTTTAATATGGTTGAGTGAAAATTGCTTTCAAACCAAATTATAATAGCCTGGGAAATTTTACTTTCAGCTGCGGAGTTTTAAATTGGTATTGATGCAACAAAAGCATTTTTTTCCAGATTGATTTTGAAATATATTGTGCCATTTCCATAATGATGTTGTCTTTTTCTGCACTGTTTCCTTCACTACGTTTTAGAAACATCCTGGTGTAACGCAAAACGAAATGGGATGTTTGAATGGCATACATTTGTGAGAGTTTCAGTTTTGTCTGTGGCAAAGTGATAATCGACAACCCTGCTGTGAGTTCATAATGTCACGCAGGTCCAGCCCCAACCCCTGGTGTCATGGTTTGGGAGACATCAGTTTTGACAGCAGGACTGAGTTGGTTTTTGTTGAAGGCACAATAACAGCACACCACTGTGTCGAAGGGGTGCTGCACCCTATAGTGGTCACCATCCAAATCGCATCTTCCAACAGGATGATGCCTGTCCTCATACTGTGGCCATCACAACTCGGGCCTTGCAAGAGGTTAAAATCAAAATTAGGACTGCACAGTCTCCAGATTTGTTTCCAATAGAGCTTGCCTGGTGTAATAAACTTAGCCTGATCCATTTCAATTTGTCATAATTTCTTCTGGATATATCTACAAAGTTTCCTAAAATCACACCATCCCTGTATTAGTGTTACACTTTTGATTTCTGCCAGTGTATTTCATAGTCACTTGTGTTACACGTGTTGACATTTAGGATGACAAGGTTAGCAACATCTGGTACAAAATTCTTTCAACAGGTGATGATACAAATAGTTTAAAGTAATAAGGGGTAGGACTAAAATAATTGTTGTGAAGTCAAAGATTAACAAGTGTAATATAAAGTGAATTTAGGTAATGCAACATGTCTTGTGTCAGAAAAATTCCTAACTACAATAATCCAATAGCAATAATAACAGGAAACAAACATTAGTTGAAGTTTTAGCCAATTCTTTAATGTTATACAAATATTTTGATAAGGTTTTGTATTGCCCTAATTGAAAGAAAGTGTTTCAGTGTCACTAATGAAGATGACACAGATCAACTGTGCTAAGGAACCAAGGTAAGCTTGTATCATCCCATTTGAGCTCGCAAACCTGAAGCATTTGTGCAATAAGTGCACCACCTAGCCATTCATACCTTGCCTGCACTTGTATGAAGCATCCGGCTACTGTTTCTTAGTTGTTTAAGTAGAAGAGAAAAAACTATAGACCATATTGTATCTGTTTATGTGAAGGTATTGTATTGTAGAAGCGCATATCACTTTATGAAACTCCATAGTTAAATAAAATAATGAATTTATGTAAAAGAGTTGACACAAATGTTCAAAGCAAGTGTCAAAAACTTGTAAGCCACAATCAATTTTGTGAACATTGTAATATGAATTTCAGAGACTTCGCAACATCTGGTGTAAACATAATGTTATCAGAAATTATATTTTGAAGACTTTGTAAGGCAACTGTACCAGAAGTGAAGATTAAAAATGACTATTGTAAACATTGTATAACTGTATAGAACAGCAGAATAAGGCCAATCTAATGTCGTAGACAAATTTGAATTTGAGAATGAACTGTGTAAAGGCACAGCACAATTACAACAGAGTTGTGCGATTCAGGTACTTGTAAGCACAAAAATATTGTTTCTTGTGTAACATTTTTTTTTTTTTTTTTTTTTTATCCAAGGAAAGTCATGTATTTTACCATTCCTATGTTCCAAGAATTTATGGTTGAAGGTGAAGCAATGCTATTGCAATGTGGGCTTAGTAGTTCAGTCAGTGAAAATTGCATATTTACGGGACATGCCAGCAGGCAGTTGAGATCAGTCGTGTAGCAAAGCAGTCCAAGAGGGACCACTGTTGAGGCATCCTATCACCAGGTTGTGAGCCAGGACAATCCGAAGACTCCAAAGGCCTGACCATGTTGATTCACTCTCTTCTCAAACCAAACTGTAAGCAATACCATCATTAGCTATTGGGCTGTATACTACTGAACTATCTATATAGCAACCTATATTCATCATATTTATAGATTCCTGTGAGTCTATGTAAATATATTTCTTTGATACCATTACTGTCTCATAAGTAGAGAATGCAGACGTCTCCAAGTGTGCTATGACCAAAAAGCAGGAGATGCTCCTAACTGAATAGGGTATAAAACTTTCCACAGTGTGCTGCTCTTGATCATCATGCTAGTCATCTCGGGCAGTTATATAAAAACCCCTCTTTCTTTTAATGTACTGCAACTGATGTTAACTTACTTTTAGATGCATTTGTAGTTATCTGTCAGTGTTCTTTAGAACTTGGTCAATAATAATGGTGTTCTCTTTTCTTTAAAAAGTTACTCCTATTTCTTCACTGAATACCATCACAGGCCTTTTCACCAACATATGATTTACATATGTGTACACCACTATCACAGTAGCTCCCTACACTGTCAAATTAGTTACAGAATGTGTTCTATAGCTGTCTTTCTCAGCAATGTTTTCAATTCCATATCTGATACCCATACCATAATCAAACAAGAGCCTGATAACGTTTTCACAGCTGTGTTTCCTTAATTCACTTTTTCACATCTCTCAAATGTCTCCAAGACTTTATAAACGGCTCTTAACCGATTTCTATTGTGTCGCTCAAATGGGCTTATTATCAAATGATTTACCAAGGTATTGATGTTATATGCCTTCACCAACCATCAACCATATAGTCGTCGGAATCTTAAGTGGATTCCTTATGTCTAAATGGCAACTTACTAAGAACCAATTGTTTCATTGTGAGACTGAAGGCTTTCACGGCGTATCGATGAAATGTAGTCTTCATGGGTTTTCCGCCGTATGTTGTTGAAATGCGACAACGAGCTTTCGGCGGCTGCTTCTCCCTGCACAACATCCAACCTGAAGATGGCGGCAGAGTCAGCCGCCAAAAGCTCGTTGTCGCATTTCAACAACATACGGCGGAAAACCCGTGAAGACTACATTTCAATTGTTTCATTACCCTCCATGTTTCAAAGTTCCCACAAAATATTGTGAATTGTGTTTAACTTGTATTTTGTATCCTCACAAAACTAGTTTCACTTCTGGTAAGTTTTGGGCTTATTTTCCCTATCCTTTATCTTGTCTGGCAAAAGGAAGAACGGACCAACGTTTTAAAGTGGCCCAGAAACATTTAAAATAATTTCAAGTGGAACAATGAGCCATAAGAACCATTTTAACTGGACTGCAAGATCTCATGATGGCAGAGAGGACATTGAAGACAATTCCTACCTCTATCATCAATGATAGCTCAATTGAAGAAAATATTAAAGTGGCTTAAATTCATATATTAGTCTCAAAGAACTTACCAGAATTCACAAATCCAATGTTCATCTCATATCAATAAGAAGCTGGAGGTCTGTTCTCAGTACCACAAATGTTTGAGAATCGGAAAGACTAAAAATAGGAATGTGTAGAACATGGAAAGAATGGCAGACATGGACTTCATTTCACGTTCCGTAACATGATAAAAAAAAGAGTATCTTCCTTATTAGCTACTTTCCGTGATGGTTCTTTCTAACGTCCAGAATCTCCAAAACTGAAAAAAGTATAGAAGAGCCAAAGGAAAACTATCCTCACAATTTTACTTTTATTTCAAAATGATTGTGAATACTGAATTATTTGCCAGATTTTTTAGATTTCACTGGAATATCAAGAACATGATCTGTGATGTACAAAAATTCGCCAGGACACAGAAGTAAGACTGTATGTGAATTATTCATCAAAAAAAAGTGCTGCTTTAAGTTGGTTGGCTCCAAGCAAATGCTCACTATTCCCTTAGCGGTGATTCTACGATAACCGTGGTGCTATATATATATATATTGATATCTCATTTAGTTTGAGATATTTTGTATCAAAACTGATTAGGTTGAAATGTGGCCTGGACCAGAAGAAAAATTTCGCCATAATTTGATAATGAATGTGTATGTAACTTGATGAAACAAGACGAAAATAATTTTTTTTTTTTGATATCTCACTTTGTTCTTGAGATATTGTATCTCAAAAGTGCAGTTAGTGCGAGATCCAGCCTGGACCAGGAGAAATGTCACCAATAGCACAAGAAACTATACCTGTAACTGATTGTAACATGCTGTATCTTGCAAACCATGAGAGATATAAAAAAAATTATTTTAAATTTGTTTCATCGAGTTCTACAGAATTCATCTACTATCACAGTAATGACAGAACTGCCCCCTTAGCTAAAATGTGATTAACAATGCTTTGAACATCCAAAATTAATGGTTATTTTAGAGATAATTTTTTAATGAGCTTGAGCAGTCATTACATTATTAAAACTGCTTCCAATACTGTATTGAATCAGAAGTCTATTATGAGTAAAAGGTAAACAATGCTTTTGACTGATTTCTTGTCAGACACTTTACCCGGCTCCACGTCAATACGTCGGAACCTACAAATATTGTCCTATCGGTATGAAATTTGGCACACACATTCCTTAGGCGATAATATTTGATTTAAAGTGTATAATGTAAGCTTCGAATAAGTAGAAATGAAGAAAAATCCCTCGAAATGTGGGTAGATGCATACATATTATTACGCAAGTAATTCACGTTACTAGCTGTTGACATTAATTCCACGTGTTTTTAAGTCTTCATTATTGAATAAAAACTGCTTTCCACATGCCAATTGCAGATAAGTAATAAGTAGAAAATCATGTAATATTTACAATTTATCTGTGCGGGCTGACATATTGTTTTTCAGTGCTAAGATACATTGCATGGCAGCCTACCTTACAGGGAAAAACATGGCGTCTACCGTAACGAATGATTGATACACAGCATTTAAGTTGGTTTAATCTTTTGCTAATACCAGTTGTTGTTAGGTTGAAATGCAGCCTGGACCAAGAATTAAGAGTAAAAATACACAGAATAAATATCGACATGTAATAACGTGTATTTCTTGCGTAATAACATATATGCGTCTACCCACATTTCAAGTGATTTTACCTTATTTCCACACACTGCAAGCTTACGTTATACACTTTTAATCAAATATTATCTCCTAAGGAATGTGTGTACCAAATTTCAGACCGATATGACAATTTTTGTAGGTTCCGACGTATTGACGTGTTACCCTTTACCCTTTAGACGAATTGTGCGCTTGTGATCTGGTATTCTGTACATAATCTATCCCATTCATCCCATTGCATCCAAAACTGTTCATTAAAAATTTTATGTTTGTTCTGTTGCTTTAATTTTGTGCAACGAAGTAATCACATTTATAACATGAAATTTCACAAACACATGATGTTGCCTTAATAGAACACAAAACAATAATTATAAACTGTATACCAATCTGCTCAAAAAGGCACAAGAACAATAAATAAAACTATACTTGACACCTACTGTCATTCTCACTATGTAGCCACACTGTACTCTTCTAAATAGAAACCTACCAATCTGTTTATTTTATGTGAATATAATGAATTTGTTGCAGTAATATAACACTTTTATTTGGCATCTACCACACACAGATATTATAATATTCAGTCTACAGGTAACCATTGACAGGCTGAATTCATATTACTCTGTTTCTCACCTTTGCTTCTACATCCAGTTTATTATTTGGTATAAACAGAGTCTTAAACTGTGAAGGCATTACATTTTTCTTAAATTCAGAACGCTCCTCCGGATTGAAACTTCTCATGTGCTTATGCCAACGTTCAAGATGTGGTACTTTTATGGGCCAAGGAGGGCTACTTATGGCATCAAAAACTGCATTATCGCTACTTGTTGGAATGCAGCCACCAAAATAGCTAGCGTCAGCTAGGAAATCATTCAACATCTGCAAGTCTGTAAGTGACCCAACTCTTTTCAACTTAGAGTCTGTCACCTAAAAGAAAATTTTAACGCGTCAGTTTCAAAAAGAGAATGCCTATATAAATTATTGTAAAAATATCTGGCATGCTTTTGAAATGGACAGTTTTCCTGTATGGGATCGCGGTTAAGAATTTTACAACTAACCTTAAAAAAGTGAAAGTAGCGTCCACTGACCATACAGCAAAATGAAAAAATAATAATAACGCGAAACGAACATTGTATAAGCCTACCTTTTCTTTGTTTCTCTGTTCTGATCCCATTGATCGGCGTTTTTCAGCTCCAGATTTACTGTCAACACAACACTTTTCATTAAACACTTGTCCCATACCAACTGCACTGACTTCCATGTGGACTTGGCGAAGATACAAAACCAATCAAAACTTTGAATAAATATCTGTGAGCCCAGAGACAAAATAAACAGACGGCATGCGGCATGCATGGCGCGTTCCAAAAAGAATGCACATGCATTACAGAGATTACGCTCTATAGGATATTTAAAGGGGAAATAAAAAAGAAAATTGCTATTTAACAAATGATTTACAATTTGACTTAAGTTACTAGGATTATCACAAATGAAGTAATATGATGAAGGATTAAAAGAAGTAACAACAACAATCCGAAAATTTACTATTTGCACTTGCATTTCCGCTGGAAACTGAGTGCGTGTGGATGAATGTAATGTACAGGTAATTTTTCTTGCCCTCGAATTTAGATTTTCATGTTTAATGCTGCGAAGTGTTGTCAAAATTATTATTATTAATTGTGATGGAACTAATGAGCCGGTGGTAATTTCGTTACATATTCTAAAATCCTTCATAGTTTGAGGTAGGGCTATATTGTTCTTTAATTCCTAGGGAAATCTGATTCAGTTCCTCACTCTCTGCATACAAATAAAAATTATTATATCCCCTTATCTCTTAAATCAACTGATAATTTATTGTCATTGTCCTCTCTTCCATTCCATGAGTTGTTTCTGAATCTTCCCTCAGTAATATTTAAACAGGCTTCTTCGCCTGTGCATGACTTGTTTATGCCCACAATTCTCTTCACTCGCCTTCTGTCCTGCAATAACTTTCAAAACCAATTTTTTACGATTTCAGTTGATGAGTGTATCCATTTATAATTTCTCTGCACCCCTCTGCCCCCCCCCCTTTCCAGATCCAGTATTTAATACTCATAATGTGGATCCCGCATCATCCCACAATATTCTACCAAGGGACTCACTAAACTTTGGAACCCATTTCTCTAACTTTCATGGAACATTTTCTCAGTATCTCTTCTCCAATCGTTGCAATACTCTGAAACTCTTAACTTATAACCTGCGCAGTGTGGCCCACCCAGTTTACGCTATTGTTAACTGATATTTCCAGGTATTTGCATTGTATTCCATGAGGAATGCTCCCAGACGGAACCTATCAACTGAAAGTGAGCTCCGAATTGTACCAACTCTTCGAAAAGGCTAACTCCAGCAAGCGACGTAGGTGACTGAAGTTTTGCGGGCACCATCTGAGAATTGGCAACATTTTCTCAGTTATCAAAAGTATGTGGTTGAATGAGATTCCGTTGAAATTACAGATCGGTCCATATTATTTAATACTGTTGACTTTTGGTCCCCTCTACCAAAAGTTACTAAATCTCGGAAACCCATCTCACAAGAGAGAAAGGAAAAATCATTAGCTGAACTCGAGAGGTTTTGATAACGAAAGCTAGTATTAAAAAAGAACTAGTCATAAGAGCTCTCTAGTGGGCTTCAATTAACAACAAATAATTCTTTCAATAAGAAGTTCATTAGCATAATGTACAGTAATGGTCCACAGTCGCCTCCCTTGATATTTATTGCATTTTCCACATTGACTTTTTGCTTCCTACATCTTAAAAATTTCTCCAACTAGCAAGATGCGTCTTGGCTTAACCTTATTCACGACCATTCTAACTCTGTAATGTGTCTTAGAAAGAACGAGTGTCACACAGTGGCGTAGCTAGGTCAACAAGGGCCCCGGTGCAAAAAATTTATTTTGGGCCCTCAGGCCAGACGGGCGACCTTTTTTTTGCTTTGTGTGCTAGTAGGGGCCCCCTGAACTGAGGATGGGGGCCCTTGAATTGTTCTTTAGGGGCCCCCGCTTGAGCAGCGAGGGCCTTTAGTGAGGGGCCCCTTAGACGACGGTAGAGCTAAAAAAAAAAAAAAGTCGCCAGTTTGCCATGAAGGCTCGTGGGCCCTCTAAACTGCGCTTGAGGGCCCCTAGAGGTAGGTGCGCTTAGGTGCCCCTGGTGTCACACTATGTTCATGTCCTCCTTTGTCCATTTCACTAAAATATTTCGTGCATAAGCTGTTAAATGAGATTCACATAAATAAATTCTACTAAATCCATTATGCTGACTTACTATTTCTTTTCTTGACAGATTTCCTTAATGTAGCTGGCAATATTACTCTGCTTCAACCTGCCTACCACTAAATTCAAACCAATGAATCTATAGTTCTCAATCCTATTTGTCTTTCCACACTTGTGAATTGATACTTTAATTCCAGTCCTGGTGTGACATTTACGTCTGAATAGCTACAATAGTTTAATTTTGTCTCTTTCTTTATAAATAAATAAAAAAATTATAGTGTGTATTTAATAATATTCTGATTGTAATTAATATAAATAATTGTAATAAGATGTAAAAGAGTTCCACAGGTAGTAGTAGCATGTGTTGTAATCGCGGTAGGATAATGTTTTTATATTAAGTAATAAAATGTGACATTGGCCAGCACAGCTGGCCGGCGCGGGTTGTTGATTTGGGGCGGCTGTTTTCTTAAGAGGCACTGGGCGCGGCAGTCTGGCTCGAACGCTCGACGGCCGAGGCCGGGAAGTCGGTGGCTGGACGCCCCGAGAGAATGTATCGAAATGTAATAGTGCCATTGAATAAAAGTAATTAATAAATCAATAATATCTCAAGTGGAACATTTTTTGGTATAACATTTATAATTTCTGAGCTGACGGCTTGCATGTGTAGAAAGAGGAAAATGTGGGCCACTTCAAGATTACACGCTGGTAGCAGCTCGTACTCAGGAATGCAGCAAGTCTACAAACGTAAATACTTCAATGTATATTGCAATGTCTTTCCCACGTTCCTTTAAAAGATCTGCGTACGTGCTTTTCGTTTCTTTCTTCTTCTTTTTCTTCTTGTTTTTTAAACTATTTAGATCTCTTTTAATACCCCGAAACTCTATTTTTAATTTCCCTGTACCTTATATTCTTATAGTCACTAAAATGGGAATGATTCTCCTTAGTTCCTGTATGATTATCCGTTGTAGTCTCATCAAACTTGTTGTTCAATCTCTTAGGTGTTTTTATATTCCGTGTATCTTCTTCTGTATCCTTATTCAATATTGTCCAGATATCTTCCTTCACTCTTATTTTTCTAGCAAAGGTATAGATATTTTTATTTGCATCATTCAGTGGGTCTTGCACAGCGATGATATTTTTCATGAGTTCGTCCTCAGCTCATCTCTTTGCTGCTTTTAATTCCTTATTGAGTTGTTTCATATATTCTCTGTTGTCTGGCTGCTTCTTTACTCAATTCCGTTCCATTCTCAACAACCTCTCGCATTCCTATTGCATTTTTGTTGTTGTTTTGTTTTCCACGACAAACAATTCTTCCCCCGTTCGTATTATACCTTTTTTTAACTGTTTTCACTAACTGGTGCCTTCCTTGCACTCATTGAACCTCTCCTCAAAATACCTTTTTCAATTCTTGATTCCATTCCTTGTCACGTTATTCATTATTCCTCTAACTTCTTTCGTCCCGAACCCCTTAATGTCCATAACAACTGCTTCGTGATCGGTTATTTCCTCTGTCATCTGAGAACCCATATAATTTTTCAGCAGGCTTTATTAAGAAAACATCGAGCATATAGTTTCCTCTTCCATTTTATTCCACCACTTATATAAACCCTCCTTCGGTCACTAAGGTGTT
>CM061920.1:312398856-312577871 GCA_031002005.1 Vandiemenella viatica | reverse complement strand
TATTTTCTCCAGAAGTTTTGCAAGTGATGACTGGATGCATATTGGTCTATAGTTAGCCACATTTGTCTTATCTCCAGTTTTATGGACAATTTCCATAGATCAGGAAAATTGCCAGTTTCCAGAGATTTATTAAAGATATGGGTGATAGGCTCACATAGACTCACCGCACAGTTTCTTAGGAGAATGTTTGGTATTCTGTCGGGTCCAGCACCTTTATTAATGTTCAGTGAAGATAGTTGACGAAAAACCTCATCATAGCGGACTTTAAATTCTGTGATGTGTGCATCTGGAGTTTCATTACATTTTGTAATCTCCTCTAGTTCATCAACAGGATCTAGTGGTCTGTCAGGTGGAGTCTTGTAAATACTGTTGAAAAATGAGGCAAACAAATTACTGATCTCATTACCATTATTTGCAGATATATTGTCCCAGGCCATGGTAGCTGGAATATCAACATCACTATGGCATTTATTCTTCATAAAGCTCCAGAATTGGCCTGTATCACTTTTCAAGCCATTTTCAACCTTGTCTAAGTATTTCTGGTAGCAAGATGCACTTAACTTTTTACACTGAGACCTCAGTTTGCTAAAAATTAAATAATTACTCTGTGTTTTCTTCACTTTGTATTTCCTATGAACTATTTTCTTTTGCTTGATAGTGAATAAATATGAGTTCATTGGAGAACCAGCATGGATAATTTCTATTCTTTTTTTTTTATTTGATGGGACAAACTTAGCTATTCCTTCATGTAGAATTTCATATAACCAGTTCACCTTATCATCAATGTTGTCTATTTTGTATAGATCAATCCAATTTACCCTAAGGAAATACTTATTCAGTGCTGCGTAATCAGCACTATTGAATGCATATGAAGAGGTTTCACGTTAGAACAGAATTTAAGATGAGCAGACAGGACTGGGTGATACTTGTCCTCATCAACAATTGGAGGGGTTTTGTCAATAACGATGTCAAGGTCACTGAAGCAAAAGTCTAGAATTCTAGCATTGTCATTTTGAACTCTATTATGTTGGACACATCCAGAGAGAAGAAATTTCTCATTTAACAGGCATTCACACTCTAGCTGCGACAAACTGCTACAAATGTTATAGTCACCAAAAACCAATAGTTTATTATTAAGATATTTGTTTTTAATAAAATTAACAGCAGACAAGTGACTTAGGTAAACATCAGTGCGAGAATGCGGAGGTATATATACGCATCCCATAATAATGTGAGTGCGAAATCCCTTGATTTTGACAAATATTTGCTTATTACTTCTTAATTTCCATAATTTTGTTCACTGGACCTGAGATTTTTCTCATGATTCTTCTTTCTAGTAATGCCAGTTTAGCCAATCTGTAGTTCAACACTAGGTGTTAGGGTGTTCCTTATAAGACAAAAAAAAAATTTTCTGCCTGTAAAATAAAAACGAGGTAAGATGGACTTGTGCTACTCACCTGAAATTTGTGACACATGTTCGTGTGGTCATACTTTTTTAGAAAAAGTGTACATGGAAGAGAAATGTTAGATACCTTAGACGTGGTGCCTCACGAAAGTTATGAATGCATTTCAGTGGTAAAAAAAGTGCGATTTGCTGTAAAATTGTTCTTGCCAAAGATAGTATCTACAATCTACAGCAACGAATCTAAAACTAATTTCTCACATCTAATATTGCTGTAACCAAGTTGTAACCAAGTATGTGTTTTTTTTTTTTTCCCCCACTGTGGTCCAGGCTGCATTACAACCTAACCACCATGCCAGTATATTGCCACACAAAAAATCAGGTGACCTATATTTATTGATGAAAAGTAAATTCTTCACTTTTTTGCTGTAACAATTTACGTATTTCTTCAATCTGCTCCAGCTGGTCTGTTATCACATAAACGTGACAGCGATTTACATTCATTACAATAGAGTGTAGATACTATCTTCGACATCAACAACTTGAATGGAAATGGCGGTCTCTACTGTTTCAGATTTATCATTTCGTAACTTTCTTGTGGTACCATGTGTATGGTACATTTCATTTCACTTTCATGTACACTTTTTCTCAAAATATATGACCTGAGAAACGTGTGTGATAAATTTCAAACGAATAGTACAATTTCTTCTTACCTCGTTCTTATTTTATTACTGCCAATATTTTTATCGAATATTCAGATGCTTACCCTTTAAATCTTTATAAATTATTGTAGCTTATGTACATAAAAAAATTTATCCTCCTACGATGATGTTAACCCGTGCCGAGTAGACCCGAAAGTTTACAAAAAATGCTTATTTTGACTATCGCTTGATACAAGACGACATCATTAAATTTTTTTAATAATAAGTCGGGGATTCTATGATAACTGTGGTGCCGCAATTTGATGATGGATTCTTATGTAACTCGACAAGATAAATTAAAAGTAAAGAATAAAAAAAAAATTTATATCTCGCTTAGTTCTCGAGATATTGTACTTCAAAATTGCTGTGGTTAGTTTGAAATGCGGCCTGGACCAGAAGAAAATTTTCGTCATAGCCAAATTTGATGATGAATTCGTAAGTAACTCCACAAATCGAAAATAAACAATAACTTGTTTTGATATCTCCCTTAGTTCTCTAGATATTTTACTATCTCAAAAGTGAAAAGGTTGGGGTGAGATCTGGCCTGGACCAGAAAAAGAAATTCAACACAACCATTATATCTACATGATGGAAATGCACTATAGGTGTGTTATTTTCTTTCTAGTGGTTGTTGTCAGGTTGAAATACAGCTTGGACCAGAAGAAACGTTGCCAAAAGCACAAGGAACTATACCTACACCTGATTTTTAACATGCTATATCTCTACTAAAACCAAGCAAGATATTGAAAAATTTTATTCTTTATTTTCGATTTGTTTCGTCGAGTTCTACAAGAATTCATCATCAAATTGTGACGCCACGGTAATGATAGAACTGCCATGAAATCCAGACAACAAAAAATAATAAACATTTTAGGATCTCTTTTTTTTTATGGTGCGGGTACAATTTTTGGTGTTTTTTTACCAAAATTGTATGAAACTCCTACATTTAACAGCACTTTCAGATAAAAGACCTTTCTTTTAGCCTGTATAAACACCGCAGTTTCTTCCAACAAAGAAACGCTTTACTAAAGAACACTGCTTTAAATTTTCAATCGAGAAAACAAATGTTTTCTTTTCTCGGATACAAATTCGTGGTTTTTCCTCAAACGAAATATTGATAAGCATTAATCAAGTTGCAAAAGATACAAAATAATGTACATACATACACACACATCAAGCAATTTGGTCCCCCTGGCGCTCTGTCGCTTCAAGAAAATTTTACCCTCCTTTTTTACATCCTTCCAAGGGCATAAGCATGTGCAATACGATAAATATTATCCAATTTACGTTGCAAATTCTCTTCCCTTCGCTTATAAACATCCATAGATTTGCTTGCATTCTTTTTCAACTGTCTCCATAATATTCCTGAAAATATAATACACTCATGTTCAGCGACATTAGGACTTTCACTTATAGTTAATTTGCCTTCGCGGATATTAAAAAATAAAACTGATAGAGCTCCTGCAATTTGGTAGTTTGCCTCTCCTAATAAAAATATGCTCTTTCTAGCACTTCGTAATACTAAAACCTTGTATTAGAACAAAACAATACTTGATACTGAATCTGAAACTGTAATGACAATAACAGTTAAGTGGGCATGTGCCACTACTCAAGCGTAACTTAGATAAAGACAACGAGCGTGGTGGGTGAGCGGTTAACGTTCCAGCCTCGCATTCGGGAGGACGCGGGTTCGAATCCCCGTCCGGGCATCCAGATTCGGGTTTTCCATGGTTTCCCCAAATCACTGCAGGTGAATGCCAGGATGCTTCCTCCAAAAAGGCCATGGCCGAATTCCTTCCCGTTCCTTGTCCCCGGTCCCCTCCCGCCTCTAATGACCTTAGCCGTTGACAAGGTGTAAAGCAATAAGTAAAAAAAAAGTAGATAAAGTTGAATCAGTGCAAGTCGGCATGGGTTACAGTTATCCAAATAGCGTAAAAATTTGAGTGTTTTAGGCTAAAATGAAGAAAAAGGACCTGTGTGTTACAAATTTCGACTTTGAATAATAAGGGACACCCTACTAGGTATTTATTGGCATATAGACATTCTGGTTTCACGGCCAAGTTGTAGTGCCTTATTTTAAGATTTTTTGACAAGCAATTTCTGTTATACATGTTTTTAATGATACCATACGCTCTTTCCATCCTGTGTATCCTTCTATGGTGGATTTATCTAATCCTTTATCTTGAATTATTTCACCCAGATGTTTATATTTCTTTACTTTCTCTATTCGTCCATTGTCTGTCGTTAAAAAGTTTGTAGCATTTTTAATGTTTATAATAAATTTAGTTTTTTTCTCCCGAAATTCTGTAACCTGTTTTGTTGGCTATTGCTTCAAAGAGATTGATTTGTGTTTTTGCATTTGTAATGTTATCTGAAAGTACAGCAAAATTGTCAGCAAGTGCCAGCAATTAATTTCAACACCTTTGTTTTTTTCTTCCCAAAATTATTAGTGAAATTTTGTGCTCCTTCAGTTTACTATTCCAAATTCTCAAAATTTTCTCTACGACACAGTTGAGCATAATTGGTGGCAGACCATTACATTGCTGCACACCTGTATTTATCTTGATAGGTTTTGAGATTTTACCCATAAATTTTACTTTCGAAACTGTGTCTAAAAGAGTTTCAAGTATTAGGTTTGCCAATTTAGATTTCACTCCAAATTCACGAATTATTCTACCCAAAGTTTCCCTGTCAACAGAGTTAGAAGCCTTTTTAAAGTCTATAAATATTACTATTATGTCCTTGGAGTTTAATATTCCATGACGAATTATGGATTTTAGATTGAAAATTTGCTCTGAGCAAGATCTACCCTTTCAAAGTCCACAGTGATACTCTCCCATTTGCTGTCTCTACTCTGTTCAACAAGAGGTTTGAGAATACTTTATAAGCAACTTGCAATAGGGATACCCCTCTATAGTTATCAACATTTTGTTTGTCACCTTTTTTATGCAATGGATGTAGTAATCCCACTTTACATTCATCTGGAATCTTCTCTGCTCTCCATATACTTTCAAAAATTAACTGTAACTCTTGAATAATTGTTGATTGGTACCATTTTAAAAGGGTCATACAGTCTTCTCCACTAGCTTTACTATTTTTTAGACTCTCAATTACTTCCTTAATTTCTTCAACAGCGGGTGGTGTATCTTCATCTAGATTTTCGTTAATTCCAATTTATGGGTTGATTCAGGCCAGTTTAGAAGTTTATCAAAGTGCTTTACAGGTATTTTGCAGTTCAGTATTGTTTAGGTCTATTCAAACATTTTCGTCTTTGAAGCATATACTGGGGGCTTGATATCTCTTTTTAATTTGCTCTTAAAGGTCTGATAAAGTTTTGGGAGTTATTTTTAATAAAGCTATCTTGCAATTCAATAAGTTGTTATTTTTCGAATAATCTTTTAAACTTCCTTTATTATTCTTGTGGTTTCTTTCCTTTGCTGTTTGAACTGTTCATAGTGGTAAGTCTTTCCAGAGCATTTCCACTTTTTCCATTGTTTTGTTCTTTCTGTTAATGCTTCTTCACATATTCCATTCCACCAAGGTTTCATTTTAGATTTGATCAATCCAAATGTTTTCTGAGCTGCGTTGGTTATTTCTTTAGATAAATCCTCCCAGTTATGATGAGACACTTATATTCCTTCCAAAAAAATTTTTAGTGCTTCTTGTGTAATTTGTCAATATTATATTTCTTCACTCCTTCCCATTTCCTGTGATTTCTGATGGGTAAACATTTGAGTTTAATTTTAAACAAATAGTGATCCGAGTCAAATTCCCTGCTTCTCATTACCTTTACGTTCATGATTTCTTTGAGAGATTGCTACATGATCCAGTTGAAATTCACCTATCAGATTTGGAGATATCCACATTTTAGATCATCTTAGCAGTTTCTTGAAGAAAGTCAACTTCAGACTAAGTTGAAAGATTTCGCATATAGCAATTAATCTCATTCCATTTATTCGTTGGGGGCCCTGGTACACGGCACTGCCTAGCCCTCCGATAGCTACACCAATGTATGCATTCTTTCTCTACCTTTTTGACTATTGAAATCTCCTAGCAATATCACTACATTTGATTTTGGACTTTTAAATATTTCGTCATCCAGAAGGTCCCAGAATTCAACTTTATTTGGTTTATTTTTACTATCTTCTTTTATTGGTGCATTACAATTAATGAAGGTAGGGGAGAGAAGGGATACTTGTGCATATGGGATGCTTGAGACATTTCCATTTTTTTAAATTAATAAGCGATTTGAAGTGGCAAGATTGCCATCCTATTAAAACTTGTTCTGTGTACCAGCTAGTCAGAAGAAACGAGTTGGCTAAATGGTCAGTTACAGATTTTATGGAGGATTTTAATTTTTTGTGGCCTCACAGTAAATATTATCTATATGAACTAACGATTATTTTTCTTCAACTATTTGTCACTAACCTAATTTATGAAGATGGGTAGAAAGCTTACGATATTAGTTCTTATTTGGTACTAACAGACTTTAAAGAATGTCTCACATAACATGGAGATTGAGTAAACAACATTAGCGGAGCGTGTGAGGATACTTGAGACAGACAACCTAGGGATAGTGAAGACATGTCTCAAGTATCCATGTATTAAAGATAGCAACATTTTTAGTGTTTACTTTTGATCTATATATTTTCTTTAAACAATAGGGAATATATCTAATTACTTGTATAATTATGAAAGATAGGCCTACTTGTAAAAATAATATCATATTTATAAATTTTAACTGTATAAAAAATTAAAAATTATGATTTTTATTTATAATAAAATGATACGGTTTAACAAAGGGAAGGGTGGTCGCAGTTGCCACAAACATAATGCAGGAATCCTGCAGCGAAGTAGTCGAGGGAAGTACAATACTGAGAGTGGTAGCAAAGAAGTATAACATAGATGGAACAATGCTTTCAAAGTAAAATATAAACCAGGCCCAGAAGAAGAAAATTTATTATGAGCTGATTGAAAATAAAGAAATTTTATAAGTCAGGAAGGAAATTTTTTTAAAGATTGTTTTGAAAGCTTCCAAACTTCATTATGGGTTGTCCACAAAGATGTATGTAAATTAGGTTAAGAATTTGTTGCTGCAACTAATAAAAATGTACCAACATATGGCATATTAACTCTTCTGTTCTGTTTGTGGTTATTTGTGAGAAAGATTTACAAATTAGGCGGCCCAACAATAATGACTAATTATTAGTTGATAAAGGGCGAATAGAAATTTTGCTAAAGACACCTTTTGTACTGTCAAAAAATTATCGTGTTACAATTTTTATTTTTTAAAATTGGCTATGATGAGTGGTTATTGAATTATCTTTGACCCTATGATTATTTTAATTGTTGGTATACCAATTTACATGACAGCTTAAACTATATTTGAATAACTTTTGTAACTCCTTTGTATTTGGTGATAATACTAAATATTCAACTAGGGTTAATTTTATACCTAAATGTAATTGTGTAGGTATATATCCAGTGCTTTGTTATTTAAAGCTGAACTTAACGGAAAGTTACTATTTTATTTATGTAAGCACTTAGTATTAGGGCAAGTTTTTTAAACATATTTTATAAAATTTCAACCTCTGCCTCAAGTATCCCTAATGCCCATTTGAACCATGTTGCAAGGGTTTTAAGAAGTATTTTTAAAGTTATAACATAATGCAAAACTAACCATTATTTTTAGATTTTTGAATTAAGGAAACCTTGTTCCTCCAAACACAATATTTAAAAAATTGAAAAGCTGCTAGATAAAAGCTACAAAAATATTTCTCTCATTAGTGGTTCATGTATTCTTACTCTCCCCTATATATTTTATTTTTGCATTTAATTGTTAAAAGAGAGATTCTAGATTAGAATTCTATTTTTTCTTCTATGAACATAAAAGCTGTACCAAGCAAAGTCATTTCATTCATTATTTTAGTCGCAGGTTTACCCTTAAAGATTCTATAATCCTTTGTTTCAATGACATTCTCATCCAAAAATCTGAAGTCTTGCACTGCTATGATTTGAACTTCATTTTTTTCTATAAGTAGTTCTAATTCTCTTTGTTTACCAACCTTCAGCAAGGAATTTACATTCAGAGTACCTGCAGGAAAAAAAAAATTCTGTTTAAATTTAAGTTTGAAGGGATTCCAAGGATGCTCCGACTCATCCTCATTGCAGATGTTGGGACTCCCCAGAACCCTAGGTCCCGATACATTGCATAATACAGTGGTGGATTCTTCTTCCGACCACCTGGGTTAGTGCATTCTATCAGCGGCTTTTCCATTCTGCAATTCAAATTGTAAGTTTTAAGGACAGGAATTAGATTCCAAACTACAATCGGATTGTTAGTCTTAAAGGATTTTTTTTTTTCCTCCCTATATTGACTCCACCAGGTTCTTCCGCCCTCTTAGTTGTTGAGAAATGATATTCTCTTCCGCCTTTCAGACTGTTGACAATATGCCTCTTGATCTCAGTTGATCTGCCAGTGCTTATTTGGTAAAGGCTTATTCACGCCTGTATGTCTACAGAAACTTCCCCTATCAGCCGTGTCGCGGTTGAGGTCCCCCACCCCTGTGTCTTATGGAGGGTAATGTTTATCTCCTACTCAGTTCAGAACTAAACCCTACATAAGCTGATTGGGCATGGACTATACATTTTATTATTAGTAGTAGTTTAATGGGACAGTATCCTTTTGTAAAGGTAGCCAAACACCTTATGTTCAGAGCACCACCATGCTTATGGGATGCTATAAGGCATCCTCTATCAATCAAAAAAAGTTACTCACCTCCTGAAATTTAGATTAATTGCTTTAATATGATGACTTCATGTTCCGCAATCACAACCTACAGAAAAGTCGCCACAAATTAAAAATGCCAGCATATGAGAGGGTCATGTAGGTATTAAATACCACCAATCATTCCATGTCAACTCAGCACAATTTATTACAAAATTAACCTCACCATCTCAGATTTTTGTGAAATTTGGTAGAGATGTACTGTTCATATAGACTTTGATTAATACTAAATTTAATTGAGATACATCTGCTCATTTTCAAATTGCAGCTATGTAAAGTCTTCAAAAATCTGCTCAAAAAATGCAAACAAACATGTTTAATTTTTTTCTATAAGCTCTCCTAATGTAGCTAGAGAGGTCTGCAATATTATATCCGAGCCACTGAAATTTGATGAACTTAATGGTTCATTCTCATATACCTACTTTGATGAGCCAAATCGAAAGTAAAGAGCTAGTTTTTTTGATATACCACTTGGTTCTCCAGATATTGAATGTTAAAAAAGGCATAGTTCCTTGTGCTTTTGGCGACATTTTTCATCTGATCCGGGCCATATTTCATCCCAACCATCACAGCTAGGAAGAAAATAAAACTACTTTTGTGCATGTTTACCATTTAGTTCCTAGCGACTTCCGTGAATTTTTTCTGGTCCAGGCAGCATGACAACCTAACCACCTCAGTTTTAAGATTTGATATCTCTAGAACTAAGAGAGGTATCAAAAAATGATATTCTTTACTTTCCATTTGCCTCACCAAGGTACAGAAGATTTCATCATTAAATATAGTGTTCTCAAAAATTTTCCAGGCTGCTATTCAACCTAACCACCTCAGTTTTGACATAATTTGGCTGTCCTATATGCATAGGATCATGCTATGACTATTAATTGGGTGTGCCATGATGACTGACACGTGGGTTCTAAATGGTTAACCTACAATGCCCTACAACTTGCGCCGAATTTCTTCGTATCTTCTGCTCTTGAATCAATCCTCTTCTTCTCTTGCGTTAGTAAATAAACATGAACATCGAGGGAACTTGTAACTATGAGAGGGAGCGGGCAGCTACGAGCTACTTGCAATAAAACAATGTTTCTGAAAACCCCATTTAATTGCACTGGACCATAAATCATCTACAGTCGATGTTGTACAAAATCAGAGGTATTCTGCAACCCGTAATACTGACCCTAGGGATGAAACTTAGCCCTACAGTTTACAACTAACAGAGTATGGTAAGGTTGGTGCAGCGAACATCTATCTCCGAGGCCTAGGTGTTATCTTGTCGATCGTCGGTCAAGAAGAGAGAGTGATCAATGTATTCTAGCTTGCTGGAAAAGTATCGGCTTGCATGCTCAACACCGCACGTGTAGCTTGCAACCCGAACTGTCGATCGGCAGAAAATCGGAACAACAGGACCTGCTTACTCGACGTCTGGCTGCAGTGAAACTTAGAAAACTTGCATGATTTCGATACTAAAATATTATAATAAATGACGTCCCGTCACAATAAGATATCTCGAGAACTAAGTCAGATATCAAAAAATTTACTGTTTACTTTTGATTTGCCTCGTCGAGATACACACGAATCATCCAAAATTTATAAATTTCAGTGGCTCGGATATTGTAGAATCCCCGAGAGGTGTCATTTTACAGCATTTGTGCCCTTCATGTGGTTCAACAAACTATTTGCTAACAAATAGCTTTGTCTAAAATTTTGATTTTAAATTTTCAAAAAAGTACATATTTCAAAATTTTGAATCCAATTCCACAAATAGTACTGTTGTAAATCTTCTGGCAAAATATAAATATGGGATGGTAATGGCTTCATTGTTAAAATAATTTAAAACTGAAGCTTGTTTTTCATTAATTCCTGGTATACATCTGTATAATACCAGACTGCCAATGTTTACACCCCTTTGAACATAAATATGAGCACTAACCTGATAATAGTTCAATAATGAGTATAAAATAATTAAATCATACACACTTGTAATATGCTGGCAATACTTATTATTTCAAATTTTTATGGAAAGTCAATGTTAGGTTAAGTGCTCATAAATCAACATTATTTTAACTACAGGAGCATTTCTGAAAACCCCTAAAGAAAATCTCAAAGAATCAGAATTTGCTGTCACCTATGATTATTTGAAAATTATTGCATAGTGCTACAAGATAAAGCACAGAGCTACCATTGGACAAGGCAGCTGGGAAATGATCCATCCTTTTGTAATAACGAGGAAAAAAAAGATGAACATTTTAATTGCATAGTTGTTTCTGATTTCCAAGAGCTCAACACGCTTGCTGTTTACATTTTTCAAAAAAAATTGTGTAAATAGAAAATCTTGTATCCTTCCTAATATCCAAATTTCAAAAAATTCCAAACAAGATTTTTTATTTTTGGGATGGATCTGGGACCCAACACAAAATAAGAAAAACTTTTGAACCTCTGCTTTCTTGAGGAAGATTTTGAAGTGAAAGAGTTGCACTTTTGGCCATGGAAAATCTTGCGACATGCTGTAGTAACCCGCCAATAAAATAGACCTGCGAAGGTCACCGAGTGTGTGGGTAAGCGGTTAATGCTCTGGCCTCGCTTTCGGGAGGACGCCGGTTCAAATCCCTATCCGGGCATCCAGATTTGGGTTTTCCATGGTTTCCCCCAAATCACTCCAGGTGAATGCCGGGATGCTTCCTTCAAAAGGCCATGGCCGAATTCCTTCCTGTTCCTTGTCCCCAGTCACATCCTGCCTCTAATGACATCGAGGCGCAAAGCCAAAAATAAAAATAAAAAATCTGTGAAGGTCAGTGCATCTCCATACAAAGTTGCAAAATCTCAGAAAATTCTAAAAAATAATACTGAATTTGTGGAACAAGGTGATGTGTTTTTTTTAATTTGAAATATTTACGTGACTATTTTTTTAATCTAGTTCCCATGAACTTTACGAATGACATTACTTTTTTCACTTCAACGAACTGAAAAAGCTCAACCCATGATAAAAAAATAGCTGGAAAAAAATTATCCGGCTTCCCGAAAGTTAACAGAATATATTATACTAGACAACCCGTGCGAAAATTTTGCAAATAAAATGCGATGAATAGCAAGGTTGAATGCTTATAATATAATGAAAAGTAGAACCGTACTTTTGTAGCAATTTTTTTTTTTTTTTTTTTTTTTTTTTTTTTTTTTTTTTTTTTTTAGTGTAATAGGTACGCATCAAAATACTTACAACATATTAAGAAACAGTTAGGAAAATTTAAAACACTCTGTATTTACAACAAACTGTCACTGACCTTAACAGAATACAACCAACTTGAACAAAATGCACACAACATATCAACATCTCTGTGATATTTGTTCCTGTGCGAATAAAATGCTTACATTGGAATTGTATAGCAAAACAAAAGTGTTTCCATAACAGAAAAAATATCTGAAAAGCTACTTATTGAATAAAATTTTTTTTTGACATCTCTGTGATATCTGCTGCTGCAATCTAAGGACTTAGCTCTGAACTTTCTCATACTCGCTACCACTTTAAGCACCAAATTCCGAAAAATTCTTTCTTAATTAATGATTTTACCTAACTGGAGACCTTAATCTTTAAAATGATATGATATTTATCGATTACGGCTAAGTATCGAAGAAGATAAATGGCTTGTAATAATAATAATAAAAAAAACACTTTTGCCCTTTAAGGGTTGAAACCAAAAAGAAATTTGTAAAATATGGTGTGACCAAAGGAGCCACCTTGGTCTTTAAAATTTATCGATTTCGGTTTTTTTTATCAAGAGTGGTAAAAAAAAGTTCTAGTAATGATGATATTTTTGCCCCTTAAGGGTTGAATTTGGAGAAAGCTTTTTTCTTAAAATATAATGTGACCAAAGCGGGCAATTTAATATTTAAAAGGATACCTCGTTTATTAATTTTGGTTGGGTATCAAGGGAAATAAATAACTCGTGACAGAAAAATGCATTGTAGAAATATTAATACTTTTGCCCTCTAAGATTAGAATTTTGGAAAAAAAATTCTTTCTTAAAATGTGGTGTAACGGAACCTAGCACCTTACGAACACCTCAGTCTTTAAAATGATACCTCGTTTATCAATTTTGTTTAATTATCGAGGGAGATGAATGACTCGAGACACAAAAAACGCATTTTAGAAAAATTGAAATTTTGCCTTTTAAGGGTCGAATTACGAAAAATTCCTTTCTTAAAATATAGTGTTACCATGGCGGAGACCTTAGTCTTTAATATGATACCTCATTTATCTATATCGGTTAGATATGAAGTTAGATAAATGGCTCGTGACACAAAAACGCATTGCAAAAATAGTGATACTTTTGCCCTTTAAGGGCCAAATTCTGAAAATTTTTTGTCTTAGTCTATAACATCGCTAAAGCAGCGATCGTAATCTTTATAGTTATTATTATTATTCTCGTGTCAAAAACATCAAAATACACAGTTATAGTGGTACTTCATTAAATGATTTCAGATAGGTATCCAGGGAGATAAATGACTCGTAACACAGAAAACAGCATTTTAGACATATTGACATATTTGACCTTTAAGGGTCTTATTCCAGAAACATTCTTTCTTAAAATATGATGTGATCAAAGTGGAGACCATTAGCTTTAAAATGACACCTCATTCATTGATTTCAGTTAAGTATGAAGGAAAATACAGGCTTGTTAAAAAAAAAAATACCTTATAGAAATAATATATATGATTCATTATATAACGAATGTTATAAAAAAATAGAAAGTTATATGAATCACTTGTTTTTCCCTATAGTGTAATGTAAAAAGTTGTCATTGACACGTTATAACTTCCAGCAAGAAAGTTTGAGAGAAAATATTGAAATTAATTTTAGAAAAGACAGCAGCATCATTAAACGAATCCTCCTGGTTTGGGTAATAATTTATCTGCACGAATATTGTCGCGCTGCAAACGCGTCCAACACTGCCCGATGGCTTTCGTCTCCTACAATGAATGGGATACTCGTAGTTCCCATACCTTCTCAAAATACTCAGTTTGAAGCTCATCTAAGAATTATCATAATAACAGAAAATCACATGACAATATACACACACACAAAAATGTTTTCCTGTCAAATCTTGCATCTTAATAAAAAATAAAAGTAACACAGTGTCCGCTTTCAATACAATTACTAGAGAAATAATTGAAAAAATTACAAACTGGTTTATTTTCAGAGCTGTACCATTATCCTTTCTGTAACTTATTCATCTTTGGATTCGTTGAACTGAAGATCACTGTTGCTGCTTTCACCCTGTTGTATCACTAACTGATCAGTTTCTGTCTCTCTCGCTCACTGTTTAACATAATCAATTTCTTGTAATCTTTCCGAATGTCTTGCACAATTTGCCCAGTCTTCTTGAGTAACGCTGTCTAAAGCTTCGTGTGTAAGTCGCTCGACATCAGCAAGTTTGAAGGTCGCATTCTTAGCGACATCCTGTTTTACTTGAGCCCAAATGAGTTCAGTTGGATTATACTCGCAATGATAGGGTGGCATATGAACTATTTGATGTCCCATTCCATTTGCCATTTGATCCAATTCGAATACCTTCTTGGCATTGCGAATTTGTTCTTTGCATAAAAGCTCATCCCTAGTTTCATGCAGAAAAAATTGAACACCATTCTTACGTAGCCATTCAATATCTCCTTTACACCAGTTTGATGGTGATTTGTTTGAATTGAATAATAGCGGGCATTGTCCATGACAATAATGCACCCTTCTTCCAGCGAGCGACACACATAACAAAACTACCTCTTAAAAACATCAACGTTCATTTCTGTATGATAATCCGATACAGACGAACTTTTTCTGCCACGAAACACAAGTCTGGCTCCTGGTATAAAACCTTTATATGCAGAACCAGCAAGTCTACTTGTTATAACAAGTAGACTTCCTCGGCCTAGTAGGAGCTCTCAAATCATGCCAAATATATTTGTTCGTATGATTTTGATTAATGTAAGTCTCGCCTAAGTAAACAATGGGCCTAGCGTCCTTTGTACACAATGAGCTCATAGTTCACAAAAACTTTGCTCTTGAAGGCGCAATATCACTGTGTTCATTAAAAATTTTCGTCCATCATTGAACTTCCCAAGTTGAAAAACCAGTCTTTTCAGAAGACCGAGATTGGATCTTTTTGATCCTGAATAGCTGAATTTATGGCAGAGATCGGACTATATTTTTATAGCCACTGGGTATTCTCCTCTCGTCGTAGTTCTCTAAAACAGTCTTGTGCACTACCTCTTTATTAAAATCATCGAGTTCAGTCCACTTGTGCTCCTGTCTATACTTCTTCCTTGGTGATTCAAAAACAGGGCTCATATCTCTAGTTTCTGCCGAACTTAAAATACCGATGATATGTTGTACTGACTTATTGGAAATACCATTTGTACCTAGTGCAAAGCTAATGTTTCTCCTGGCTTCTTTGTTGTGGAAAGGTTCCTAAAATACTTGAAAACATTTGCCACAACAACTTTACTTACTTACTTTACTTTCTAATATCTGGACGGCCTGCACAAACACCGATATTACGCCTTTCCGGTAACACACTGCATGTAGGATTCTGTTCCACAACGTCACTCATCATAAAGACAAAATAATAACCTTTAAACTAACAAAACAAACCAAATCACGGCGAATACTACTGAACCGACTGGCAGTGGAAGAACATTTGGCAACCCCGCCAGGCTCAACTGAGGGCAAAGGGGGTAAGTGCGAACAGGAGGTGGAGGCAAGTACTGCATGACGTTGGTAGGACTAATTCAGTGTCTTGGTCTACAGTATTAAGTTTGCATAGATCCTATGAAATCAAATTGAAACTCCACAATTTTTGAGTAAGCAGTAGAAAACCTTACTTAGGTAGAGTTTGCTTACTCTACCCAAGAAGAATATACTAAATCAGATTTGTTATCGAAAAGTCACTTTGATGAAGCATTAATTAGCCAGAGAACACAATAATATCTTGGGTTCTTTCCCAAAACAACTTCAACATTTTTGATGAAAACATTTATTATTTAGTTGTATACCAGAAATTAATGGAAAACAAGCTTCAGTTATAAATTATTAAACAATGAAGTGATTACCATCCCCACACTTATATTTTGCCAGGTGATTTATAACAGTACTATCTGTTTATGGAATTAATTTATAAAATGTGTACTTTTGAAAAAAATTTTTTTTTTTGTAGCAACAGAATTGTATTAGCAAATAGCTAAGATACTGCCAGCACCGCAACAGTTTTTATACTACAAGGTTGGAATGAGTGAAGGATTTATTGGTTTGTTGGGAAATGGTATCATGCAGCAACTTAACAGTTGGTTCCACACTCTGCCGCTGTTGTTGAAATGGTCCTGAAACAGTTCTTTTCAATTCTTAACTGCTGTGTGTCACAGTTGTTGTAAGGGTTTGGTGAGACAAGGTACACACCATTGGAGTTCCAGGGTGAAACAGCCACATCGTGCAGGGCCTCATCGTCATCCCTGCGAGTGCATGGCAAGGGTTTCGATGCAGTAAAATCTTCACCGGGCCATTATGCTTACCATGTCAAATATTGTTCTAGTGTTGTTTGTGAGACTATTTTCTTGTTCTGTGTGGCTGACTTGTGCACCTGCAATCACACTGTGACTACTTTGTTAGCCCAGTAATCACTTTGCAGGTTGATTAGGCAATGGAGCCCTAACCCCTGTGGCCCGTGATGCGGTTGACAGATTTCTTACTTGTTTGTATTAGTTTTCACCTATCTGTAAAGCAATATTTTCAGCCATGGGTGTTTAAATCTGTGGTTCTGATTGTAACTGCTTTTACTGTGTATCAAAGGATTTTTGCGACATTTGGGATTTCCCATACATATGCAAATGGAGACATGTTTGTGGCAAGCTTCTTTATTACTTGCTGTATTGGTTCAAGTTGGAAATCTTGGTGTAAACCTGTTGTTCGTATTCCCAAAGGATCATCTGCTATGATCCTGAGAACTTTGTTTTAAATTAATTGCAGCCTGTGATTATGAGACTTACTGGTGTACCCACAAACCGGAGCTGCATATGTCACAAGTGGCCGAATAAGTGCCAAGTACATTGTTCAGGTGTTACCTCAGTATAGTGTGCTTTGTCTTTTTAGCACTGGGTATAGTTTTCTGAGTAATGTTTGCTTTATAAATCATGTGGTCTATATGGAGCCTCCATTTTAGCTTTGTGTCAAATTTTGACTCCAAGATACTTAACCTCAGTTCCAAAAATGTATAAGTTGGTTTTGTGTAATGTTAGTGGTCTACAGGATTTGTGAAAGTGTTTTTGCCTAGGTCTTTGTGTGAATAGGAATGCCTCGCATTTACCTACGTTGACTTCGTCACCATTGTGTGAACCAAGGT
This sequence comes from Vandiemenella viatica, assembly GCA_031002005.1. Lineage (NCBI taxonomy): Eukaryota > Metazoa > Arthropoda > Insecta > Orthoptera > Morabidae > Vandiemenella > Vandiemenella viatica. The sequence goes on along the minus strand of CM061920.1, from coordinate 312,560,600 downwards.
TCGACTACATTAAGCACAGTGCTGTTTGTGAGATGGTTGCCTAGACTGTGCAAGTTAGGCTGTATCATCAGCACAAATGGCTTGCATAATTTTTTCTGTGGTCGTGATTTTGTTGATGAATTCGTTGAAGAGCTGAGGGCTTATTATTCTTCCTTGAGGCACTCTTGCTTGTATCCCGTTAGAATTTTTGTTATGTACGCATACATGGGAACGTTCAGTTAGTGAGGTATGAGTGTATTAGGCACTCCAGTCTGGCTGGGAATCCATTGTCACTGAGTCTAAGATGGAGGCCGTTGTGCCATAGACAATTGAATGCCTTCTCAATGTCGAGGAACACAGTCCCAGTAGATGCAGACAAGTTATATCCCCTTGTTACATAATAAACAACATACATTTTGTTGTGGAGTGGTGCTTCCTAAAACCGAATTGCTCCGGTTTCAGGATATTGTCAGTAATGTGTTGTGTAAGGTGTCTGAGTGTGACTTTTTCAGCAACTTTGCTAAGAGAATTGAGTAAGCTAATCAAACTGTAGTTGTTGGGTGAAGATGGATCTCCCCCAGCTTTCTGAACATTATCACTTTGGCCTCCTTCCATAGGTCGAGCAAATATTGGTTGTGTAAGATAGCATTCGCGATGTGTGTATGGTACTCTATTGCGTTCCCTGTGAGCTGTCTAAGAATATGGTTCTAAATACCATCTGGACCGGGTGCTTTCTTAGAATCGACCATGAATCAGCCCACGAAATTGCGTCGGAAGTTGCCCCACGCGGATATTCATCAAACGGTTTGGCTAATAGCCGTGTCACCACCTGATCCGTTACCAATGCAAACACAGGATCGGAAGGATCTATGTTCAGTCGAAAAGAATTGCTAGTGTTGAGGCCATCAGTTCTGCCTTGCCCTTGGAGGAATACACAAGTCTGTCCGGCCCCTGTAGGGTGGGTGTATGATGCGCATTATGAGTGAAGTGATGAGCTAAAGACCACACGGAGTGGTCAGAGGTGTCAGTGTTCAACTCAGAAAGCACTGTTGATATTTATACACCTGAATTCTTTGAGTCTTTTGATATGCACTCTATAAATGGAACACCTAGTACTTTATCCAGTAACTCCTGATGCTATTCGTAGTTGTAATTAACCCCGTGATCTCCTCAGAGAGTGCCATGTGTGTCTAGTGTGTGGTTGATTCGGGGATGCTACTTCCCTTAGCTTCCTGTATGGCAGTGGTTAAAGTTTCAACAGACTCGTTAATGCTTTGTTGACTAATCTCGTGTGTCAGGTATGTGGCTACCTGACACCTCCTTGAACAGAGTCCAGTTGGCGCTTCAATACTTAAGCATCCATCGCTTGTCAATGATCTGTTAATGTTAAGTATGAGAGGCATGTGGTCTGAATCCAGAACGTTTACGACTTGTAGGTCGTAATTACAGATTATACACTTGAGGAGGGCTATATCTAGTACATCCGGATTTTATCTCCGAACATGAGGACAAACGTCGGTTCATTTTGCTCCAGTATAATTTTGTAATTGTGCTCTAGTGAATGTTCATATAGTTTCCAGCCGTTGCAGTTTTGATACTGCAAATTTCAACTACGATGTTTGGCATTAAGATCTCCAGCGACTATTACACTAGATGTGGTGTTAAGTAGCCTACTGATATAACGCTTGCTAATATTATTGGTCCTATTGTAGACTGCAATTAGATTAGTGTGAGCTCTGTTGAACCAGATTCTCACAGCTGTGGCTTCGATCTCTCTAGCTCAAGAAACACAACTGTGTATAATCACAACCGTGTCTCCACCCCATGCGCTGTTGTGCCTGTTAATGCAGTGCACACGGTATTGGCTCATTTGAAAGTTATCTTTTGCACATAAATGTTTCATTTATGATAGCAATACGGAGACTGTGCTGTTCCATAAACGTCAAAATTCTACCTTTTTGCATTTCAGTCCACAGGTGTTCCATAAGAGGATACGTATTCAAAGGAGTAAGGTTGTCAGGCATCGTTCGGTCTTTGGGCGGGCAAGAGGCTAGTCTGGATCTCTCCCCCCGCCCCCCCTATCTGGGAAAGTGGTCTTGAACTGTAGTAGAGTAGCTTGGTGTGCTGGCATAAGGTAAGTCTGGTTTGCATTCCATCTCTCCCTATTTGGGGGAGTATCCAGGCTCTGCAGCAAGGTAGATAAATCAAGATAGTCTATATCTCCCAATTCAGGGGCTGTAGAAGGGAATTTAGGACTTTAGGCAGCAACAAATTAGGGGCATGAGACAATGCTGGTGCCTAGGACAGATATGAGGCAGTTCCGGAACACAGCCCATCTCCCCCCATCCAAGGGGAGAGGGGGGGGAGTTAGGAGCTGTAGTAGGGCACTTATGAATTTTTGTATGATCGTTGCCAGGGAGAGGTCAGCAGAGGCAAAAGAGGTTCTCTATTGTTTTTCGAATGGTTGAGAATAAATCTAGCGTGGGCTGAGTGTTCGTCTGATCCGCAGGGGTATCTGGACCCTGAGGAGGTGTTGAGTTTGATCCCGTGTTGGTGGAAGCTGGGGCCAGCTCTACTGACTCCACAGCGGCCAGGTTGACGTAGGCGGCTTCATCAACTCCTGCCAGTATGTGCTCATCCAAGTTGAGCTACCGGGCTGTCGAGATCAGCCATACCAGCGCTTGCCGATGCACGCTTGATCGCCCCCTCAGCAGTCGTTGCTTCCTCGGTGGGAGGGGTAGTGGTTGTCTGGCTTTCAGAATTCTTAGTGTGTTTCCTGGGATTTTTAGGATGCTGTGTTTTGAGTTGTGACGAACACTGTGTCGTATTTTCTAAAGTGCATGCATAACCTGCTGTTGTTTGGGGCTCTGCAATCTTTGTTGTGGTTTGTGAGCATGAGGTTGCGGTTTATGTTTCTTGCTGTGTGAGTTGTGCAGTGTTCATGATCACGTTCAAAGCCACAGCTCTATCGGACACATTACTCCTAATGCCGCGTTTACAAGATGCTAGTTGGCTGGAATGAGTTTACTGTCTTGGTGTGTGTGCAGCACTTGATAGTCACTCTCCTCATGTCAACAGGTTCAAGACAGTCAGTTGACTGAGGATAGTGGACTCTGTTCATGACCAACTTTTGGTGTGCGAGTTCAACAAACAAGATGATGTTGATTTTGTTAGTTGATGCCATCTTGTTTGTTGAGCAGAGTGAAGCAGAGGCATTAAAATCTTCATAACCAAATGAAAGTGCAGAAATTCCGTGGAATTTTATGAATAAAGGTTATAAGAACGAGGATTAGAGATGTTGCTATTAAAGAAATTGCCTCATTACAGTGTCATTTTTGTTTTTTTATATATGACTGCAGCTCTTCAAATTGAGACACACTTAGTCTTAAATGATTTCTGTTACTCTCTGCATTTTCAATTACAACTTCAATCAAAAAAAGTCACCTAGGCATTTCAAGCATTTCTTTTTTATATCCACTCTCTTACCTATTTTCAGCATTTTCTTTTATTATTATTTATATCATTCAATGTTATAATTAACCAATCAGCTGTAATATTAATTAATTGCTGTATGAACATACTTCCAAGAAGATCACAACGTTTGACTAGAGAACTGTCATGACAGTGGACTGTCTTCAAATTATTACTAGCATGCTAGTTGACTCTCTTGACCCCACCATCGACACTCCTGCCTACTGTCGTTCCAGTCAACTCGCATCGTGTAAACGCAGCAGTGAACCGCATTCTGGATCACTTTACACTGGTTTTTGTGGACGCTTGTCTTGTTTGTGGCTGTGGTGGAGCCCCATTTGCCTTCTTTGTATTTTGCTGGGCTAGTGTGAGTTTTTTGTACAGTTTTCTGTTGTCAGACTATTGTAAATTACATACACAGATAATTAACTGAGGGAAATAAATGGTCACATGCTGTTTTGAGTTCTGTTCCTCATTTTAACTGTGAAAAATGTTATGAAAGGAAAGCTACGTGGCCTGGCTCGAAAACCCGCCCTCCCCCCACGTAGCCTTCCACCCCCCCCCCCCCCTGGACCGAGCCACGTAGTTTGTGCACGCTCCCTTTCTATAGTTGCTGGGATGACCTACACCACAGTTAACACATTTGTGTTCGTTGCCCTTCCTAGCTTTACATGTGTGTGTCGGGTGTAGTGTTGTAAAAAAACAGTTTTTTTTCTGACGTGTAAAAAAACAGTTTTTTTTCTGACGTGAAAAAAAAACATGAAAAAAAACTGTGAAAAAAAACAGTGAAAAAAAACATGTTTTTTTTCTGGGACATGTTTTTTTTCATAACTACTAAATTTCAAATTTTTAAGGCATTTATCATTTAATATGACTGTTTTAGAGTTTATACTAAGTACTTATCTTACTTTTAAATCTACTATAACTTTCTGGTTCAGTAGAAAAAAAAATTACAAAAATATTGGTAACATCGACTGAAGTTTTCTTTTACGAAAGGGGACTTCCCGAAAAGGCTAGGTGCGTGAGAAGGAATCCCCGTTCGGCCGTTCCCCATTGTTTGAATTGATACTCGCTATTTGAACTAGTGCTGCCAGGCCCTACAAATTTATCTGTAGACCTACGAATCTTTTAAAAAAATTAGGAAATTTAACTACGGTTTTTTGCCTCTTTTTATAACTTGTTGTGCTTTCCTTATATTCGTATACTTGTTAAACTCGCAGTGTATAGTGATAATACTGAGTCATTGTCAGTAATTATGAACAATTTCCTTGCAACCGTTCGCGTAAACCAACGATTGAAAACAAATAAAGCTCCTATTTTGTATGATAATATATTTAAATTCAAACTTAAAAGACCGTAATACAGAACTATCAGCGCAGTATTCATTCACAGTGTGTACTTTTCTCACAATTTAAAATTGCAATCTCAAAAGCTTTTGCATACAATACAACCGGTAAAAGAAAATGTAACTATTTCTGAAGTTATGGATCTAGAGGGGGCAGAAGAAGAAACAGAAAATTCCAACTCCGACCGAACTAGTGTTGGTAGTACTGATACTAGTGAATGTGGTTCCGACATAGAAGATGAATAAAAAATTATGTTACCTATTTAGATACATTTATGAATCATTATGTAAGATATTATATGATTTAGTAACGTTTAAAACACACATTTAAAATGTAAGTTCCATAAATAAAACTATAATTTATCAAATATATAGTTTTCTGAAAAAAACCAAATTTAGAAAAAAAACGAGGGTGCTAAGTTTTTTTTCATGTTTTTTTTCACAAATCTGAAAAAAAAACAAAATGTTTTTTTTCAGTTTGCAACACTAGTCGGGTGGTTACCAGATCATTTGCAGTAGGGAGGTGCCACAAAGCACCAGTTAGTGGCTTGTCCATACCACTGGCATTTTTGAAAGACAAGAGGTGTCATTCTGATAAAGCGTCTAAATATTTATATAGATAAGAAATTACGATTTCAATTAAATTTAAAAATAAGTATTTTAGTCCACTTCTTGTTATTGAGAAGCTGTGTCGAAGATTTCTTATGCTTATGTCACGGAGGCAATTATTTTATTATTATTTTTTTAATAAAATAATAATTCCAAGAACTGTTACTCCGGGAACTTTCTCGGGCATGATGCATGTTCCCAAAATAATTGTCACGTTTCTGAAATAATGTCTCTTCTTGAGTATGACTAAATAACAAGAAAAAGGTTATGGTTTTAGCACTGTAGGTATCTAAAAACAAAGAGAATATAATAGAGGGATATAAGCAAATGCTAAAAATTACCAAAAAAAAAAAAAATTAGTATTTGAGAGTTAAAAATTCAGTTATCAAAATGAATTCCAGTAATAAATAAATATTTATGATGTCTACTACTACAGTAAAGAAACGAAAAGTCTTACAGAAAGTTTAAACCGAAATGAATTTTGGAAACGGTTTCTTTTTTTCGAAAATTATGAGTAGTTAGTTTTTTAAGATATGTGGACAAAACAGTGCCAAATTTTTAAAACTTGAGTCCAAAGATATTTGATACCTTGTATTTGAAAATATAATTGAAATTTATACCCACATCATAGCTAAAAAAAGAAAAATCTGTCAGTATTACGACATTTACTTAGAGAATATTATTAATATTTTCGTAAAAGCCTAATTTGTGTTATAAGCAAAAAAAAAAATATGTGTTTTATTTGATATAACTAAATTCAATAAATATTTTAAAATTAAAAGATGCACGTATTTGATTAAATCCTGTTCTGCGTTTATTTCATAATTTTGGGAACGTCATTTACACGTACAGCCCCGAAAGGCACAGAAATCAATATAAATGAAAAAATTACCTTTCAATCGATTTAAATAATTAAAATAAATCACAATTTCATAGTATGTGAAGGTAATTCAACACAAAACATAATGCATATTTTACATGAATGAAACTTGTATGTCATAAATATATAATAATACATAATAATTTCAATAGATATGACTAATGTTATCGACAAATCTTAAATGCATGAAATATTTTCAATAGTTTTAGTTTAGCTTATTCCTAAAATACTCATTTATCGAAACTAACAGCAATTTCATTCATTAAAACATTTCTAAAATAATTATATCTACTACATGTTCGATATAAAATTAATTTTATTCGAACTGCTGTGTGTGCTACTTGTAAATAACATTTGATCAATACTAGTAATTATCTGAATCATTTTTTTAGATTAAAGCATAAAAGTATTTTTATTAAAAAATCAACTTTAAAATTTCCCACCTTGGTGATTTTGTACCAATTCTCAGCATGAATTTCACATTTTTTAGTCTATTCTTTTCTAATTGTGTGGATAACCTCATTCTCTAGTTTCCACCCTCCCATTCCTTAATCACAGTCCCTAGTGTTCTCATTAAACCAGTTACTCAATATTGCTGCCCTTTGCGAATCCGCTGTAACTTCTTCTCCATCCGTATCTATAATTCCCGCAACACCATCCTTTCCCTTACTAACAAAACCATAGACATTTCTAGATGCACCAATAGCATTCTTCATTAACCTCTCTTTAGCCACTCTTTTCATTATTATTAATTCCTTGCTTAGTTGTTTCAAGTATTCCCTACTGCCTTGCTCTTTTAACTGTGTTATGTTCTCTTTTCAACAACTTCTTTAAACTTTTATCTCCCTATTATAGTAGGTATGTTCTGTACTTCTCTTTATTTTGGAGTAAATATTTCTTCACCTTTTTTATCTCCTTGAACTCCTTCCACTTCGATTCCACTGTATTTATGCCACCTTTCCATTTTCTGAAACTTTCCCTACAATATATCTTCAATTCTGAAATTTGTGCCTTTCTTGTCCAAGTACATTTCTCTGGTGGATATGGCTCTTACAAATTTTTAATTTCTTGCAAATAGAAAACTGTTGATGGGAACCTAAGTTCAGTCGTAATAGGACATAGTAGCCTAGATTTACTTTATTGTAAAAGAGGTTTTACTGAAATTACTCTTACAATAGCAAAGATCTTTGAAAGAAATATTCAAACCCACATGGGAATGCTATAAAAGGGATTATTCAGACTTTGTGGTGAGCTAATGTATTCTACTGAATTGAAGGTCTGACCACTTTTGGACAGGCTGACTTTCACCGTTACTCAGAGAGATTGGCTAGAAAGTATTTATTGTAGTTAGTAAAATGTTTATTTAAAATGCAAAATCAAGTTAACAGCAACTATAATTTTACTGAAGTGGTAATGTGTGAAACAGTAATCTGTAATTCAAAATTGTTGAAGCATAATAAATTTTGCTCGTCATTGCAGTAGTTATCCTAAAATATATTGTTAAAATGTTTTAATTTTAATGCATCATGTATTACTTTTAATGTGGTTCCTGTATTTCTCATTAGGTGGCCCTTATTCTGCATTTGGTGGCAGAGATGCATCTCGTGGTTTGGCTACATTTTCTGTTGAGCCTCCGAAGGACGAGTATGATGATTTAAGTGACTTGAACACAATGGAAATGGAATCTGTTCGGGAATGGGAAATGCAGTTCAAAGGTAATTTGTTGGCGTGTAAAACATTTGCAAACTGTAAAGAAAACATAACTAAAAATATTGGATGCAGATGTTGCATGTGGAATGGTCAGCAAAACTTGATATTGTTTATTGGAATTAAATTTGTTTGTGGGTCTGCATGATAAATAAAAACTTTTTAAAACTTAATAAAGTAAGCATAGATCTTTGGTACAAAATTCAGTCACTTGATATAAGTTAATTTCGAAATAACATGTTGGAAGAACGTGCACATTTTAATAAAAATTATATATATTGTAATTATTTGCTTGGAATGCATCTTTAATTTTTCTTGATACCCATAGTTCATGCCTACAGAATTAAATTGTTTTCTGTCAATTACATCTGTAATACACATATCATAAAAATTGGTGCACGTTGACAGAGATTTCGAAATTGAATGGAAAAGAAGCAGATTAAAGGAATAATGGAACATTATTTAATAAGCAACTGCATTGTATGTAGCCTTTCAGCAGTTACAACATCCTTACTCTCTCTTCTAACAGATTCTATTTCGAGCTTACCAGCAGGTTGTTTTCTCCTCCCACTTCTCTCAAAACAAAACTCACTTTAATTACTTTCTTATTCTTTTCTTCACTCAGTTCTCTTTATTAAATATTCCAATGAGAGATATTATTATTACACTTAACTTATTATAGAACTCATTGCAAAGCAAATCAAAATTACAAAAATCTCAAAAAGTTGTTCTACTATTAATGTTCCGTATATCCATCTCTCCAAAACTTTCACACCTCATTCATACAAGTGGAGGCTGTCGCCTCACCACCCTACATGCCTGTACCATGTCTTTACTGTACGACAACCTCCCGCGGACTGCAATGAATGTACTGTAGCTATGTTAAGAGCATATTGCACGGCAGCTAGCCAACGAGCCTTTGCACCGCAACAACAATAGTATTAGGTTCTTCGGTGGTTTAATTTAAATATATTGATTAATTAAAAAGTCCACCAAAAGGTTATGTTGAAGATTTGTTTATTTGCTCAAAACGAAGTCAGCGATATTCACAAGCATAGATACAATACAGAGATGCACTTCTGAGCCATCGCAAAGATAATCTTTATAAAATCTCTGTGAACTCAACTTGAAAAACTAACTGGATGAATGAATGAAACTCTCTGTAAAACTGAATACTGAATACTCTGTCCTTCTGCTGATCTGTTTATATAGTCTCTATCGAAATTACGAGAATTCTTCAAAGGCATCCGCCCGATATTTCTCAAACATTAACAATCACTCAAACAATCAAACATATTAAAAACAATCGGAATTAATACAAAATTACTTAACAACATTACAAAATGATCAGAAATGGTAATTAGAGATACTTAAATACAAAATTATTTGCAGAAATCATCTCAAACTGTAGAAAATTGTCCTGTAGACATCATAACTTGCATTAATACCTGGAATTACAAACATTTAAGAAATTCTCTTGCGCCATTCGGTTCTTAAACGTATTAAATGGACTTTAAATAATTTTCTTTCATAAAACAAAGTCTATATACACTGATTTACAAGAAATTAAAAACAAACATACCAGATCATATTCAAGCAAACTTTAGTTCACTACAAATACTTCATACAGTACAATACTATTCAAAATTCAGGTATGAGGGCTGTTACAATAGGTTCCCAAGTTCCGAAACAAGACTTCATTATTAGTATTTGAATCATCAATATAAGAAAACGGAAAATTTATAATTATCTTTAGAATAAACTTTAGCAAATCAGAAATACTATGGATCGGAGTGGGCTGCTTACATGTGGCATATATATCACATCCTAGCCCTCCCCCACTTCAATTCACGAAACGTTTTCATTTACGAAAAAATGAGGCAAGCAAAATAAAAATAAAAAATATGACACATGATCGGGAAACGACATAGGCCCCATCATGGAACGTTCATTCACTCAAAAAAGCAAGCAGTCATACTCATTGGAAACATGTGAAATCAAAATTAATATCAAATCAACATAAACACAAAATAATCATGAACATATCAGGAAATTATTCGATGCAGGCAACACTTTCAATGAAAAAGAAAACCATCAAAAATATTCATAGCAAAATCATACATGTAAGACAAAATCACCACAAATTTAATAATCATAATAAATTACTTAATCCTATGAAAATTTACATGTATACACTTTGGTTGTACACTTCTTGTGTGTACTTGGGTGTGTTAACTTCTATCATCACTCTAAAACTACTTATTTACTTTTTCTTATACTTCCAGTTCTTCTTTAATTTGTTACAAATTCTCACTGTCAAATATGTCATTTCACCTAACTCTTTAACATGCAATACAAAATTCCTACGTCTATATGCGTAGAACAGCTTTTTGTGAGCCAGTGACCTCCTTTTGACTCGACTATACAAAGCAGTGTTGGAAACTCATGCGCGGGTTTGCATGCTACGCATTTTACTATTTACATTACCTTGTTCATTTTCTTTATCAAAATCATTATCTAGAGAATCAAATTAGGATAGGGAAATGAGCCATCTCTTCCCTTTAGATGATGGATGTGGGGCGCGAACACACAGAAAAGACACAAATAATAAAGTAATTTTCAGGATAAACCATTCGTCAATGGGAGAATATAGTGAGAGGTGGGTGCAGCTGGAGACTGCCTCACAGAAAGACATCCATCTAGACATCATTATCAAGATAATTATTTTCAACTGTTTGGCTACTTATTTCTATCACTGAAACATTATTTTCGATGACAGACTTGCCATCGGAAGATAAAACAGTATTACCAACATCTGAATACAAAATCTCACTAATAAGATTAGTTACAATATCAGGATTTGATTCACTCCTCCATTTAATATTATCATTTTTACTATCAGTTACATTAATAACACAATTTGTTATTTTAGTCACATCCGTTAAATTATTTTGACTGTCAAAATCATTACTCATTTCAACATCAACTTCATTACATAAATTACTGCTATTCTCACCGCTTTGACTATTTGTTTCTGCAAAAACCTGTACATCAATACAATTACAAATATTAATATCTCTGGTTCCACGTCGATACCATAATTACACATTTCATCTACTGCAATAAGCTCTCGGCTTTCATAAACATAAACTTCTACTAAATCTGTTACAATACTTTCACCAACACTGACATCATTTTCTACCACATCAGTTAGACATATGCTTTTATCAGCATAAATTATCACTTCATTTACCACAATGCTGGTGATGTGCCTTTTCCTGCTCATTGTTGTTATTTTACCTCTGTTAAATATGATTAGAAGTTAGCTATTGTACCGGCAGCAGGAGGGGCAGTGTGGTGGTAAATTTTAGACCTGTGGAACACAGTCCTCTGCCTAAACTGAACATATGTCATTGTTTTTTGTGCCAGGTGATTGCTGTCTGACCTACCACATACAAGGTCATTAAAGTATCGAACATTGTGTGTATCTCGACTAACACTTGCCTGATTTCAGTTACTTCCTTCCATTGTGATTAGGTGGTGAGCAAACTTCTGATTTCATGAGCATTACATTTGAAATTATTGATATTTTATTGATTTTTACAAATGTTGTTACTTTAGTAACACCAATTTGTGACGTCTTGAACTGATTAAAGTATGATTTTCTCCTTTCATTTTAATACCCTGTACTTTCACTTATTTGTTAATTCTACTTTCTAAAAATCACCAAAGCTGAAGGGAGGAGGGCAGCAGCAACACAGCACAACACACAAACAAATAAAAAACAATATTTCGGGTGAAGAATCCCCTTTTTCAAGTTAACAGATAGGTGGCTGGTCTTGTGCAAGACTTGCGTAGGACGCAGCCACTCGTAGTACGCAACAGACTGTCGGAGGTGGTGGGGGCAGCAACGATAATATAACCGCGAGTATACGAAAGATTGAAATGATAAAAAAATATATATATATATATTAGTTATTAAAAATATATATAAAGAAGAAATATAATTGAAAATTAAAAAAAAAAAAATTATGAAACTATTGAACTATTGTACTGGCCAGTGGTGGGTGTATAGGGTGAGGATGGAAGATGTTAACGGAAATTAAGGCCTGGGGGATGTCTGGTTTGAAGGATGTGTTGATATGCCAATTCCCACCTGCGGAGTTCAGATTGGGAGGTAGTGTCTGGAAGTACTCTAATGGCTCTTACTGTGAAGCAGTTATTAAGGTCACGGGTGTTGTGAGTACTAGCATGGTGAGCAACGGGGAGGTCCAGGTTTTGGGAGTAAACTGTCTGTCTGTGACCATTCATTCTGATGGATAATGAGTCTGAGGTCAGGCCAATGTAGGAACTTGGACAGTGGAGGCAGGTGAACTGGTAAATGAGATGGGTGGTTGTACAGGTGGCATGACCTATTATGGGGTAGGTTTCACCAGTTGTAGGATTGCTATAGGTAGTGGTAGGTGGATGCATACCGCAAGTTTTGCAACGGGGTCTCTTACAAGGGAAGGATCCAAACGGTGGTTTAGGAGCATCAGAGGCTTGATATTTATGTACAAGAATGTTTTTTAGATTAGGCGGTCTGCTGAAGGTGACTCGGGGTGTGGTGGGAAGGATTGATGGAAGAATGCGGCGCATTTCAGGAAAGGATCTAAGAAAGTCATAGCCCAGACGAAGAATTTTGTTTAGGGATTCCAGGCCAGGGAAAAACTGGGTGAGAAAAACAGGGTTCTGATTGGCTTTAGGTTGTTTGTGTCGGTTTGGAGGACTGTCCCTGACCCTTGATACTTGTTTTTGAATTAGTTCTGGAGGATAATTGCGGTTTATGAGTGCCTGGGTCAGATTGTTGGTGTAGAGGGTAAAGGACTCGTGATCAGAGCTGCCCTCCTCCTTTCAGCTTTGGTGAGTGTTGGGTGTATTTTCCCTTTCTTTTCCATGTAAATATTGCCTCGCGGCATTTCTTTCCTTTCATTGTTACCTACTTTCTAAAAATTCACATGTGAATATCATTTTTGCTTCAATTCGCTTAACTTAGAACTTTCTTTTAATTTATAGTTCCAAGTTTCATAAGGCTATAAAATTATTCCCTTTCCAATTTACAACATGAGCATTTCATCCCCCATAGATTTCAAAATTGTTTATGTTCGTGTTTCTGCGCCATCCTACCATCGTCTGAGACAAGAAATGGTTCTTCTGCTTCCTACTTTATTTTCGGTAATCTGTACTGTTTTGATTTAGGTCATACCCAGACATAAATTCGTGATATATTTGAAACAACTAGATAATGATCATTGAATTGGCATGAAATTTCATATTTTCTATTTTATAATCTAGTTTTTGCCTAATTAGATTTTAGGTTTATTGGGAATACTTAATGACCTATTTTACTGTCAATGTTTATGATTACTTTTAGTATTTATGTTAACAGTTGCAGTATCAATGTCCATGTGTGGTAGATGGATGAAAATTATAAACTTTACAGCTAGTTGCACATTACATTACATTAATTATTAAATTTAAAATTACTCTTTTATTCAATATACTAGCTGGTGCCCACGACTTTTTCTGTGTTTGTGAAGAATTTTGATTGACAGCTACTGACATCTACCGTCATAGTGAACAATGGGATACTCGAGGCTATTACCACACACAAACATCACTGATCAGCGCAGGGTATTTAAGGCTGGAAAGTGAAATATAAGAACACACATCTTTGTTCGAAAAATGAAAATGCCCTCCATCAACCAATTTCAACCATCATATCTCACACACCCCCATAACCACCAGCATGATACCACCATGGTGCATGTTGGGAGACTTGAGGTTAATGCCACACACAATCACCAGTGGATTGTGCTAGGTAGTTTTGGCTGTGGAGTGAAATACAGGGGTGCATGTCTATTTTTATGTCAGGTACACCATATCTACCACATCCCCACAGCTACCGACATGCAGTCACCATAGTGCATGTGAGAGACTCCAGGCTACTACCACACACAAATGCCCATGGTCTGCACTTGGCAGTTCTGGCTGCAAGTTGAAATATAGGAACACACATGTCTTTGGTACAAATAGGAAAGTGCCCTATGTCGACCACTTTCAAGCACCATATATCCCACACCACCATAGCTACCAACATCTAACCACCATAATGCACGATGGGAGACTCAAGGCCACTACCACACACAAACACCTGTGACCTGCGCTATGCAGTTTATGCAGCAAAGTGAAATTTATGGACACATATCTCTTTGGTGAAATACGAAAATGGTTATGATCTACCATTTTCAACCACCATATCCCCCACACCCCCACAATTGCCAATATTCAGCCAATGTTGTGCATGATCGGTGAGACTATGCTACCATACACTAACACCAATGATCTACACTAGATAGTTTTGGCTGAAAAGTTAAATATAGGGACACACACACATCTTTGGTCAAAATATGAAAGTGCTCCAGGTCGACCACAGTGAACCATCATATTTCCCACATTCCCATAGCTACCAACACCTAACCACCATAGTGCACAATAGGAGATGTGATGCTACTACCACACACAAACAACTGTGTTCTGCGCTAAGTAATTGTTGCGGGAAAGAGAAGTATAGGGTCACACAAGTCTATTGTCGAAATATGAAAAATGACCACCTTTAACCACCATATCTCCCACACCTCCACAGCTACCTGATTTTGGCCAACATAGTTCATGATAAGAAACTCCATGCTACTGCCACATACAATCACCATTGATCTGTGCTAGGTAGTGGTGGCTGAAAAGTTAAATATAGGGACTCAAACGTGTATTTTTATATATAAGTTATTAGGAACCAAAGGCGCTGAAAGTGGACATATTAAACATTTGGATAGGAGAAAAACCACCGCTTAGCATAGATGAGGATTCCTGTGATGTCGATATACGAAAAAGAAACACGTACACACATAGAATATATATTTTTCAATAGTAGTGAGATGGCTGCATGTTAGAGGCAAGCAGCCAACTGAGTGAGCCCGGCAGGCCAGTAGCTCATGGGGGAGGGGAGGGGGAACAACATGGCGGGTAGTGAGGGCGGGGGTAAAAAGCCATAAGCTAGAAAACACTAATAAATAGATAATAAACCTGTCCTTAAGGACCCATCGCGAAAGTGCGGTCAACAGCTGATGGTCCTAAATTGCCTATTAAGTAGATGTATGTGCAAAAAAGAAAACCGAGACTACAACATGGCGGGTAGTGAGGGCGGGGGTAAAAAGCCATAAGCTAGAAAACACTAATAAATAGATAATAAACCTGTCCTTAAGGACCCATCGCGAAAGTGCGGTCAACAGCTGATGGTCCTAAATTGCCTATTAAGTAGATGTATGTGCAAAAAAGAAAACCGAGACATATGCGAATTAAAAATTAAAATTAAGCAAAATTCGAACATACAAACTAAAAGAGAGAGGCTCTGGTGAGCGATGGTTCTGTGGGAAAAGGCAGGAGGTAAGGGGGATGGGTGGGAGGGAAATTGGTGCTATCTTAAATTTAGTCCTGGTGGTTGTCTTGTGTCCAGTTGGTACTGATAAGCCAGTTCCCACCTTCTGAGTTCCAAAATACTGCTTTTGTCCGAGAGGACTCTGATGGTGCGGACTGCAAAACATGTTAAAATTGTTAGTGCCGTGAGTGGTGGCATGATAAGATACAGGGTGGTCAGGGTTCTGGGTGAATACCGGTTGCCTGTGTCCATTCATTCTGATGGCCATTGGGTTTGTTGTCAGAGGCTGGGCAATGGTTGCAGGTGATTTGATTTATCAGGTAGGAGGATACATACGAGGCAAGTCCTGTCATGGGGAAGCTTTCCCCAGTTATGGAATTGGTAAAGGTGGTGGACGGCGTATACATACTGCATAATTTGCAGCGGGATCTGTTTTAAGGAAACTACCCTTGGGGCTGTCTTGTAGGATGGGGGAGCCTCGTGTTTATGGACCAAGAGTTGGTTGAGGTTTGGAGGTCTGCTGAAGCAGGTTCTGGGTGGGTGATGGAGGATTTTTGGAAGGTTTCTCATCTCTGGACAGGCTTGGAGGAAGTCATACCCTTGTCGCAGGACTCAGTTGACTGATTCCAAACCCGGGAAATATTGGGTGCTCAAAATGGGGCTATGGTTCGTTTTGGAGGGTTGAGGTTTGTTGATAGGTTGAGTTGTTTGTGATATGGCACATGAAACTTGTTCCTGAACTAAATCTGGTGGATAATTTGGGAAATCAGGGCTTCAGAGATGTTGCTAGCATACTATTAGAGGGCCTGCTCATTGGAACATATGTGACTTTATACCCCCACCCTCACACCCTGCCATGTTGTTTTTTCTCCCCCACCATGAGCTACCAGCCTGTCGGGCTCACTCAGTTGGCTGCCAGCCTCTAACATACAGCCATCTCACTACTACAGATGAAGGGCCTTAGGCTCAAAATTATATATTCTATGTGTGTGCGTGGTTTTTTGTATCGATGCCGCAGGAATCCTCATCTATGGTAAGCGGTGGTTTTTCTCCTATCCAAATGTTCAATATTTTTATATATATATATAAATAAGATTAACAGCATGAACAGGTGTAAATTTGTGTAATCGTAAGTTTTCCCGGCGGATCTGATGTTTGAAGATCTCTCGGGCGTGCAGCTGGGTCATTTGGTTGTAGATGTACGAATTTTCGATGGCATAACGTGCCATCATCTTCAGGTAGCGTCCAGTGGTCAGTGTGAGGAGTGCAGTCAGGATGCGACGGTTGGTCTGCATCGCGCGGAGCAGACCAACAGTCGTGTCCTGGACTGTGTTCCTCACGCCGACCACTGGACGATACCTGAAGATGATGGAACGTTATGCCATCGAAAATTCGTACATCTACGACCAAATGATCCGGCTGCGCGCCCAAGAGATCTTCAAACAAAACAGGTGAAAATTTGCTGAATTTGACTAAGATGACTTTTCTGTTGTGATAATAACAAATTAAGTTGATGTCCTTGAAGTGACGGTATAGACCAGTGTTTCCCAACCTTTTTTGGGTCATGTCCCTCTGTCAACATTTTTTGCCCCCCATACATAATTTTTAATAAAAAAAATTATTTGTTATTAAAGAAACTGATATAGGATGGTTTTTTTAAAGAAAACACTTTAATATTATCATAAAACACAGTAAGTAAAATTAAAAAACATATAATGAAATACTAAAATTCAAATTCAAAAGATTTATAATAAACATTTATTATGGCAATTTAGTGTGATCCTTTTAAGAATTTGCTTTTTTGCTATATTTTGTAACCATATCTGGCATTGTGTTTAAATAACCCAAAGAGAAAGCGGTAAAGTCGTATCAAGTCAATTTCTAAATTGCCCCCCTAAAAAAACAAATTGCCCCCCTGTGGGGCGTGGGCCCCACGTTGGGAAACACTGGTATAGACACTGTCCAATTAAATTCACACCCGAACAGAACACATAGAAAAACAGTAAAACACATTTTTCGCGTTGCAACCACATAGCCACTTATTTTTACTGTATACACATTATGGTTAAATTTCTTCAATCAAGATACTTAGTACTTTCTTGTCGCCACAATAGTACTTTCTTGTCGCCACAAAATGTTTAAATGTGGTGCAAGTCTTCCCAAATTTTTCTCATTAATTTTTTTGGTGTAGGATAGTAATGTGAATGTCTCTTTAATCCTATATCTTTAAACGAGCAATTCTTGTGTATATATATATATATATATATATGTATCTCGGAAACGACTATGACGATTTAGACGAAATTTGATATTTATATAACGTTTTGACTTTTAAGATTACCTAAATAGTTGTCTTCCCTACAAAAAAGCAAGTTTACAAAATGCAATCAATTTTTCAACTCGGTATCTCGAAAACGGCACTAGTGCCATCTCATAGACAATTCAGGTACCAGAAAGCCTACAAATAGATTCTTTGATTTCAAAGAATATTTAAACTAACAGTTCCTGTATACTGGCTGACCCGTGGAAATATTAGCACTGCAAGTTTAATTGTAAAACATTTAAAAAGGAAGATAATTAAAACTTTATTATTGGTTATGTCAGAGGTCATACTTTACAGAAACTTCTTTGAAAATAATATTACCGGTACCAGTTATAAAGTAATCCTCGTATGGCAGAAAAATCAGTCGTGATCGTTTTACACGCTCACCAGTTGCAATTAAGAAAATGTTTTGGCCGCCACTCTACCGAAATAGAGAATATTTTGGGTCATGAATGGGTACACTACAGGTTATATTACCATATTGAAACACAAGTTTGGTTTCCTAGTTACAATGTTTAATTACGTTCAAAATCAACCATGAAGGTCACCCCGATACCATGCCAAACGTTTAACCGTGTCGAGCATCGGATAACTTTCTCCGTGCTGTTGCAGGTAAGAACCATCCACGTGGGAACTATTCAGTAGTTTCTCTGCACACCTTACAACCACACTACTTTCAAGACCACGTTGTGCTGCTGTACCCATTTTTTTTCTTTTCTTCACAGATATTCTTCTTCAGCCAGCGCTATCTATGGTCGAAATATCAATATGAGAGGCTTTCTACGTTACATCCCCCTCCAAATTTTTCCTAATTTTCGACAATTTTAACTGTCCAAGATTTAAGGATAAATTTAAGATTTAAAAGCCTTAACTTTCTTCCTCCACATAACATTACACACTCTAATTCACTAAGAAAATACACCTCTTACATGAGAATACTAAAATTACAAACTATCAAAAACGTTTGTGGTATCAAAGGTGACCTGCTACAGATATGGCTTATCATACAAATCTTATAAATTATAAACAACATTGACTTTGATGCAAATACCATTTGAAACTCACAAAATGAACTCTTTAAAGATACGTGGGGTTTTGCTATCAAATTAATTAATGGCAAAACTCACAGGTTACTATTAACATTGAAATTAATATGCATATTACAGATAAAATCGAAGACAACTCACAAGATAGTTTAATACATTCCCCTTAATTACAAATACTTAATAAGAAATACAAGATTTTGGGATCAAAGTAGGCATCCCTAGATTGCATCAAACTGTTACGTTTCTAGATTCCTGTCATGGAATTACATTCCATGCCCCACTCGACTTTTTTTCAATAAAAGTATGGCAAATTTCTATTGGTCTGAGGTGAACTTAAATGGTTTTAGAGAGACTACATTATACCGTCCTTTTACATCCCTGGAGTCTGGGTATATTAGGGTGTATGAATTTTCATTATGGATGGCAGACACCTCGAAAGGTCCTTCATACAAAGGGTGGAACTTCTTTGTTTCCTCATCTATTTTGGAAGATTTAGTGTGTGTTTGTATTAGGACTAAATCTCCGATATTATACTTGGTTGGCTTGATTGAAGAGTCATTCCTAGTCTTGCGAGTCAGCGCTTTTCTGGCGAGTTCTGCAAGAGCTATTTTAATTTTGTTTTCATAGTTAATCTCTGTTCTTGGGAACTCAATGTATTCGTGACAATGCGAGGATGTGCTGTATGAAACATTAATTCAAAAGGTGTGACTGACGTGGAGTCGTGGGGTAGGGTATTAATTACATCCTCAATGTTTTGCAGTTCATAAGCCCACAGTTTGTGATTCTCACTACAGTATGTGCTGAGCCATCGCCCTAGCTCCCGCATAATCCGCTCAACAGGGTTCCCCTGTGGATAATAATATGATGTTTTCACTGCCTGAATTTCCAAATGTTTCAAACACTGTAACCATACCTTACCCTTAAATTGCGGCCCATTATCCGAAAGTGTCCATAAAGGTGATCCTATATGTGGTATGTATTGGTGAATGAGTTTAGAACCAATGATTTCTGCACTAGCCCTTTTTATGGGGTATAGCTTGATGTGTTTAGAGAAGATATCGCAGATTACACAAATGTGTGCTACACCACCATGTGACTTAGGCAGGGGTCCAAATATATCAATTGCTATAATTTCCCTTGGCCTTGTGGGTAGGATATGCTGCACCTCCCCCGCACGCTTTGTATTATCTGGTTTGTTGAGTTGGCAGACTGTGCAAGCCACAATTAAATTTCGTACTTGCTTATACATATTTAGGAAGTAAAATTGTTGTCGCAGTAGTTTGTAGCATTTTAGGATGCCAAAGTGGCCATAACTATAATGGTGCTGTAGTATAACACTCCTGACACGTTCTGGAAGCCATAGTTGCCATTCGTCGGTATATTCATTTGCTCGGCGGAATAGAATGCCTTTTGTATATGTGATAAAGCCGATAGAGGCGCTGGGCCTTGTCTCCCTCCTTTATCTTATCAATAACCATCCTTATTGTCTCGTCATTGTATTGCTCTTGCCTTATTTCTCTAAAGCATTGTCGTACTTCTCGCTCATATGGTACTCCTTTTATGTTGCACAGTCTTGGTTCATTTTCAGTTGTTACTAACTTCCCCGTTTCCAAGCCTGCCGGTAACTGTAACAATGTACCGGCCACTAAATTTTCCATCCCCGGGATGTATCGTATCTCATATTTAAATTCTTGTAACAACAATACCCACCGTGTGAGTCGCCCATGGCAAAGTTTACATTTGTTTAAAAATGCCAGGGCCTTATGATCTGTATAAATAATAATTGTTCTCACTAGGAGGAGGTACCTAAATCTCTGAAATACGCATACTATGGCAAGTGCCTCTTTTTCTGTTATTCCATAATGGCGCTCAGCTGGCTTTAGTAGGCGACTAGCAAATGCCAATGGCCTTCTTTCCACTTTCCCGTCCACCTTAAGTTCCTGGAAAATCTCTGCCCCTAGGCCGTAGTCAGACGAGTCTGTCGATATGCATATAGGCATTTCCCAATTAGGAAAGTAAAGTATTGTGTGTGTGTCAAGAGTACTTGTTTCGTCAAAAGAAAGTCTTGTTCACAGTCTCGGGTCCAATGCCATACTGTGTTCTGTTTCCGGAGTGCCTCTAGATGTGGGCTGTTAAATATGTGGCCTTTCACAAATTTGCGATAGTAGCCACAGAGACCTAGGAAGCTTTTTAGTTGCATTTTGTTCTGTGGCATTGGGAAGTTTCTAATGGCTTCCAGTTTGTCTATTGCAAGAGTGATTCCGTTGGGTGTTATGACGTGACCTAAAAACTCTATCCGAGATGTGAGGAAAACACATTTTTTTTAATTTCACTGTCATTCCTCCTTTTTGTAAAGCATTTATCACTTCCCTTAGCGTCTCCCAATGTTCTTCTACAGTATCACTCGCTATAAGGATATCGTCAACATAGAGATGAATTTTGCGGAGGAGTTGTTTACCTAAAACAGCAGCTAATGCCCTTATAAAATTTGGTACCGCATTGTTCAAACCGAATGGAAGCACATGAAATTGGTAGCTTCTGCCTCGATAAAGAAAAGCGGTATATTGTCTGGATGACTCTGCAATTTTAATTTGCCAGTACGAGCAGGTCAGGTCAAGAGAGGTAAGATATCTTTTGCCATGAAAGTTACGCAGGATCTCGTCAATTGGTGGTGGGTCGTCTCTCTCCAATTGTAGTACCTTGTTAAGTGCACGGGCATCCAAGACTAATCATACCGATTGTTCAGCTTTCAAAACTACAACCAGAGGGTTGTTGAAGGGACTAGTCAACCACTCGATTATGCCCCAATCTAACATCTGTTGTATCTCGTCATGGACTAGATGTTGTTTGGAAATAGGTATGGGATATGGTTTTATGAAAAATGGTTGTGCATAGGTTACGGTGAAATTACATTCATAGCCTTTAACTAGTCCGGGTATGTCAGAAAAGACATCACTGTACTCCCCTATTAGACTTGAAAGTAGGTCTTTGTGTTCAGTTGGGACCTGTTCGGAGATTTGCTGAGCGGGTCCTTTTGCACCCGACCTTTGAGCCTGTTAATCCACAACTGAACTAATTTTGGGTAAAGGTGGGTGGTTCTCTAGGTCCATGGAGTAGGCAGTTATTATACAGCACTCTAACAGATTTGCTAGCAGTTGGCTGCCAAGTCGGTCTTAAAGGTACTGATATTTTGTTGTTGTCCATTGAAAAAGTGAGAAGATTGTGTTCCCAATCAATGATAGCTTTAAAGGTGTGTAGCCAATCAACTCCCAAAATAGTCAGGTTGTAATCAGGAACTATAAATACTGGCATTTCAAAATATAAATCTGTTATGGTACCCTCTAGTAAGGCTTGGGTACGAATTTGCTTGGTCTTCTTCCCTGTGGCTGTAATGGCAGTCATGCTATTGACTGCGTATGTGGGTATCGGGCGGATTGCATTTAGTGTTGCAAACAGACTCTCTGATGAACAAGAAATCTTTGCCCCCAAATCTAGTAGGGCCTCTATGTTTCCTGTAAAAACTAGAACTTGTACAATAGGGGTTTTGACCAAGCGTGTGGGAACTGTCGTGTCCTCCGTCAGTAAGTCGTCCCTGGGGTTGTTACAAAAAATAGGTGTGAAAGGCTGAGGTGGTCCTTCTGGAGTATTTGCCTTCATACGGACCCCAACGTCGGCAGATTTTAGTTTTTGTGTGGTTTTGTCCTTGTTCCTGTGTATTTCCCCTTTCTACATGTTGAATGTGGTTAGGGATTTGAAACTGTTGTTGTTAGTCCTGATTATTCATCCCGCTTTGTAGTCTTCTGATTTGTGGTTCACCCCAAGAAGGGTTCCCACTGTAACTGTCCTGACAGTGAATATCATTATGATTATTGCTCTTCCTTATTATTGGGGTTATTGCCCTGCCCCCTATTACTGTGATTATTGTAATGCCATTTACTATTGTGCTGCTGTTGTGCATCATACTGTTGGCGAACATCGTGTTGTGTGCGACCATTCATGTGGTTTTAGTGATGAGGCGCTGCCCCCCAGTCACGTGCCGTACCATGGACGTGTTGAAAATTACAATCAATTTTTTCCTTGTCTACGTATCTCTGAAAAATGCTATATGTTTCAAAGCTGTTTAGGAAAAATACTGGGTGCGTTCTTCCATTATTACTAAAATTTTGCACCTCAAATTTTACTGGTGCTGCCATAGGTAGTTCATGTAAATTAGAGTGCCTATTAACGGTAATCCCTTCTCTAATCAATTGCTCGACCTGGTGGTGATAGTTACTTCTTGTTGTCATTTAGTAACCTCTTTTTCGACCCCTCGTACCTCTACGGCAATGGCTTTTCAATTGTTGGGAGAGATGTTCGTCACTAGAAGAGAGAACCTGTACATCTTGTTGTACCCCTGAGTACTGTGTTTTGATAATTGCTAAGTTATTATCAATGTGTCCCATTCTGTGTTACATCTTTTCTATGGTTTTGTCTAGTTTATCTACTCTGTGGATGGAAATGACTGCTTGTTTAGTGATCTCTTCAACCTCACAATTGAGTTGGGTCACCTGTGGTGTGAAATTATCTACTTTTATTTGTAATTCCTGATTGCTTTTTGTGCATTCTGCCCGATATTGTAGAAGTTTACTATCAAGGATAGACATCTTGTTGTCCAGGTACTCCGTTAATTCGTTCTTTAATTTTGTAATGTGTAACACAGTGGCCTTAGTAATCTCTGCTGACTGGGAATCAAGTTTATCAGATTGTGATCTGAGCATGTCTAATATAAGCTTCAGTGAACTAGTATCCTGATCTGACTGCCCCATTGGCCGAGGGATAGAACCGGATAACGTAACGGTTTTTGTGTGGCACTATGTGCCTAAGGATGAAGTGTCAAATCCAATTACGTCGCTATCAGATGATGTCTCAGAATAGCCATCCGTTCTTTGTGATGTATTCTGTCCTACTGAATATCCACTGGGTGATCCAATGAGTGCCTGAGCCAGTGGAAGTGGGTTTGCTGTGTCATCAATTTCACAATTTAGCTGTGATGGTTGTTGGTGGTTATCCATGTGTTCCACTGCTACCATGAGTTGTGTCTGCATTTGTTGTGTAGCCTGGATAGCATTAATGGATAGTAATGGGGGGTATATGTCATTCGTTACAGCTGCCTGCCAAACTTCAGTAGGAGATGATGTGTTGTGTGTTTTGTTATTGTCAGCCATTGTGCTTTGTAAACAGAATTGTTAGAATGGCTCATAAACCGCAAAGACCAAATCAAAATATTGAGCACTCGGCTATATAACAGATATGTAATCACCAAAGGAACACAAATAACATTCCAGTAGTCAGGACTGTACATACCATTCATGCATGTAGGGTAACAAAGCTATACTCAATGCTGCAATGTATGGAAAAGTCTGTAATGAACTTCTTGTGTAAGGCTTTCAAATCACACATGTGAAACCACTGCAGAGTCTTGAAAGTTGGCAACCATAACCCCCAAGATGTAAATGCTCAATCAAAATGTAAGTAACATCAACTATAACCTCCAAGACAATGTAAACACTTGATCAAAACAAATAGCATCACACTACATGTTAGGAATAAATCACACTTTAAAGCTATGATTTCTAAACCCCAAAGTAGATAAGTTTATATGGACGTCAAACACTGTTGTTTAAGTAGCGTGTAAATCAGAAAAACCTATGTTTGTGATTGCGAGTGTACTCGTACAATGGAAAAAATAATATGAGCAGAAGGAAAAGTATACTCCGCCAGTCTTATTAAAGTCAGTTAACAGTCATTACAAGTGACCAAACATAAAAATTAGTGAAAACCCACAACAGTGTCTACAAGTTTATAAGTGGCCGCAAAACTAGGATGTTATTTTTTCACTATGAATGTGAACAAGAAAAATGTTCACGGGTGAACATACACAATAAATACTTCACATGAACACTTGGTTGTGTTTCACACGTTTGTGTTTGAACTGCAATATGTACGTAGTCTCGTCCACTTAGCTTATCCTGTGTGCTGCGTCTCGGTTCTTAGGCTGCTACCGGGTTTGTTGTTGTAAGCTACAACTATGCTGAACTCGTAACAACGTGGTACGCAGCCGGCAAAATGGCGGTATCGGTAGAGAAAACCAACCTCGGCATGAATAACGTTTTGTGTTCCAACGTGTAAATGTCTTCGTAGCCTCACTTAGTTGCCATATGGCGGAAAAATCAGTCGTGATCGTTTTACACACTCACCAGTTGCAATTAAGAAAATGTTTTGGCCGCCACTCTACCGAAATGGAGAATATTTTGGGTCATGAATGGGTACACTACAGGTTACATTACCATATTGAAACACAAGTTGATGGTTTCCAAGTTACAATGTTTAATTACGTTCAAAATCAACCATGAAGGTCTCCCTGATACCATGCCAAACGTTTAACCGTGACGAACATCAAGA
This sequence comes from Vandiemenella viatica, assembly GCA_031002005.1. Classification (NCBI taxonomy): domain Eukaryota; kingdom Metazoa; phylum Arthropoda; class Insecta; order Orthoptera; family Morabidae; genus Vandiemenella; species Vandiemenella viatica. The sequence goes on along the minus strand of CM061920.1, from coordinate 312,535,325 downwards.
CAACTTTTTCCGTGCTGTTGCAGGTAAGAACCATCCACGTGGGAACTATTCACAAGTTTCTCCACACACCTTACAAGCACACTACTTTCAAGACCACGTTGCGCTGCTGTAGCCTTTTTTTTTCACAGATATTCTTCTTCAGCCAGCGCTATCAATAGTCGATATATCGATAGTCAAAATATCGATATGAGAGGCCTTCTACGTTACAATCGTTTACTTTTTGACCGTAAAAAGTGGTTGTTAGTTTTTGATTAAATACTACCACGCGAGGTATGAGCATAGTTTTATCGGAGTGAATGAATTTTTAGCACTGATGATGTTTTATCATTACCATGACATCACAATCTGATGATGAATTCTTACAGAACTCGACGAAACATATTGAAAGTAAAGAATAAATGTTCTTGATATCTTGCTTGGTTTTCGAGATATAGCATGTCAAAAAATCAGTAATAGGTATAGTTCCTTGTGCTTTTGGCGACATTTCTTCTGGTCCAGGCCGTATTTCAACATAACAACAACCATTAGGAACAAAATAAAACATTGAAAGTACATATCCACCATATATACATAGTGGTTTTGGTGGATTTTTTTCTGGTCCAGGCCGGATCTAATCCTAACCTCTTCACTTGAGATATCAGAAAAATAAATTCTACATTTTCGATTTGTCTCGACGAGTTTCATACGAATTCATCATCAAGCTTGGCTGTGGCAAAATCTACCTTCTGGTCCAGGTCGCATTTGAACCAACCACGTCAGTTTTGAGATATGATATCTTGAGAACTAAGTGAGATATTAAAAAATATATATATTTTTTTCTTTCAGTTTTTCTCATCAAGTTACATGAGAATCCATCATCAAGGGTTATCGTAGAATCCTCTGAATTACCACAAATCTCGCACCATTAATTAATCCCTGGCTGGCATTAAGATTTCTATTTAACGTAATGATAACATTTTTCTTTGAAAGCAATTTATGAGGCGGTTTGGCAAATGGATCTAACGATTTGGATGAAATTTCATATGTAGATATCGTTTTGCTTTTATAGTTTTTAACACGATTAAAAAAAAAAAAAAAAAAAATGGAGCAATTTTTGTATTTGGTTTCTTGAAAACTGCTCTAACCTCATTACATAGAAGGTTCAGGTACCAGTAAGCCTACTGATGTTAGTTAAGCTTCTCTTTGGTTAACTGTGCACTTCAAAATGCCTAGGAAGCCTTCAAGCCTTTTACTTATCAAACTTTACTCAAAATCTTGGATATTGTACAGAAATCGAAAGATGCCGAGCGAAGATCGTTCACTCAGGTACTAACTCCTTAATATGATTCATCTCAGAATGAAACCTTACGCACTCTTTGATAATTGCAAGATATGGCCAGCATTCAGCCCACGAACTCCAGACTGTGAACTCTGCTACGATTTCCTCCATTCCACCTAAGGCATATAAAAAATTGAAACTGCTGCTACTGACAGTGCTACTAACTTTTTTGAGCTCCCTGTGACAGAGCAAGGTTGTCGCAAACTGCTAAGTTAAAAGCTAACCCCCTTCCCTCCGGGTTTCTGCGAATCTGCCAGAGAGCATGCGCGGTTTGAGACAAATTATATTTGTCACTGCGGCAGCGAGATAGTTCGACGTGGCCAACAGATGGAGTTCAATATATATCCACATGTCTCAAGTAATGGTTTTTTTTTTTTTTAGAGATTGCCGTATTTTTAAATAACTATTTCTCTTTCAATACATTTTTATTTATTTATTTATTTGTTATTGATTAGCAAGTAGTGCCATGTCACAGTGTCACTACGCCTAGAGCTGCCCCCGATATAAAAGTTTGATTATTCATTCTAAACTATCCTGTTTAACTGGCAGGCTGTATTAGCATGATATCTACATCTTCCACAGTTCAAGATTTACCTCCACTGACAGCTCTTTTTTAAAATAATGATCATGTAAAATCAAAAATTGTCAAAGCTTTCATGCCAGAAGTTTTTCCTTGTTTATAGTAAGACCACTTAGTTTTTTGGGTAATTTTGTGTATTTATAAGATCATGCTGCAACTTGATGACCTTCCTTGGAAAATTATGGGAAAGCCATTTGAAATCTTTGTGTTACATTGTTACAGAGAAATATGAGTATGTTGGTCGCTTATTAAGGCCAGGAGAGCAGCCAACCAACTATGAAGAGGAAGAGGAGGAAGATGTGACAAGTACTCCTCAGGTGGATTCGAAACCAAAAGATGACTGAAAATTTTAACTTTTTGCAATGAGCTTCTGTACTGTTCTTTATTGTGGTGTTGCTCAGTAACCATCAAACATTCACTTGCCCTTTGACAATGGAAAATGAATGAGTTGTGGGGTTGGTATTGAAATCATTATTTTACAGGTGTACTATTTTTGTATTTTTCCTGTGAACACAGAGCTTCCTATTGACGTGTACAGAAAGCCATGATACTTCTTGGGGAGAAATCAGTCTTTTTATTCTCTTTTTATATTTAATTATCTACAGCAGTGTCAGATTTTTCCATGGGGAAACATATATTCACATTTATGAGTTGTTAAAGTAGTTACTTTTATCATGTAGGAAAAAAGTGTGTGTCTGTGAGAGAGAGAGAGAGAGAGAGAGAGAAATTTTTGATGATAACAAATGAATGTTGCAACAATGCATCACATTTTTTATGATTGCAATATTTTGATTTTGACACAGAGTTGCTAATGTACAGTAACATAACCACTTATAAATCTGTGTTATGATTTTCAACATTTTTACATGGATGAACTGATGTAGCTACTTAAGTGATGGCCAGATTAGGTGCTGACTATCCAGGATAAAATAGTTTAATATGGTTAGTGATACTTGGAAATGTATGCATTTGATTTCACCAGATTCAGCATTCATGGTTACATTCTAACTGGACAAATATTTTATTTGTGTATATATTTGATGACAAAATGTTTTCCCTACCAAACAGAACACTCATGATCACTTTTTAGCCAAGTACCTACTGACCAGAACATTTACTTGTTAACTGTATTATGCTTTTGTTCTTAATATGTGTAGTTGGTGTTTTCATTAGTTGCCAATGAGACTGGATAATGTGATAAGTGGTGGTGGAAAACAATTCATATTGAAAATATATATATATGGATACATTACCTGCCTTTATTATCTTTATTTTTTTTATAAAAGTGTTGCAACAGGAGATCCAAATTTGAGGCTATCATCCTCTAAGTTGTTCCATTTTGTATATTTTTTTAAGAAGTTTGTTTTCGTTTCTTAGGTGATTAAATTTTGTTAAAGTATTTTCGATCATTGTTGTGTGCTCAGCAGATTTTTAATGCTTCTTAAGACAGTGGCTTTAGAACATTAACTTTCCATTTATCTTTTATTAGACTGTTGGGATTGATTCGAAGTGTTCAGTTACTCATTCCACATAATTGTAAGTTTTACTATACTAAAATGACAGAATGTCATTATTTTTATGCCATTTTAATGTTCTATTTATGTGAGGAAAAGATATACACTAATTTTTGTACTCAAATGTCTGTTACATTATAAAACATGTAAATGTCGTTTTGTAAACAGTTCCTTTTCTCATTTCTGGAGATTGTTGAAACTGTTTTCCTTATGGTCTAACTTACTGTTATAACTTCAGTTTGTTTGAAATATTGTTTAACTATCATCTAGCATATGTTACAAAAAAAAAAAATTACTGTATTGTTGGTAGTAAACATTGTTTGCCTAAACAATTTCACAACATTGTTATGTACGAGCTCATCTATATTTTTTCCTGTAATATATTAAAGAGAATTAAACAATTATTCTTAAATATTTGCGACTGTTAACAATAATTTTATACCTGTCTATATCATTAATTTTTTTATATGGTTCAAGATTATTATTAAATTTAACTATGTTTTATTTTAAACTTTCACAGATATAGTGGTTGATTGATGGGGTGCCTTTGTAGTTCTGAGTTAGGGAAGCATTGCATGAGAAACACTGTGGTTATTTTATTTTATTTTGAATGGAATTCACTTTGGTTTCTATTTGCAGAGCCTAGAAGGCAAGCTGTATTGGCCACGCCAGCATTTGGGAATACACTTTTTCAATTTCAAGTCTTGTCATTGAGATTTTTATTGTTTTACCAAAATTATTCCAGGCATGTCAATTTTTTGTCTATTTACTTACCAAAAATCCCTTTGTGTACGTAATGACCTTGTCTTTGATGAGTCATACAGGCTTAATCCTAGAAGTTCATTTTAAGTTAGAACAATTATACAGTTATTTTATTTATTTATTTATTTTTATTTCCACATGGTGCTAATCATTTTTTGTTAACACTAGTCTTATAACTGAAATTTTCATTCTTCAGAAGAGCTGTGATTGTATATCTTCTTGATATTGTCTGTGACTAGTTATTATTTTTCTGTCCATAAATTTATTTGATAGAACCCTTGTTCCAAATAATAATCGTATATTTGTGTATCTGTTAGAAAGCTTGCCTTGACATTACTGCTATACTGACCATAGAAAAATCCACACGTGTGTCCTGTCTTCACACAAATCCATATTTAGTGCTTTAATAATTATACTGATTCAGAATTTTATGAACCGATGGACAGAGTACTGTGTGTTATAAAAGGTTACAAAAAGGTACCAAGACATGTTAAGCAATTTAACAGTTTTCTTTATCTTTGTTCATTTAGTTAGACATCAGTTTAAAACCGATATTTTCTGAAAACTAATTTTGCTTGCTTCATACTTTTACTAAAAGCTATGATTTCTAGTGAAAACTTTGTCCCAAGAAAGAATTCTAAATTTGGAAACAATGGGTTCTACTATTACATCATTTTTCTAACAAATGGTTGTGGTATGGAACATTTTTGCAGAATTTTAAAACTGAAAAATACGTTGCTATCCCTAAGTTCAGAGAACTGCAGGGCATCATTTTTTTCAAGTAAACCAACCTTTATGAGAAACTTAAAACTCATGTGTTTTCTGACAGTATGTGCCAAAAATGTTAAGTACATGATTGGATCATTTATTTCACTTGCATTTTGTATGTCTAATTATCAAGTTTACCAGACAAGATAGTTTTCTTCCTGCCATCATCAGTTTTTTACAATCCTCCAACCAGGGCTGATATTTTTGTCTCAAGATAATCTTATTACTACCTACATCCTTAATTATCTACTTCATACTAGGGTTGTTCAAAAAGTATCCAACCTTTGCCAGGTAAAAACAAAATTTGATAACAAGAGGTTTAAAACATTGGTTTGTTTCAAAGTAGTCTCCTTGCAACTGCATACACTTCTCCCAATATTCTTTCCATTGTTGAAGGCATACCTTCTTGGAATGGAATAAGTCTGTGTTATCACATTCCACATCTTCTCAAGGTTTAAATTCGGACACACTGCTGCATTTTCACCTTGAGGGGATAACCAAAAATTTCAGGAAATCTGACAATCACAGGTATTCTATTTTAGGCCAAAAAAATATTAACTCAGATGTGAAGAATGAACTGGCAAATTTTTGTTGCAGCTACAAAGTTTCCCAATATCTTGCAACATTTGGCATCACAAAGGAGACTGAGGACCTCCAGATGGTAATCTGACAATGTTTTGACACTGTAGAGAGTATAAGAGACAAAGAATTTGATTAACACCTCTTTAATGTTCCTTCATAATTGTTGTCTGTTTTTTAAGTCGAATGCTTCAATTGTAAAGACTGTGCTTTTGTTTCCTGGTCAAACCCATAAACATAAGACTCGTTGACAGTATCCACGGTATTTAAGAAATTAATATCACCATTTACAGATTTTAGCATCTCTTTCTGTTGAATTGTAATTTTTTCCTGTTTATAATCAATTGACTTTATCTGCCTCTTGGTGTACCTGTTCCACCTCAAGACAGTCTTTAGGTGTTCCGATACCTTTGGTAGGCTGTTCTTTGTCAGCAGTTGCCCTGGCCCTATGTACAATTATATTTAAAATAGTACTATATTGCACAGTATGGTGGAAACTTGTGGCTCCCAAATACTGGTTGTGTGGATCGATTTTCTGTATACGCTGTGTCCTAGCATTCCATCCATCTTTCTATTAAGGCGGCCATCCTTTTCCACTTCTATTGTAAACTTTATACTTGGATGAATTCTGATTAGATGTTCTAAGCACTCATTTAAAGCCTTCTTACCATGGGGCTACACAACAAGTGTGTCATTGACATATCGAAGAAAGCATGTCAACTTGAGAATTGCTCCTTCCAGGGTCTTTTTCTCATTATGCTCCAAGTTATACTTAGCAGCTACAGGAAAAGGTAGAGATCCCATCACTGTACTGCCCATTTACTTATAGTATTCTCCTAAGTATGTGAAATATGAGGGTGTCAGCATATGTTTGAAAATTTCCACAATGGCTCGTTCAAATAGGTGGCATGTCAGGGTCCAGTGTCTCCTTCGATGGGACGCAGGTGAATGTTGAAATGACATTGACCATTATATCTGAATCCTTCAGTTCTGTAGTCTTTATGATCTTAAGAATTTCTTTGGAATTTTTGAGATGATGGCCACAATGGTCAGATATTTTGCCAGGAGATAAGTCGGGGCTCCGATATTGCTAACGTTGGACATTTTCTTTGTGTATCTTTGGCAGAACATACAGCCTAGGTTGTGTGGCAGCAAGACGTCTTAATTTCTTGGTCCCTACAGTAAATTTGGCTTTATTTAAGTGCCACTCCAACAAAGCTACTGTGTTACGGTTGAGCTCACACTGGATGTAACGAATACATTCCCTAAAGGTGGCCATACACGATCGCTCCATCCGTCCAAATGGAGCTATGCCACTCCATTATTGTGTCGTCTGGGGGGAAATCGATGTGGACTGACGGGATTATTTGGATATCCGGTCAGTCCAATATCCATCAGTTTCGTTCCTCATGCCATCAAGCCGACTGACGGTGTGAGGGGAAAACCACTTGGAGCGACATCAAGCCATCACTCCAGTCGGACGTGTATGGCAAAACCGCAGTCCAGACAGTTCTCATTCTGTCGCTGACCACTGAGCAGACATCAGTGCCTTGAGTGGACTGCACAACATTGTACCATATCTTTGTTGTTTTGAATCTGCTATAGAAATATTTGTTTTACTACAAGTTAAATATAATTTTGAATGTAGAATTGAAAATAATACAGGTTTAAATATTATTAAGTAACAATTAGAACGATATTATTTTCTTTTTTTACTTTTAAATAATGTCGTCTCTATAAGACTTGGTGCTGGAGATTATTAATTATAAAGACTTACCATCTCTAACCTTAATACCGTGACAAAATATAAATAAATGTAGCAATAGATCAATTGCTAATCTTATATATATATATAAAAATAGACGTCTTTTTTCCTATATTTCACTTTTCAACCACCACTACCTAGCACACATCACTGATGTTTGTGGGTGGAAGTAGCATGGAGTTTCCTGTCGTGCACAACGTTGGCCGAATGCCAATAGCTGTGGGGATGTGGGAGATATAATGATTAAAGTTGGTCAGTGCAGGGCGTTTCCATATTTCGACCAAAAATTCGTATCTCCGTATACTTCTCTTTCCTGCCACAACTACATAACATAGACCTTTGGTATTTGTGTGTGGTAGTAGAATCGTCTTTCCTGTCGTGCACTATGGTTGTTAGATGTCGGTAGCTATGGGGGTGTGGGAGATATGGGGGTTAAAAGTGGTCGACCTGTGGCAATTTGATACTTCTGCCAAAGACACAAAAAAGTGTCATGGTGTATCACTTTTCAGCTAAAACTATAGATCACAGATAACTGCCGTTTGTGTGTAGTAGTAGCACAGTCACCTTTCGATCACAAAAGCGGCTGAATTTCTGGTACTGTGGTAGATATGGTGGTTGTAAGTGGCCGACCAAGGATATTTTCGTATTTCGACTGTCTCCGCATATGTCACTTTTCTGCCACAACTACATAGCATAGAGCATTGGTGTATGTGTTTGGTAGTAGAATCGTATCTCATGTAGTGCACTATGGTTGTTAGATGTCGGTATCTATGGGGGTGTTGGAGAAATGGGGGTTGAAAGTGGTCGACCTGTGGCAATTTCATACTTCTGCCAAAGAAAAAAGTGTCATGGTGTATCACTTTTCAGCGAAAACTATAGATCACAGATAACTGGCGTTTGTGTGTAGTAGTAGCACAGAGTCACCTTTCGATCACAACAGCGGCCGAATTTCAGAAACTGTGGTACTGTGGTAGATATGGTGGTTGTAAGTGGCCGACCAAGGATATTTTCGTATTTCGATTGTCTCCGCATATGTCACTTTTCTGCCACAACTACATAGCATAGAGCATTGGTGTTTGTGTTTGGTAGTAGAATCGTATCTCATGTAGTGCACTATGGTTGTTAGATGTCGGTATCTATGGGGGTGTTGGAGAAATGGGGGTTGAAAGTGGTCGACCTGTGGCAATTTCATACTTCTGCCAAAGAAAAAAGTGTCATGGTGTATCACTTTTCAGCGAAAACTATAGATCACAGATAACTGGCGTTTGTGTGTAGTAGTAGCACAGAGTCACCTTTCGATCACAACAGCGGCCGAATTTCAGAAACTGTGGTACTGTGGTAGATATGGTGGTTGTAAGTGGCCGACCAAGGATATTTTCGTATTTCGATTGTCTCCGCATATGTCACTTTTCTGCCACAACTACATAGCATAGAGCATTGGTGTTTGTGTTTGGTAGTAGAATCATTTCTCATGTAGTGCACTATGGTTGTTAGATGTAGGTTTTTGTTATGGTTTTAGGACATGTTGGTATTGGCGTGATTAGGCAAAAACTGGTATGGCAACGCGGCATACGTAGATTTAACAGTTCCTACCGTCTAAGGTGGCATTCGAAGCACGAACGATCCTAAGCTGAGATTAAAGATCTGTATAAACTCGAATAACGCTAAAGATTCACATCGGTGGTCTGTAACCCCCCTTTCATACTTCCTAACACTCAAGAACTAGTCCTCTGCTTTGATATCATTCAGAATAAGATATTATTCAAACCAGGGGAAAGAGTGAGATAACAGTTGCTCATGAACTTGGGTGCTCCTTAAAACAAAGATTATTGTAAGAATGTATTCTGCCATTCATTGGCAGTGAGGTCCCATAAATGATTTGAATGATAAAAAAAGACTAAGAATTGAATTTCTGTAATACCCCTTGTGCAGGCTCTCTCTTGTCAGTGGCCGATTAAATGTTGATTTGAAGGTAGAGAAGTTGAATTCTGGGCTATAAATGAAAGTAATATAATGAAAAGGGTGCATGTTTATAATAGGTTAATGCATTCACTAGAATGTACATACCCACTAGCTGCCTTGTCCAATAGCAATTATAAACCACTGCATGCATGGTCTACGAACACGATGTTACATTATTCAGTTATTGCTAATTTTGATGCTCCAGTCTAATAACTATGACTGAAATTAAGTTTCAAGCTGATACCTTTGGTCATGAACCAAGCAAGGACATACGATAGTCGTGGCCAACACTGTTCCCGTAATTGGATATACGCAGTCGGATATTTGAAAAAAGAATCATTAATAAGAATAGTAAGGAAGGTCAGGACTCAAAGCCAATACCACACTTAGCATAATTAAACGTAGGATTTCTAAGAGTCTTGATTGGACACTGAAAACCTGTGGTCAGAAGCGTGCATGAGAAATGATGACTAACTTGCTGAAAAAAAAAAAAGAATTCAAAGCTTAAATTGGTAGAGAGCAAGAATAGGTGGGAAAAATGGCTGTGTGGGGAATCTATCAATGGAGCAAGCCCTCCATTGCAATTAAATTAAAAAGAAACTGTAAGAATAACAACTGAGAACAGGTCGTTAATAGTTAATACCAACAAAGAAATGAATATGTGAATGTCACATGGTAATGTTATTCGAACAATTGCTGTTAATCATTCTAAAAAATTGTTGTATTGATGGTTTACAATCAGAATTAAGGTTGTATGCAGATACATACTGGATTAGAATCAAAACAGGAAAAGACAGTGAACAGTTGCAGGGTGAGCTGGATAGAATATCTAACTGGATAGGTCAACATGTAATAAAGATAAATTCCAAGAATTATTAGGTACACAAATAAAAGACTAAAGGCTATTTATGATAATAGGATGTTGAAGGCTTGACATATTGATAATGAACTCAACTGAGCATAAACATAGGTCAGGAGGGTGCAAAGCTTTCAAAATCCTTCAGTTACTAGAGAGTGTGATGAGAGAAGGTACTGGAAATTACTGCTAGACCTATTCAGTAACTGATATGATAAAAGAGATAGATAGTGATTCATTGAAAGACATGAGGAAGGAGAAGAGAGTGCATTGTTGGTGATAGGTCTTGGAAAGATATTGGTCAAGGAATTAGGAATAGTACATCGAATGGAAAAGATGACTGGCATTCAATTTCATGCACAAGTGAGGGAAATCTCTTTTGTGGGTAAGGGTGCAGGGATTGGAATAAATTACCAAAGGAAGTGATAAATAATTTACCAAAAATGCTGAAGGAATTTAAAATTAAAATTCGTTAATGGCAACAGTAGATGGGCGGCGGAATTAAACATTCAAAGTATATAAGATGATAAGAAGAAAATAATAATAATAAAGGGGGTAATTAGATGAATAGAAATATTACCACCAGAGCATGCATTCCATTGCAATTCAATATTTACTACAATCACTTTGCAGATATTTGTCAGATGTAATTATTTTAATCAACACATTAAGTAACGGATAATTAGTTGTCATTATGGAGATCATGTAAGTGGCAAATGGTTGACATGTAGCCAGCATGTAAATGACACACGTGGGTGTAATGTTGTCTCTGAGGATGCTAAACATGGTGGCTTTGTGTTTAGTAAACATGATTGATAAGATGCCAACACTTAGGCAGTGCTGAGAAAAGATAAAACTTAAACTGGGCTGTGGTCACTAATGTGCATGACACACCATGTCTGTGTACAAGTGGGAAAACTCCTATATCAGCTAAAGATAATTGCATACTACTAGTGTGGAGGAAATACAGAAGCGTGAAATTAAGCTGTAGTAAGAATACACAATGAAACACCAGTAAAAGAAATTGCTGATGCTCTCGCAAGAGATATAGAATGGAGATCGAATTGATATTACTCCCATCAGAATTTTTCTGCATTCGATGAACAAACTGTGGGAGATCTAAATCATCTTTTCTTTCACAGTAGCAAATTCCGGATACATCAACAGCGTGTTCTATCTGTTTTGATGAAAGAAGAGAACCGACTACTAAAGGTGTCTTTTTTTCCGTATTTTATACTAACAACAAAGTACAGATTAGTGGCAGCCCTCATTAAAGATAGTGGCGTGTGTATTTAAAGAACTAAAATTGTGTATGACGGTAAAAAAAAACCTATTGAAATTGTTTTTTACTCAGTGTATCAGAATGTGAGTTTAGCAGAATGTATGCTTTATATGATGGCTGTATGGTAAGTAACCCAATGCCAGTAAATAAATAATGTATCCTTTCTGTTTAACCACTTGCATAATGGAGAAATGACCAATACAATGAGTACACCAGTCACCTTGACCCTTTTTTTTTTTTTTAATTCAAATGGCCAATAGGTATCCAAGCTAATATAGTCTACACTTATTCACCAATAGTACCCAATTTGCAACTAGGTACACCTGTCATGAAATAATTTTTATATATACATAAAAATAGACGTGTGTTTCTCTATATTTCACTTTTCAGCCACCACTACCAAACACAGATCACTGGTGTTTATGTGTTGTAGTAGAATGGCCTTTCCTATCGTGCACAACATTGGCCGAATGCCGATAGCTGTGAGGATGTGGAAGTTATGGTGGTTAAAAGTGGTCGATGCAGGGAATTTTCATATTTTGACCAAAGACTTGTGTGTCTCTATACTTCTCTTTCCTGCAACAACTACTTGGCACAGACCATTGGTGTTTGTGTGTGGCAGTAGCATCAAATCGCCCACCATGCACTGTGGTGGTTAGATGTCAGTAGCTATGAGGGTGTGGGAGATGTGGTAGAAAGTGGTCGACCTGGGGCACTTTCATATTTCGACCAAAGACGTATGTGTCTATGTATCACTTTTCAGCCAAAACTATCTTGCACAGATCACTGGTAGGTAGCATAGAGTCGCCGATCATGAACAACGTTGGCCGAATTTTGATAGCTGTGGGGGTGTGAGAATTATTATGGTTGAAAGTGGCCGATCAAGGATATTTTCGTATGTGTGTCCCTGTATTTCACTTTGTTGCCACAACTATATAGCGCAGCCCATTGGTCTTTGTGTGTAGTAGTAGCAGCATCCAGTGGTGTAGCTAGGTTCTACATCTACATATATACTCTGCAATTCACAAAATTGTGGGTGGCAGAGGGTGCTCAGCACCAAAGCTAATCTCTTTGCTGTGCATTCCAATCCCTAATGGTACGAGGGAAAAAAGAATTCATATAAGAATCAGTCCGGCACCTTATTTCTCTAATTTTATCTTTCCTGTCCTTCCGACTCAAATAGGTTGGTGGAAGAAGTATTTCACTACACTCATGAGTGAAAGTTGGAGTACGCATGTTTTCCAATAAGTTTAAACGAAACGTGTGTCGTCTATCTACCAGAGACTCCCAACCTAATCTACTAATCAGTTCTGTGATGCTTTCATAAGGACTGTAGCAAGCGGTCACGAATCGAGCGGCTCTTCTCTGTACTTTCGATCAATCCCTTACGAAACGGGTCCCAAATGGCACAACAGTAATCCAAATGTGGACGCACAAGAGATTTGTACGCTATCTCCTTTGTTTGTTCATTACAATTTTTCAAGATTCTACCTATGAATCGCAGCCTAGAATTTGCTCTACCTACTAAAGAATTAATGTGTATGTCCCATTTCATGTTCCTTTGTACTGTTACTCCCAAATATTTCATAGAATCGACCATATCAATAACTGTATTGTTTAACTCGTATTTCTGAACAATCGGATTCTTTTTGTTAGTTATGCTCATTGTCTTGCACTTTTTACAGTTTAGAGTAAGTTGCCACTCAGCGCACCAAGCCAAAATAACATCCAGATCGCGCTGAATTTCTAAGCAATCGGCCAAAGTTCTTACTTCCCTATAAATAACCACATCATCAGCAAACAATCTAAAAAGGCTTTTCACTTTGTCTCCGAGATCGTTTATAAAAATTAATAAAAGAAGTGGTCCTATTACACTTCCTTGAGGTACACCCGATGTAACATCTAGATTAGAAGAACTTTCTCCTTCAACGACAACATACTGCGACCGACCAGTTAGAAAATCCTTTATCCATTCACAAAGCTGATCCGATATACCGTACGCTCGAAGCTTCGCTAAAAGGCGGTTGTGTGGCACAGAGTCAAAGGCTTTCTGGAAATCTAAAAAAATTGCATCTACTTGTGAACCTGTATCGATAACTTTCATTACGTCGTGTGTAAATAGGGCCAGCTGTGTTTCACATGATCTTTTCTTCCGAAATCCGTGTTGATTTGTTGTAAGCAAATTATTATACTCTAGAAAATTCATAATGTTCGAGCATATAATATGCTCCATAACTCTACTACAAACAGATGTTATAGATATGGGACGATAGTTCCCAGGATTACTTCGATCACCTTTTTTGAAAATCGGAGTTACTAGCGCGATTTTCCAGTCTGAAGGTACTTTTAGCTCTTCTAATGATTTTCTGAATATATCAGACAGAAATGGCCCGATTTCCGCCGCATACTCTGAAAATACTCTTACTGGAATTCCATCCGGGCCCGGTGCTTTCCCCCACTTTAGGAGCTCTAATTGCTTAACGATACCTGCAGTATCTATTCGTAATGATTCCATCACCGACTCGCCACGGCGTGGGAAAACGGGAATACTATCCTTATGTTCATTTGTAAATGAATTTTTGAATACAGTATTTAGTATGTTAGCTTTATCGCGGCTTTCATTAACCTCGGAACCTTCACGAATTAGTGCTGGAATATTGCTGTTGGTACAATTAACTTTTCGTACATACGACCAAAATTTCTTTGGGTTTTCTGTGAGACTCTTAGAGAGAGAGTTGGAGTGAAAATCGTTAAAGGCCTCGCGCATTACATTCTTAATACGTCCTCTTAAATCAGCTAAGGTTTCTAAATCGCTGCGACACCCCTTCCTTCTTGAGCGTGCGTGTATTTTCCTTTGTTTTTTGAGTAATCTTTTGACTTCGCATGTGTACCACGGTGGATCGTCCTCTCCCTTTATTGTCCGCTTTGGTATATGTATTTCCATGCCTTCCCTGACTATATGTATAAAACGATGCCACATCTCTTCAACGGTGTCCTTTGTTGACTTGAAGTTATGGTATTTATTCCTCAGGTAGGTTCTAAAACACTCCTTAGAGGCCTTACTGAATCTGTATACAATTCGCCCTTTTTTCCTTTTTCGCTCGGTCATTAATTTGATAGTCGCAATTACCGCTTTTTGATCGCTTATTCCTGTGGTCGGTGAATAATTCTGGCCTGTTGGTAAACAGCAAATCTAAAATGTTTTCGCTACAGTTATGAAACTGTGTAGGTTCATTAACTAGCTGCTCGAGATGATTATCTGACAACAAATCGAGAATTATTTCAGTAGCTGCCTTATCCCTGCTACCTGTGATGTGAACGTAATTACGCCAGTCAATATAAGGCAGATTGAAGTCGCCTCCTAGAATCATAGCATGATCTTTAAAACGGCTAGCTATACTATTTACATTATTTCTTAACTCCTCGACGATAGCTATATCCGAATCAGGTGGACGGTAGAAGGCACCTATGATGAGTTTTGACCCAGCAACGTTGAGTTTAATCCATATGATTTCACAGTTCGTATCGACGTCTATTTCATTACATGGGAGAAATTTACTCACAGCTATAAATACCCAACCTCCATGAGAATGTAATCTGTCTTTACGAAAAACGTTCATGCTATCTTCAAAAGTTTCGGCGGAACTTATTTCCGGTTTCAACAAACTTTCTGTACCGATAACGATATCCGCTTCTGTACTACAAATAACGCTTTCAAGTTCCGGTTGTTTGTTGCAAACGCTTCTACAGTTAATTACGAGAACTTTTAACTGACGAGATTCTTTTACGTTGCTCCTACATTCCGGTGTTGTATCTGATTGGGTTGCCCGTAACTGAATTTCGTGTTTCGGGTCTTCCTCCCTCAGCCTAAAAAACCACCCAGTGCATTCCACACGGCCCCTGCCACCCGTGTAGCCGATTCACGTGTGTAGTGCACACCTGACCTATTAAGGGGAACCCTACAAGACTCGACCCTATGGCGAAGATCGAGAAATTTGCAGCCAATGTCATCACAGAAACGTCGTAGTCTCTGGTTCAGCCCCTCAATACGGCTCTGAACCAGAGGTCCACAATCAACTCTGTCTACGATGCTACAGAAGGTTAGCTCTGCCGATATCTTGCGGTCACTGGCCACAGAGTTCACCCTTTCAGCCAGCCGCCGGAAGAAAGAGAGGATAACCTCCGACCCAAGGCGACAGGCATCATTGGTGCCGACATGAGCCACAATCTGTAGTTGGCTACACCCCGTCCGTTCTATGGCATCCGGGATGGCCTGTTCCACATCTCGGATCAGACCACCCGGAATACACACTGAATGGATGTTGGATTTCTTCCCCGAGGAATCCGCCATTTCCCTAAGGGGCTCTAATAACCGCCTAACATTAGAGCTCCCAACTACCAGAATGCCCTTCTGTGTTTGCTCAGACCTGGCGGGCTGGGGGGCCGTCAACTCGCAGGATGACAATTGTGGGACTGAGTCAGCCTCCGACAATACATCAAACCGGTTGGACAGACGAACAAGTTTAGCGTCTTGGCCTTTAAGCCTGTTCGACTGCCCCCGTGTGCGGCTTCGAAGTCTAGAAGCCATACGCCAGTCACCAACAAGCGACTGCGGCACAGCATCCAACACTTCAGCCTGGGTTGCAGGTACGACAGTCGATATGGGAGAATCTGTGATAGGCTTGGCTATATCAGTTTCCCCAACATCACATCTGCTGCTGCCTTTTACGGCAACTTCCAGCTGCGTAACTTTCGCTAACACAGCTGCAAGCTGCGCGCGCAGATCAGCCACCTCAGCTCGCGTCTGCACACTGCAATCACAGTCCCTAGACATACTGCTTTTGAAAAACGCAAAAAGAAAGGAAACAAAAAAAGTACAGAAAAAAGGAACAGAAACTCGAAATAACCTGTACTTCCTACAAAATATATACACTCGGAGATTGCACTAATCAAATCCCCACACCACTACAGATAAAATATAACAATAAAATACGCAAGGGCTACGGTGTAAAAAAATATTTTGGGCCCTGGGGCCAGTTTGGCGATTTTTAAATAGTTCTACCAAGTCTTGTGAGGTTTGCTTTAGGGGACCACCTGGAACTGAGCTGCACTTGGGGGTCCCCTGAGCTTGGGGGCCCCGGTGCAGGGCACCACCTAGTCCTCCGATAGCTATGCCCCTGGTAGCATCGAGTCTCCGTGGTTAGATGTCTGTAACTATGGGAGTGTGGAAGATATGTTGGTTGAAAGTTGTCGACCTGGGGCACTTCCGTATTTCGACCAAAGACGTATGTGTCCCTATGTATCACTTTTCAGCCAAAACTATCTAGCGCAGATCACTGGTGTTTGTGTGTGGTAGCATAGAATCACCAGTAATGCATAACGTGGGCTGAATTTCGGTAGCTGTGGGAGTGAGAGAGATATGGTGGTTGAAATTGGTTGATGAATAATATTTTAGGATTTCGCCCAAAGACGTGTGTCCGTATATATCACTTTGCTGCCTCCACTACATAGTGCAGACCACTGGTGATGTTTGCGGTAGTGGCCTTTAGTATCCCATCGTGCACTATGGTGGTTAGATGTCGGTAGCTATGGGTGTGTGGGACATGTAGGTTTTGAAAGTGGTCGACGTAGGGCATTTTCCTATTTGTATCAAAGAAGTGTGTGCCCCTATATTTTACATTTCATCCAGAACTACCAAGCGCAACCACCGGAATGGAGTCTTCATCGTGTGCTATGGTGATTGCATGTCGGTAGTAGTTGGGGTGTGGTAGATATGGTGGTTGAAAGTGGTGGTCCTGAAAAAAAAAAAATAGGCACGTGTCCCTATATTTCACTTCACAGCCAAAACTACTCAGCGCAGTCGTCTGGTGATAGATAGTGTGTGGTATTAGTCTCCCACCATGCACCATGGTGGTGTCATGTCGGTAGCTATGGGGGTGTGGGATATAAGGTGGTTGAAATTGGTCGACGGAGGACAATTTCATATTTCGACGAAAGACGTGTGTGCCTAGATTTCACTTTGCAGGCATAAATACCCTGCACAGATCACTGGTGTTTATATGTGGTATTAGCCTCGAGTCTCCCATTGTGCACTATGGTGGTTACATGTCTGTAACTGTCAATCAGAATTTTTGACAATCAGGAACGAAGTCTTTGGTATCAGCAAGTTTTTAATTTAAAACTGCAGTCTGTTGGTGCAGTTGATGATCATCATGTCCTATTAGTAACCACCCTAACATCTAGATATCTCTTTAATTATTTTTCTACCAGATTATTAGCCATTTGTTTACTTTGGTTGATAGAAGCAACTTTCGAAAGTAATTATAAAATCTCACTGCAGAATAACTAAATTCGTGGGCAATTCTCTGGCTATGTTAGAAAATCGAGAGACGGAGAAGGTATTCAGTGATAGTAATGAAGAAGAAATTACTGAGGCAATAGTATTAAGTAACTGGAATAACAATTCCATTAGGTGCAATAATTTGGAAATGGTAGAGGAAAAATCAAAGTAAATTTAACAGCTTCTTCACAGAAGTAGGAATAAACAGAGTAAAGATAAGTAAGCTAAAAAAAACATAAGGGAATTGGTGTGGATTGTGGTAATTTATGGAGTGAACCATAAAAGGGTGGTAAAAAGAGAGAAAATCTATTGGGGAGGATGAAAAAGTTACTTCCTAGGTAGAGTAATTCTTAAAATGTGGGAAGCAAAGAGTTGGATAGGAAATGCAGTGTCAAAAGAGGTGGAAGTGAAAACAGGAGTGCCACTTCATATGATTTCTAAAAGGCATTTTATGTTACAAACCATTATCTCCCTTCATACTCAACAAAAATAGATAAATTGGGTGTCATTTTAAAGATTAAGTTCACTGCTTTGGTCACATAATACTTTAAGAAGGGACTTTTCCGAATTTGACTCTTAAAGGGCAAAAAGCCCAGACAGATGACCTGTGCCTTCCCGAACTGACACTTCTTCTGATTAGTTGTTAGTCTGTTTGCACGAAGAATGTCAAACACCATGGTGAGGTGCTGTAAGTGCTCCTCATGTGATTTGGAAAAAATGATCAAATCATCGATGAAACAGCCAACAAAGTTCAGACCCCGAAGCAGATTGTCCATGTGGCGTTGGAAGGTCTGGGTAGCATTGCGTAGGCCGGGCGGCATGCCGACGAACTCAAAAAGTCGGAAGGACGTCGTCAATGCGGTCTTTGGAATGTCTGATTTGGCAATCGGGATCTGGTAGTAGGCACGGACCAAGTCGATTGTTGAGAACACTGAGTAGTCATGGAGACGCTGAAGGATACTGTCTCCGCGAGGGAGAGGATAACGGCCAGGAACAGTGATCCCGTTGAGCCACCTGTAGTCCCTGGTAGTTCGCCAACCGCCGAGTTTCTTCGAAACGATGTGAATCGAGCTGGCCCACTATTGGTGTGTCGTATCACACCGTGATGCAGCAGCAGGTCGAAATCCTCCTTGGTGGCTTTCAATTTCTCGCCAGTAAGTAGTCGAGGACGATCAAAGACTGGAGGGCCAATATTCTCAATGTGGTGAACCACAACATTGACAGACTGGGTGACAGGGACAGCGTTAGGCCTCGTGATGTCTATATAGCGGTTGAGCAGGTTGGCATAGATCTTGTCCTAGTCACCCATGCAGGCAGTCTGGTTGATGGTGGAGACTGTGGATGGTGGCTTCACAGAATTGGCCCGTGATCGTCAGAGATGTAAGAGGATCGATGAGGCGCCTCCCCTTCAGGTCCAGGAGCAGAGAGTGGTGGACTAGGAAACCTGCTCCAATGAGGGCTGCCTTAACATCTACAATTATGAAGGACCATTTGAATGCTCGGGGTAAGTTAAGGTCCAGCGACAGGAGTTTTGTCCATAGGTGTGAATGACAGTCCCGTAGGCGGCATACAACTGGAAGTCATCCTTCTTGCAACATCCAGAAATGTAGGCCTTAGGTACCGGTGAAATAATCGAGACGAAGTCCACCAAGAACCTCATGTTCGTTGTGCGGTCGTAGAGGTGCAATATGTATTCCATGGTGAGGCGGGCGTTTGTGGTGCTATCGGCGGCCGCCTGAACGATCGACAGCGCCTCTAGTTTACCGACGGCTGTCTGGATGTGTAAGAGCAGGGCGGCTTGCAGCTCCTAGCGTCTTCTCCAAAGCGGCGGTGATAGAAGCAGACTGGCCCTTGATGGGGAGCGCCTGCGGTAACGATAGCTGCTGCGATCACTGCTAGGCTCACGTTCGTTGAAGCTGCTGATGAGCGTGGCGTTGATCTTGCACAGCTCAGCCACTTCCAGCTTCAAATTGGAGATTTCTTCTGTGAGTGATTTGAGCGGATCGGTAGGCAGGCGGTCCGGAGATCGTGACTTTGAACGCGTATGACCAGCGGCCATAACGGTTGGAGGAGACTGCATCTCATGTAGCTCGTCCGCGATCTTCGCCTGTTCGTCAACGGAGACGCCTTTCACCAACTTCAAACAGCGTTGGATTGACGGAGGCAGCAAGGCAAGCCAGCGACCCTGATTACGTCCGGAGTTGCTCTGCCGCCGGCCAGAGTAGTCATCTGCCCGAGGAACTGTGTTGGTTTCTTGTCGCCGAGCTCCAACTCGGTGAGGGCCTTGTGATGCTGGCGGTCGGCTGAATCTGTCAGCCGGCTGATAATCTCGGTTATTAGGCGATCATATCTGTTCTCCTTAGGCGGATTAGACAGCAGGTCTGCCACCTCCATCATGATTTCAGAATCAAGTGCGCCGACAAGATGATTATACCTCGCAGCGTCGGAAGTAATGCGTTGTGTATAAAACTGGGCCTCAACTTGAATAAACCACATATGCGAGCAATTTTTCCAGAACGGCGGCAACTTCATGGTGCCGGCAGACAACACAGACGGGACAGCGTCCGTTAGCTGAGGTGGGGTGGCCTTGTCATTGTTGTCCGCTTCAAACGAAGGGTCTGTGTTTGCAATCATGCTGGTCTCTGGAGCGCGTGGTTCGAGTGATTTCCTCTTCGGAGAACGCTGAATCGGCATAGCACTTAGAAATTCATAACACACAGTTCAACACTGAGCATGGAATTCGATATTGGCGCGCGTAAGCTAAAGTATGTGTTATGTGCTACGACGAAGTCCGCAAAAATCACTTCGGGGTCACCAGTTCTACATCTACATCCATACTCTGCAAATCACAAATACTGTGGGTGGTAGAGAGTGCTAAGCACCAATCCTAATTTAGTGCATTCCAATCCCGAACAGAACGAGGAAAGAAGGAATACATAAATGTATCAGTACGGCATCTTATTTCTCGAATCTTATCCCTCCTGTCATTGCGACCTAAATAGGTTGGCGGAAGAAGTATTTCGTTGCACTCGTAACTTAAAGATTTTCACATATTCTCCAGCAAATTCAAACGAAAACGACGTCACCTCTCCGCCAAACAATTCCAGCCCAACCCGCGTATCAGCTCTGTGACACGTAAAGACTGTAACTAGCAGTCACGAACCGAGCCGCTCTCCTCTGTACTTTCTCTAACGTGTCAATCGATCCGTTGCGATACGGGTACCAAATTCCACAACAGTATTCCAAATGCGGACGCACCAGTGTTTTGTAAGCTATTTCCTTTATATGAGCATTTCAACTTCTCAAAATACGACCTATAAATCGTAGTTTAGAATTAACTTTGCCTATGACGGAAATTATGTGCAAGTCCCATTTCATGTTGCTCTGTACTGTTACGCCTAAATACTTCAGAGAATCCACAGTGTCAACAACTGAATTGTTACCTTTGTACTAGCGAGCAAACGGGGTCTTTTTATTAGTTATTTGCATTGCCTTGCACTTTTTGCAGTTAAGTGTAAGCTGCCATTTACGGCACCATTCCGAAATAACATCCAGATCGCGCTGAATTTCTAAGCAATCGTCAGAGCACCTCACTTCCCTATAAATAAGTGCATCATCAGAAAAAAATCGCATCCTGCAGTTAACGTTGTCACCGAGATCGTTTATAAAAATCAAGAAAAGAAGTGGTCCTATTACACTTCCTTGAGGAACGCCCGAAGTAACATCTAGCATAGAAGAGGCTTCCCCGTCAACAACGACAAACTGTGACCGACCAGTTAGAAAATCGCGTATCCATTCGCAAATCTGATCAGATATAACCATACGCTCGAATCTTCGTTAAAAGTCGGTTGTCTGGTACAGAGTCAAAAGCTTTCTGAAAATCCAAGAAAATAGCATCAACTTGCGATCCTGCATCAATAACTTTCATTACGTCATGCGAAAATAGAGCCAGTTGCGTTTCGCACGATCGGTTCTTCCGAAATCGGTGTTGGTTTACTGTAAGCAACTCGTTTTCATCTAGAAACTTCATAACGTTAGAGCATATGACATGCTCCAGAATTCTACTGCAAACAGATGTTAGAGATATGGGTCGATAATTCCTAGCATTTTTCCGATCTCCTTTCTTGAAAACGGGAATCACTTGCGCAATTTTCCAATAAGATGGTACTTTTCTTTCTTCTAAAGATTTACGAAATATATCTGACAGAATTGGTTCTATTTCTTCCTCGTAATCCGAAAATACTCTTACTGGTATACCATCGGGACCCGGCGCTTTCCCCCACTTCAGGAGCTTTAATTGCTTTATGATACCTACACTATCAGTTTGTACTGGATCCATCTCAAATTCTACACGCCGTGGAAAAACGGGAATGTTTTCATCAGTGAAAGAATTTTTAAATTCGGTATTAAATACAGTAGCCTTGTCGCGGCTGTCATCAATTTCCCGACCGTCTTGTAGTAGAACTGGCATATTATTGTCACAACCACTTACTTTTTTTACATAAGACCAAAATTTCTTCGGATTTTCGACGAGGCTCTTGGAAAGTGAGTTGCAACGAAAGTCATTAAAGGCCTCGCGCATCGCATTCTTGACATGTCCTCTTGTAACAGCTAACTTTTCTAAATCACTCCTATACATCGTTCTTCTTGATCGTGCATGTATCTTCCTTTGCTTTTTAAGTAACCTTTTAACTTCACGTGTATACCACGGGGGATCGTTCCCATCCCTGATTGTCCTTTTCGGTATATGTAAGTCCATACCTTCCCTGACTATATTCATGAATCGAGGCCACATCTCTTAAACCGAGCGTCTTCCTTCTATAAAGGTAATGTAATTATCCCTCAAAAACGTTCTTAAACTCTCCTTAGGGGCCTTTTCGAACCTGTAAACGACCCTTTTTTATTTTTGCGCGCGTCCGTTAATTTTACTGTACCAATTACAGCTTTATGATCACTAATTCCCGTGGTGGTAGAAATGTCCGTGAATAATTCAGACCTATTTGTAACAAGAATATCTAAAATGTTTTCGCTATCGTTGTGGCATCGCGTTGGTTCAGTGACGAGCTGCTCAAGATTAAGATCTGTGAAAAGGTAAAGAATAATCTCACAGGACATTTTATCCCTGCCACCAGAAACGTGGACGTAATTAGTCCAGTCGATATATGGAAAGTTGGAGTCACCTGCTAGTATTATTGCATTATCCGTAAATTGACGAGCTGTATTACTTACACTATTTCTTAAGGCCTCAGCAACAGCTACATCTGGTGGACGATAGAAAGACCCTATTACAAGTTTTGCCCTAGCTACTTTTAGTCTAATCCATAGTATTTCACAGACCGTATCGATATTTATTTCATTACACGACAGCTAACAGCTATAAATACACCACCTCCATTTGAATGTTACCTATCCTTACGGAAAACATTCATACTATTTTTAAAAATTTCTGCTGAACTTATATCCGGTTTTAAGCAGCTTTCAGTACCTAATACAATATCTGCTTCTGTGCTACTAATAATGCTTTCAAGCTCAGGCTGCTTATTACAAACACTTCTACAGTTAATAACGAGTACTTTTAACGGTAGAGATTGATTTACGCTACTCCTAACATATGGTGCCGAATATAACTGGGCCGCCCGTAACTGTAATCCCAGTTTCGGGTCTTCCTCCCTCAGTCTTAAAAATCCCCCAATGCACTCCACACAGCCCCTGCCACCCGTGTGGCCGATTCACGTGTGTAGTGCACACCTGATCAGTCCAAGGGAACCCTACACGACTCGACCCCAGGGCGAAGATCTAGGAATCTGCAGCCATGATTATCGCAGAAACGCCGCAGTCTCTGGTTCAGACCCGCGACTCGACACTGAACCAGAGGTCCACAGTCGGTTCTATCGACAATGCTGCAGATCGTTAACTCAGCCGAAATCTTGCAGTCATCAACCACAGAGCTCACCCTATGAGCAAGCCGCCGGAAGGAAGAGAGGATACCCTCCGACCCAAGGCGACATGAGCTAAAATCTGCAGCTGGCTACACATCGTCCGTTCAATTGCATCCGGGATGGCCTGTTCCACATCTTGGATCAGACCTCCCGGAATGCACAATGAATGGACATTGGACTTCATCCCCGACCTATTCGCCATGTCCCTAAGGGGCTCAGTGAAACACCTAACGTTGGAGCTACCTATCACCAGAATCCCCATCTGTGGTCGCCCAGACCTAGCGAGCGGGGGGCTGGCAACTCGCAGAATGACGATTGTGGAACTGAATCAGACCCAGACAACACATCAAACCTATTGGACAGTGGTACAAGCTTGCCTTCCTGGGATTCAAACTTGTACGACTGCCCCCGCATGCGGCGTCGACATCCGGAAACCACGTGCCAGACACCCTCAGGTGACTGCCGCACAGACTCCGCAGTCTCAGCCTGGACTGCAGGTACGATATTTGGTAGGGGAGAACCTGTGAGAACACTAGCTTCATCAGGGTCACCCCTTCCACGTCTGCTGCAGTCACCTACGGCAGCTTCCAGCCTTGTAACTTTCGTTAGCAAAGCTGCAAGCTGAGCGCGAAGATCAGCCACCTCAGCCCTCGTCTGCACACAGCAATCACAGTCCCTACATACATTAACTATAAAACAAAAACGACGGAGAGGATGGAAGATGAACTAACTGAGTGATCCAAATAAACTGTTCACAACTTACTAACAACCGCTAGGAACGACCTAAATAAAACCTAACTTAGGAGATAAATTTAGACCAGACGACGGATACTGTACTAAGTAGTTAATAGGACGTACTGATAAACAGTGTTAACCAACCACTGAACTATATAAAAGACAAGTAAGTTCTATATACTTTCCTATGGAAAAAGAAAATAATTAAAGGCGATCACGATTACAGCACGCTGCTGCAATTCAATTAATGTAAATAAAGCAAAAGCTATCACCACTTTAAATTAAGTAAACAGATGGCGGTACTCGTCACGACGGTTGCATGAGACCAACTAGCTGCTGCTCTGTGACTACAGAAGATATTCAAAGATAAGATCTAACTACAACACTTTAATTAAGATACACTGAAATGGGGCACTTGACTCAACGGTTGCTGGAGGTCAACTATATGCTACTCTGGGACGACAAAAATAATTCAAAAATAAAACTAACTACAACACTTTAAATAAGATACATTGAAATGGCGACACTTGACTCGACGGTTGCTGGAGGTGACAACATACTACACGGTATTAATTAAGTGCCAAGGCGTACTTAAGTATAGCCTTTTTATTGGACAAGAGGTTGCAACAAATAACAGTACACGCTGTCACGCGACACGAATAGCAACATACATACAAGTTCATATATGCTACGTGGCTCGCAGCCAGGGGATTCCCGTTGGCATGCGCAGACCGAGCTCAAATTTCTTGCTCTGCGCATGACGTCACCCCAGGAGCACTGTTTGTTGCCGGAGAATTTAAGTATATGGGCGCGTGCTGTATCGTGATTGTGATTTTCTTTATAACTTGCTTTAAATTGTGTTAACACTCGTGGATGTGATGTCGCTGGCTGTACAATTTACAGCAGAAAAACAGAAGGTAACTGGAATCACTTATCATTCTTTTCCAAAGGAAATAGGGATTCAAAAATGCTTACGTAAGTACGATTTCAGTACAATAACAGCAACTGTTTGTTCGCAACATTTTGTGGCAGAAGATGGTTCAAAAATTAATTGATTTAGATAATGGTGAAATGAAAGTGTGCCCCCTGGCTTAAGCAGTTTCACTAGTCAGCTAAAGGAAGAGAGCGCCAGAGGGTATTTTGGCATTACAATTGTTTTCTAACATCACAGCACCAGCAATAAGCTATTTCATACAAGAAGAAGAACTCGATTCTAATTTTTTCCAGCTTGTCAACGACTTAATCGACATTATGAGCATTACAGTCTGACAACAAGCCGTTAACATGTGGATATGGTGTTCACCATGATATCCTAGAAATAATTTTGAGACAGATGTATGAATGCCGTGAAAAAAAAAATCAAGTTGGCAGATCAAAACAGTTACTGTACTTCATTTCCAGAAAGGATCTATTAAAATCATTCGATCTGTGTTTGGTCTCTACTCCGAACTCCAGAGTTTCAAAGTAAAATGCAATTCGACAGTTCGCCTGAATCAAAATTGTTTAGAGAATTTTTTCTCTCAGATATTACCTGATATTTCTGCACCACTGGCTCTGATTGAAGGTGATTATGACCTTCAAGATGTTGCAATGTAGTCTTCACGGGTGTACCGCCGGATAGTGTTGTGGAAACACAATATTTCGACGGCTGGCTCTGCCGTCTTCTTCAGGTGATGAGACATGTGTAATGGTCGGCTGACCCACAGATACTCAGTATCTGTGGGTCAGCCGACCATTACACATGTCTCATCACCTGAAGAAGACGGCAGAGCCAGCCGTCGAAATATTGTGTTTCCACAACACTATCCTGCGGTACACCCGTGAAGACTACATTGCAGTCATACGCCGGGAAAGTCTTCGTTCTTACTTCAAGATGTTAATATTTCATTCTAAACTGATACCGATCAGTCCAAGGGCGTAGCCAGGATTTTGGTGAAAAGTGGGGGGGGGGGCAGGCAAGAGAAAACTGATAATATGCTTGCGACAAAAACATTTACTAATGGAATACATATATATTAAATTAATTAATATATATTATAATTACACTAATAGTAATTTTTCGAACAACTTCATCTGCAATTTTATAATAATTTTCTGATAAAAACTTTGTGTTCACCAGGCAGTTTAGATGGTTCTCTAGCATCATTTACATCTGCCATGTTTAACAAGGCGCAGTTTTGAGAAGGACTCTCTATGTTGCTTGTTGTACAAGGCTAAGTCAAGGCAATTAGGATTACCTTTTTTTGTCGCAGAAAAGGATATTCCCTCCTCATTTAACTTTTTCATAAGGCCTAGTGCTCCAAGATTTTCTGTTGGTATACCCTTGTCCTTCCATAATTTATACCATAGCTCGACTTCATAATCAAAAAATTTTAAGTTATAGTGTTGGTAGAAACTTTGAGACTTTTTTTTAATCAACAAATAACATAATTAAACTTTAACTAGAATGTAGCTAGGGATAACAATCCTGCATCATTTGACAGTCTGGCGGATCCAGCACCTAATTAAGCGGATCCGCAATCCGTAAAATGTGGCGAAGACATGTTTCAGTCTTCGTCACCTAGACTCCCTGTCGTCACTTTCCGGTCCGACTAGTTCTTTCCTGGTTGTATCGCCTCGTTTCCCCGTAACCGTCAAGTTGACATTTGACTCACGGCAACAAATGTCTTCCTTAGTGATCATAAGTAAATAGATTCACTTTTACGTTTTTATAAGCTCTCTAGTTTGTTTTTGTTGTATACATTACTATAATTTGAGATATGTCGCCCTATTGCAAACCTAGCTCCCAGATCGTACACACAAAAAAGGAATAATTAGAGTTGTTCCTGTGGAGGAAGTAGAAACAAAACGAAAAGAAGGTGTAACAACTGACAGCTATTTCAAAATCTATTGAAAAAATGATGTGCTAAAATGTTTTTGTTTTAAACTGTACTTCATCGTATTTGAGATATTTCTTTTCAAAAAGTGGATTTCAATTTCCTAATTTGCTAATTCTGTAAGATCTATGATAACAAAGTTTTCAAATTCCGTACACGTTGACATAATTGTTCAGTTTAAATATTTCAAGAAACAATGTCAAAGTCTTTCGCTGAGTGGTCGTCCCAAAAAATCATGTGTATTTAAATGTTTATGTTCACCACAAAGAAACACATTTTAATATCAGCTTGCTTAGAATACGTGGTTCGTGAACCACTGAGCTTTGCAACCATGGAGGAAGGAATATATGGAGACGAGATAACGCGAAATCCGTGAAACCTCGCGAAAAAACTGTGTTTACGCGGCGGACATCGTAGGAGTACCAAAACATTGGGCTGTTTGCACTGTGTCAGCTGCTGGGAATATTTCATTTTCTAATATTCTAAAGTTTTCTATAATGCCAGGTTGCGATGCATTTGGTTGCACAAACAGACGAGATAGGAAAAAAACCTGGAATAGCGTTTCATAAGTAAGTCACATTGTAATTATCGCTCTTGAAGTATCTGACAGGCAACCACAACATTAGTACCATTCGCTATAAATTTATTCATTGCTCTCAATAGGATCATATTATTCTCAAATTTTTGTTGGTGTAGTGTAGACAATTAGCATATGTTACTATTTTGCACCTGAAAAGCTAGCCTTATTGTAGACAAATGTTGGAAATTTAATTTAAACGGGTCATGTTTACATCGCGACACAGTGAATATGGTATTCTGCATGCATTACTCACGTTTAAGTGTACGCTGAAATTGCACGATGAAATTAATCGTGATAATTTGTGCTGTGCGAACTACTAAACGTGATGAAATAAACTTTGTTGACGGAAATGTAGTTCGCGATGCATTTCTTGTGTTTAGATGTGTCTACATAGTTTGGTTTTGTAGCGGCAATATTAATGGAAATGTTGGCAGGTTTAAATGCGGTGTATACCTGAAGAGAACAAACAATTTATTTATTATTAGCTGTTAGCTTCTGATTTTTGAATGTACTGATTTTTCTAGCAAAATTATATAGGCCACTACCAGTACAATATCTTCTAAGGAAGCTCAGAAACTATAAGGTTTTATGAAGTATTAATTTTTTTAAAGCTCTAAACATTGACTTATGCTTTTTTTTAAATTTCAAATATGACTTGTTTCTATTTGTAAATATGTCTACAAATATATTTCTAGATTTTGAAATATTCCTTGTCAATTACTGAAATAGAATGTGAAAATATAACCTATTTGAACATCAACTAAAATTTAAGGATTGTAGGAATAAACAGTTTGTTATTCAAGTTAAAAAGAATTACCTGCTCATTAAGTTACGTCCGAATTCATCATCAAATATGGATATGGCGATAGTTTTTTTCTGGTCCAGGCCGCATTTCAACCTAACCACGTCAATTTTAAGGTAAAATATCTCGAGAACTAAGCGAGGTATCAAAAATTTTTATTCTTTACTTTCAGTTTCCCTCATCGAGTTACATAAGAATTCGTCATCAAATTGCGGCGCCACGGTTATCGTTGAATCCCCTCATAACCTAACAACCTCACTTTTGAGACAGTATATCTCGCGAACTAAGCGAGATATCGAAAACTTTTATTCTTTATTTTCGATTTGTATCGTCGTGTTACATAAGAATCTATCACCAAATTTGACTTTGGGGACACGTTTCTTCTGAATTTCAACCAGAAACTCCACTCTTTTGAGACAGTATATCTTGAGAACTAAGCACGATATCAAAAAATTTTATTCTTGATTTTTGATGTGTCTCGTCGAGTTACTTAATAATCCATCATCAAATTGCGGTGCCACGGTTGGCTTATGATTCCCTTGAGGTTTTTGTGCCTATTTCCGTGTTTCTCTGGTCAAGCAATATGGCGGCCTCCCCTCCCCACTTGTCTCCACCCGGTTTCACTCCAATATGTGGCGAAGGTCCCTTGCGTCGTCTCCATATATTCCTTCCTCCATGATTGCAACAGTCTGAGCAAAGAATGACTGACAATCTTTGGTGTTGCTGTTGAAACTGATATTATCGGCAAAAGATCTGACGGGACAAGCGTCAAGAAAACGTTCTGCCTTGGTGTCTGCAATTGTACTTTTCACACAGTACACAATTGGCAGTTGTCGACGTTTTGTACCACTCCAACAAAAAAAAAAAAAAAAGTAAAGAAAACTACTGAAAGAAATTGAACGCACAGAAACAACTTTACCTCGGACGTAGATCACGAAGACCTGGACGCCACAATTGAAGCACAAAGCGTGACCATAACACTGGTTCATCCACATACTGAGGTGATTCCCAGATTTAACCACATCAGAAAAATATGTGAGGAACGTAAGTGGTTTTCAAGTAGGCAACATGGGTTCAGGAAAGGATATTCATGCGAATCTCAGTTGGTGGGATATATGCAAGATATTTAAGATGAAATGGACAAGGGAGGCCAAATTGATAGTGTAGCACTAGATCTTTCAAAGGCGTTTGACAGAGTAAGCCACAAAATGGTAGTAAATAAGGTAAAAACTATTGGAATGGATGAGAAAGTGATTTTCTGGGTAGAAGAATTTTAAAAGGTAGAAAACAGATAGGGTAGGAAATGCGGTATCAAAGGAAGTGGAAGTAAAAATGGGAGTGCCGCAGGGTAGCGTATTGGGACCATTGCTATTCATTATTCTAATGAATAATTGTGTTGATTGTTTACTATCTGAAATTAGATTGTTTGCAGATGACATAATGCTGTATAGAAGGATCAAAACGATAGAGGACTGTAAACAGTTGCAGGGTGATCTGGACAGGATATCTAGTTGGGTTGGTAAACATGGGATGAAGATAAATGCAAAGAAGAGTCAGCTAATTAGATACACAAATAAAAAACAAAAGGTTAATTATGAATATAAGGTGGGGGAAGAATTGCTTGCTGAAGACTTGAAATGTAAATATCTTGGCATTACATTTGATAACAAGCTTAAATGGGCAGGACACATTGGACAGGTGGTAGGAAAAGGTTTCAAAATCCTGCACTTGTTGGAGAAAGTGATGAGGGGATGCACGATAGAAGTAAAGGAATTGGGTTACAAAACTTTGGTCAGACCATTGCTCGAATATGGTAGTGTAGTATGGGATCCACTTTTGAGTATCAAATATAGGAGTTGGAGAAGGTACAAAGAAGGGCTGCTAGATTTGTTTCTGGAAATTATCACTGAATGCAATGAGTGACAGATATGATAAAGGAGCTGGAATGGGATTCATTGCAAGACAGGAGGAGGATGAGGAGAGTAATGGGAGTGTACAGGGCGTATTCTGGCGATGAGGCATAGAAAGATATTGCAGTAGGTATGAAAAGTAGTGCATGGAAGGGAAAAGATGACCATGACCACAAGCTGGCACTCGATTTCAGGCACAAGGGTATGAGAAGATTCTCTTTTTTAGGTAAGAGTGTCAGGGATTGGAATGAGTTACCAAGAGAAATGATGAATAATTTATCGAAAACTTTGAAAGAATTTAAAGATAAAATTTGTAGAGGACAAATGTAGGTGGGTGCAGGATAGGGGGAAGATGGACGTGTAGGGAAATTGCCACCGGAGCGTGTGCTCCATTGCAATTAAATTAAATTAAATTAAAAATTAATTATTTTAAAACAAAAGTGCAGAAAGTTGTTAAGTTTTTCAAAAGCTAGGCGGTAGAAAGGGTTTTCTCGGCTGCTGGCAATATACGTAATTCTTTTAAATAAAGTGATAGTTTCAGAGCTTATTAGATAAATAGATTATTTTTCAAACTGATATGATTTACTGTAAGGCATATAATGTGATTTGAAACTGAATACTTACTTTAATTGATTATACTACTACTACTAAATAACTAGAGTTAGATTTAAAACAAAACGTGTAAAAGCTCAATATATAATCCCAAAACACTGCTCCAGAGACGCTATCAAGGAATTTAAACAAGGTATGAAAATAAATCCTATTCAAAAATAGTATAGAGACCCATCAGGGTGATTGGAACTACGTTGTTGGACAGATACAAAGCGCCTGACTTTCATATCAGTTCCAATGGCAGCTGCAGTACTGGTACATGTGTTTAAAATATTTTAGCTCTTCGTGTCTGCGTTGTTGCGATGATCTTTTATGACAGACATTACTCTGTTAATATGATCCATGCATGTATACATGTCGATAGTCTTTGATTGTAATGCAGTGGCAACAGGTTCCAAATTCCAATAATCCTGTGTATTCAATCCAAAGCATATAATGAATTCTGACTTAGTAGCAGCGCACTGTAACTGGTAAGCAGCTTTCCTCGTCACATCACTCCCTTCTCTAGAAACATTCGAAAGTCCATTGGCAATATCTTCAAAATGCTCATTAAAAATAGCAAAACACGAATATTTTTTAGACCAGCTGGTCTCATATAAAACTGAAATATTTGGCACGTACTTTCTCCGTGTAAAAAGATTTCTCGTAAAAATTTTATGATGTACTCTATGGTGCTAATTGTGTTACGTATTTTTGTAATTTGATTTAAATTATTTACAACTTCTTTTTATATTTCTCTTTTTAAAAAATTTGAGCTCCACCAATATCATGCGCCAATGTTGAACACCCTTCACACCCTTGGCTAAGACACCTGTAAAGTCCGTGTCCTTCGCTTTCTAAAAACCTGTCAATTTTTAATGCTATAATTTGTCAAACGCCATCAGTTCTACGAATACGAGAAATTTTTTGTGGATTGTATTTTTATCTACGTCATAAAACCTTATTTTTAGGGAAAGCTATTCATTCCCAACTATGTCACACGTCTCATCTCACAATACAATATAAGTCTTCTTTGCGGCATGCTAATTTCACTTTTAATGAGTAAGCTGCATAGGGCAATGATTTAGTTTTGAATCTTTGGAGAGATATACATGACATTTTTCTTAACCTAATAATAATAATTGATAAAATTGCGATTGAGCGCCCGCTCCGGTGACAATCTCCCTACACACCCGTGTTTCTCCTTTCCTCTTCCAACCTATTTTTGCCCTCTATTAATTTTTATTTCAAATTCTTTCAGTGTTTCTGGTAAATTATTCATCACTTCTCTTGGCAATTTATTCCAGCCCTTACACCATTTTCTACGAAAGAAAATTTTGCCACACCCTTATACCTGAAATAAAGTGCCAGCTTGTAGTCATGGTTAACCTTGCCCTTCCAAGCATCTCTCCTAATTTTCCAACCAATATCTTTCCATGCTTCACCTCCAGTATAGGCCTTGAACAGTCCCATGACTCTCTTCACCCTTCTCCTATCCTCCAATGAATCCCACTCCAGCTCCTTTATCATATTAATTACCTATTGTGTTTTGCAATAATTTCCAAAGACAAATCTGGCAGCCCTCCTCTGCACCAAAATGTGGGTTCTAAACTACGCCAACGTATTCCAGCAGTGGTCTGACCAGAGTTTTGTAACCCAGTTCCCTTACTTCTCTAGTGCATCCCCTCATCACTCTTTCCAACAGGTGAAGGATTTTGAACCCCTTTCCTATTACCTGTCCAATGTGTCCTGCGCAGTTAAGTCTGGAATAAAATGTTATGCCAAGGTATTTAATTTCGAGTCTTCAATAAGTAGCTCCTTCCCAACTTTAAAATCATAATTACCAGTTAGCTTTTTTTTTTATCTGTGTACCTAATAAGCTAACTCTTCTTTGTAATATGAAGCTGGCCCTATGGGCTGTAACACCGTATATAGCAGTATAGATACGAGCATAGAATTAGTGAACCATCTTGACCATTGGACCGACCCAACTCTTTTCCACCTGCATCCGGACACCTAGGACAAATATACTGTAAATTCAAGAGTAATAAATATTTTATCACAAAATTAGCTTTTACACTATCGACTTTTTCACAATCGCTTAGTGATAATAAAAATAAATAAAAAACAAACGAATACAACTAACTATACTTATTAAATAAAAGTCGTACTTTTTGGAGGTACTGTATCTAATACTATTAAGAGCCGTCGCTAGCCTTACAGTAGATACAAATTAATTACTTTTTTTAAAAACTTCCTTATATCCATTGTTATAAAAAATAAATTACTAGAGTGCGTTCCGGCGGTGTCACAGTAGAAACGATTCGATGCGTTGTTGCGCGTCGGGTTAGCCTGCAGTCTAACGGTATTAAGGTAGGCGGCAAAGGCCCTGACTACTTGGCTCGAGCGCAGTTAAGACTGAGGTGTCTTTGTTCGAGTTGGCTCATGTGGCACAGCGACAGTTTGTTACAATGGATAACGAAAACTGTCGCCTTTTAATACAATTGTACGGTGCTAAAAAAAAAATTGTGTAATAGCAAATGTGCAGCTTAATCAGAGTCCAATTGTATCACCTCCATCACCACCACAACCATCACTTTAAACTCCAATCAATGAATCTATAGAATTGCCAAATGACATGGTTAAATCAATACATTATATCTAAGTAAGCAGTAAGATCTCGTTAAGAATGGCAACAAAACATTGGATAGCAATAAAAAAATTAGTATAAAGCGGTGCAAATTCTTTCAGAGCTTCGCATAATGCCTCAAAAACATCTGGAACTGTACAAGAAAATAATTGTTTTTAATACTCGTAAGCGGTATTGCAGGCTAGTAGACGAATCTCCAATTGCTAGCATCTTTCAGTAATTGAAATCGCATCCCGAAATTGAGTGTTCACTGGCTCAATTAATGATTTTAGGAACTCTAGCGTTGTCATTCTCGTAACATTTGTTTATTGTATCCTCGATGGCTTCATATCTCATGTCTACCATGAGTTTCTCACCATACTGTATTCTATTAAAATACAATTTCGATATCCACCATTTCACTTTTCATTTAGGTTTCTAGTATATAGTGTGATGCATCACAGTGAAAGTTGCAGCTACTCGTGCACGTGAAATGTCCACGGTGGTTTCGCGAAAAGACAGTGGCTGGATAGTTTGCCGCGCAATCCTGGCTGGGTTGCGTTGCCACACGCGGCAGCCGAGCTGTCAACAGAAATGGTTCTCGCGGCAAATACCCGGTTTGGCACACTCGAACATGGCTCGCGCGGCAACCGCACATAGTCGATGCGCAACTTAACAGTCGCCTCGCCTTCGCTAACGTCTGTTTCCCGCAGGTAGCAGTAGCAAGCAGGCTTAAATCTCGCGAACTGAATTAATTTTTTAAAGTTGTTTAACATTGTTTACTCTTCGGTTCGGCAGAACTTTTATTGAGTGCATACCCGCGTCCTGCTAGGGGGAGGGGCAGCTGCCCCCCCCCCCTGCCCGTACCTGGCTACGCCCTTGGATCAGACTCAATTTACAAAAGGACCTGACTGTTCAATCGAAGGCTTTCGTTATCTTGATCATCGCGGAAGAAAATTAGATGCTACCACGGGAACACTTACATCGCTAATGCGTCCGCCTGCATCTACATCAAAATCTGAAGGTTGGATAGAAGCACTATCACGAGGAAACCTTATTGAACAATCCGATGACTGGTTAAATAAAAAGTGTCACAATTTGAATTGTTAAAACGTTTTGTGCCGAAATAATTTAAAAACATCCAGAGGTACCAGTGGGAGTGATAAAAATATATGTAAGGACAAAAAGGTTTATTCATTTACGCTACATGAACGCAAAACTGAAAATGCAAAAGGTGCTCCTCGCATCGTCGGATCCAGATATGGAGTAAAACTGCCGCAAGAAGGTATGTGAATCGAACTACCAAATACTTAAAAAATTTCGTTGAATTAATTACTTTGGCATCCGTAAAATGCGTAGTTTTGAACAGCAGTGCTCTTCACTCATTTGCCGCTTGCATCTAGAGATGTGCAGGTCCGAGATTTTAAAGGAGGCGGGTCCGGATGTACATTCAGTGCTGCGGACCTGCATCCAGGTTCCGTATCCGAACCTTTATGGGTCCGGCTCTACTATCGGGCGGGCGGAGTGAATGGCGGAACTGGATGTGTACGGACCTACATCCAGTTACGTGTCCGGCGGATCTGTATGGGTCCGAACCTACAATCGAGCGTATGGTGGATACAAATCCTACCAAGGAGAATTACAGTATAAGTTACATCGTGTTCATCCATTAATTTATGAAATGAAAGAATATTAATTCTGATAATTTTGTTTTATTTTTGTCTGAAACTCACAATAGTACGTAATATTATAAAATCACAGCATAATCAGACTTGATAATGATAAAAGTAAAAGTAAAATTTCTGTGGGCTTCTATAAGAATAAAATGAAATCATTTCTTAATAATGTTTAAGTACTACTAAAAAAAATTAAAAATCGATAGTCTTTGTTAATTTTTTTTTTACTAAAAATGAAATTATTCAAGACTCAACATTTTGAGATAATTAATGCCTTTGGTTTGTGGCATCATACACAACCATTAACCCGGCTCAAGGGAGGTAGGGTCACCTTCCCTATACTCCACTTGAGTAATTCTTGTCTGGCGCATCCACGCTGCGGGGGTGGACATCCTAGCTCCAGTAGGCCGGAGTGACAGGGTGGCTAAGTCCAGGCAAGGACCCAGTCCCACAGGGTATAGTGTGGAACCCATGCCCAGGGATACGGGCGAAGTCCTCAACGGCAGTTTTCGGCAGAGAAGGAGACCTTCAGATTGGCGAAAATGGCGGAAGGGGCCACCCATCCTCTCCGGGGGTAAATTGGAAGGAAACACCACTGCCTTGTGGCGAAGAGGGATCTTCAAAGGCTAAGGGAGTAAACCCTGAAAGAAAATCCTTGACTGTGTTAGGCCTAGCAAGCCAACGGTACAAGTATGAGTCGGTTGCTTTCAAATATAAAGGAACAAGCCTCGGAAAAAGTTACCAAAGTAGAAGACCTGGCAATGAAAAAGGACAACGAGAGGGATTACGAATAGGAACTTTAAACATAAGAACATTGACGGGAAAGATTGAAGAAATTGTAGATTTGATGGAAAGACGGAGATTGAATATACTGGGACTAGCAGAGACAAGATGGAGGGGGAGGGCGTGAAGGAATTACGGAAGGGATATAAACTGTATTGGATTGGGAATAGGGACGGAAAAAGAAATGAAGTAGCACTCGTGATAAAGGAAGGTTTAAGGAGGAAGTAGTAGGAATAAATGACAGAATGATAAAGGTTGAATTGAAAGTTAGGGACAAGAACTTGGAGCTAATACAAGTTTACGCCCCTCAGGTAGGATGCACCGAGCAGGAAAAGGAAAGTTTTGAAGAGGATCTGCAGCAGCAGCTTGGCAGGAGCAACCAAATTATAATGGGGGACCTTAATGCTCATGTTGGTACTGCAAGGAAAGGGTATGAAGAGGTCCTTGGAACACAAGGATGGGGCAGCAGAAACGCAGAAGGAAGAAAGCTGTTGGAGTTCTACAATCGGAATGGTTTGATTGTGGGTAATTCCTGGTTCAAGAAGAGGAAAAGTCATAAGATAACATGGTATACTACATACTTGTCTCGGAAGTCGATTGTTGACTATTTCCTAATCGAAGCAGAGTTAAGACAGAGTATTGTGGATATAAAGGTCATCCCATCAAAAGCCTTAGATAGTGACCATCGACTTCTAATATCCAGTCTGAAAGAGAAAAAGGGAGCAAGAACATCGGAAAACCAGGAGAGAAGAATAAGAGTGTGGAAACTGAAGGATGAGGAGTGCAGGAGGGAGTACCAAGAGCAGCTTGTGCAGAAAATACCTAGGTACGACTTGCAGTCAGCGGAGGAGGAATGGGAACTTTTTAAAGCCACCTTGGTAAAAACAGCCGAAGTAGTATGTGGTAGGACAGCTGGTAGAAGAAGAGGAAGAGAAAGAGAAACTCCATGGTGGAATGAAAGGGCAAAAGATGCTGCGCTACAGAAGAATAAAGCCTTCAGGGAATGGTTCCAAAGGAGAACAGAGGAAAGCAAAAGAGTGTACAGCTGCAAAAAGAAAGAAGCAAAAACAGTGATACAGGAAGAAAAGAGGAAATGGATGGAAAAATGGACAGAAATGTTAAAAGAGGATAGTGAGGGCAGTAAGAAGGTGTTGTATGCCATGGTAAAAAGTAGGAGGATGAGCAGAATGGAAGCAGGTAGTATAAAGGATAAGAATGGCAACTTAGTGGACGGGAAAGACGACATAAAGGAAGTCTGGAGGGAGTATTTTGAGGATCTGTTGAATGCTTCAGGACCCAGTGATGACAATGAGAGTACAGAGGAAGAACAGGACCAGTATCAAGAGGAAGAGGAAGATATTACATGGAAGGAATTGGAGGATGCGGTAAAGAGAATGAAGGGAGGTAAAGCACCTGGAGTGGATGAAGTGAGCGTGGAGATGATACGAGATGCTGGAGTAATGGGCACACAGTGGCTCTATGAGTGATGCGGGCTGTGTGGAAGGCGGGAAAAATTCCAGAGGACTGGAGGAAAGGGGTAATAATACCCATATTTAAGAAAGGGGACAGGACTGTCTGCCAAAACTACCGTGGTATTACCCTGATGTGCCACTGTGCCAAGATATATGAGAAAGTTTTGGAAAGCCGAATAAGAAGAGCGGTTGAAAGGCAGCTAAGGGAAGAACAATATGGATTTAGACCAGGAAGGTCAACTATTGATCTTATATTTGCAATAAGACAGCTACAAGAACGGCACTACGAGTATGGGAAAGATCTGGTGATGGCCTTTATGGACATTGAAAAGGCATATGACAGCCTCAGCCGAAACAAAGTGTGGGAAGGACTGAGAAAAAAGTCAGTAAAAATGGAGATAGTGCAAAGAGTGAAGGATATGTATGAGGGTAGTAAGAGCTGTGTCAAAGTGGGAACGGATAAGACTGGATGGTTCCATTTGAAAAATGGACTAAAACAAGGAAGTTCCCTATCACCCCTCTTATTTATTGTAGCTATGGATGAAATATTGAAGAAGGTGGTGCGGAGCATTGGGGAAGGAAAAATGAAAGCAATGGTATTTGCAGACGACCTATTAGTTTGGGGAGAGGATGAAAGAGAGGTGCAGGATCAGCTGGATGTGTGGGAGAGAGTAGTTGCAGCCTATGGTATGAAGTTCTCTGTGAGAAAAAGTGAAGTGGTGATAACAACAAGAAAGAAGAACAGGACGGACATAGGCATATCACTAATGAGGCCTGTTCCCACGATCCCAGGTAAACGGAGGCGAGACGGGACGGGACGGGACGCCATGGGAACAGGGCCGCCTCTGCTAGCAGAGACGAGACAGAGCTACCCACTTCGAGTCGGTATAGATCACAGGCGCGTGTAGCGATGCGATGTTGCCACTGGTTTACAGCAGCGGTGCGCTCCCCTTCTGCTGCTGTAAAGTGCTCAGTACCAGTGAATGTGTCACTTCAGTTCGTTTCGGTCCGTACTTTTGTGTTGTCGACTTGTGCGTGATAAATATGGAGTGGTCAAATGAAATGATTTTCGAGTTTTTGAGTGCATACGAAGACGAACCAGCTATATGGAACACCAATACCGCAGAGCATAAAAACAGAAACGATTTATACGATGCGTGGACTAGAATTCAAAGTAAATTAAAGGATGGTAACATCCCGATTAAAGAATTAAAGAAGAAAAGGATTAACTTAATGTCGACTTATAGGAAGCTACGTAGTAGAGTTAAAGACTCCATGAAGACGGGCAGTGGTGCAGGAGATATTTATAAGCCTGATTGGCCGTTTTTTAATACCATGTCGACATTTCTGGATGCTGTATATATTCCGAAACAAACGAAGAATTCCGAGGTAAGTACATCTTATATATATTTAAAGTTTGCTTGTTTGGAGGGTTTAAACGTGATAAATTTTTAAAGTTTCTGTGCGATTTAACGTTTGAAGTTTTTGAAGCCTCTGTGTGTCACAGCATGATTCTAGATTATGTGTAGCAACTTACACGTGACTTAGTACTCAATATGCTCCAAGGAACAATCAAGTTAGAAATATCCAAATTGATCCTCAGTACCCATTTCTTTCTGTTTTTACTTACATTTCTCAATGAATACTACTCGTGTAGCTATGAAGTAATTTTTTTATGAGTCTAACAGTATTTATTTCGATATTGAAGGATAGTGCCAACTGTTTTAAAAAAGTTATTGAAATTGAGAGATATTTTATTGGTGTTAGCACATATATTAATTTTTTGCCAAAATTAGCTGTTAGCCAGAAATTGATATATTTTAAAGCCAGATTGTACACTGTATCACAGCAGCGTAAGTCAACATTACATAATTCTGTTAACGATACTTCTGAAACAATTTAATAGGATTCTATTCTTTTTATGGTTTCCAATATTGTTATCAATGTCTGACAGTTAAATTCATTTCTAGCAACGTTATTTTCATTGTAAATCTGTTATAAATCAGTGAAAGGCAATTAATTATCCGTTCACCATTCCCGAGCGACGCCGGGTACCATGGCTAATTTATTCATATTTAGCATTAATACATATTTCAGCTATTATTTTCTAAAACAAAATTACATTTCTAGTCTTAATAATTATTTTGCCATGCAACTGCACCATCGGTTTGGAAGAATTCAGCAAAATGGTCTCTTACAACCTTGGCAGAAAGCTGAGGTTTCCTTGGTACATTTCTCAGCGGTTGTAATGAAGTAATTCCTTCTTGGTCACTACGCCATGAACCAGGTTGCACGACGCCAACTTCTTTATCTGCATCAAAGGAACCAGCGTTTTAAGAAGTTGTGTAGTAAAGCACATGTCATAATAACGACACTAGGCAACGTGGTGAGGTTGTAGTGGCGAGGACTGGAGGCCTACCTGCGGCCCGCGGTCGTCCCTACACTTCGTCCCGTCTCGTCTCGCCTCTATTAACGGGGATCGTGGGAACCCACCTTTAGAGGGGAGCAACTAAATAGAGTGGAGTGTTTCAATTATTTGGGAAGCTGTATTGAAGAAAATGGAGGAAACAGGATGGAAATAAATGAAAGAGGAAGATGTGCAGATGGATTTTTTTTAAAGTATTAGAAGCCTGGTATGGAGTAGGGATGTCCCACAAAAGAGTAAAGAGGCAATATATAAAACATATTTTGTACCAATTTTAACATATGGAGCAGAAACATGGGTGATGAAGGAGAGAGACAAAGGGAGAGTACAATCGGTGGAAATGAAATTTCAGAGGAGTAGAGTGGGAGTAACAAGAAGAGACAGAATAAGGAATGAGAGAATCAGGGAGAAGATAAAGGAAGAACCGCTACAACAAAGAATTGAAAAATCTAGGCTACAGTGGTACGGGCATGTAAAGAGAATGGGAGAGGAGAGGCTACCAAGGAAGATGCTGGACATGGAGCTGAAAGGGAAGAGGCCTAGAGGAAGACCGAGGGACAGATGGACTAAAGGTGTTAAGAAATGTGTGGAGGAAAGAGGAGGAAATTGGGTGTCAGTGGAAGAAGAGAGATGGTGGTTAGACAGGAAGCGCTGGCGAGGCTTTTGTTCACAGCAGACCCGGCCAGTGGCTGGAAGCTGTCCTAGATGATGAATGCCTTTCCACAATATACCAGCTTAAGAAACAGTTTATTATAAATGAACAAAATTGCAAGTATAACTTATTTTAAATTGTGAGCGAGAAATTACGTGAGATTTTTTCTTATATTATGTATAGTGTTTTGCTCTGTATACTATGTGAAACTGTTTTGATTGAGCGAATAAAACGTTGTCGTGAGTGCTAAATTGAGTGCGATACAATGCATTTTAATTAAACAGTAATATTTATGTTTTGCCAGCTACCGTAACGTGTTTTTGGTGCTTTCAAAATCTTTATTTTATTTTGTGCAAATTCAGAAACTTTTAATTTCTTTGTAATTTTATTTAATATTATTTCCAATTTAGCTGAAAGTATTTTTATGCAAGATTTAATTCTTAGTAATAATAACCGATTTTTTGAGCAATTGTTAGACGTTCTAGAAACGGCTGGATGTGACTTTTTTTTCAATGTTGGATTATAAAATATTTCTGTAAAAGCGGCCAGCAGAGTCGCTCGCAATAATGCCACATAATCATTTATATATATTACTAGCTGTTACCCGCGACTTCGTACGCGTGGATTTAGAATTTGATTGCTAGAATTGGATACACAAAGCTGAAAGTTACATAAGATGTCGCAAACAACACTGAGTCGGCATAACATGACGGGAACGCCATCGATATACCATTCTACCGTCGAACCTGTCTCATGACTAAAACTGTTATTCATATCGGAAAAAAGTATCCTATTTCGTTCCTAAATATACAAAGTATTTCCTTGTCATCGGTATATACATATATTCGCCAAAAAAAAGAGACTCTTTCGCATGTACAATATTATTAGTTTAGATCACACAAAAACTAGCTGTTGAACCAGTATACCGTGAATAAAGTAAACGCTTTCTACCGCCAAAGATTTGCCAGAACATGGTATCCTTACTAAAAAATCCTGGGCTTGGCTCAAACTATGAAAAACAATTCATAAACATATTTGCACTCAGTGGGATTTGAACCTGCAGCAACGCTGGAGTTTTAATAATAAGCACACTCATTACCACTACACCACCCAAATATCAGTGAAGGCAGTCGTGCATTACAAATAGATAGATATTATGCGTTTGTCTTTCACACTTGTGATAGTTTTCATAATTTAATGACAATATGTTCTTATCTATACATAATATATTAACACATCTCGATCATAATGTCAAACAGCATCTCCCTATCAAATTTCATCACGATCGGAGTATCCGTTTAGCCCAAGGAACGTAACAAACAGACATAAAGACAGACAGAGTTACTTTCTCATTTATAACATTAGTATAAATGTGTATAATGTTCCTTGGAAACTCTACGAACCGTTTTTCTGCAATAAAGAGATGTTAAATGTATTATCTGATTTGTCCTTAAGCCATCAGAATTGAGAAAGTTAAAAATTCTAGAGACTTTGTGATCAATCAAACTGAACGTTCAAAGTTTAATAATACTACAACGCATTAAAATTACAAGTTAAATTATAAGTCCATTCTTATTTAGCACGTGAAACACTCCTCACCTTAGAAGCATGAACCCGACCAATAAAAAAGTACTACCGGGGTTTAGCTACTCATTGACATTTAATAGTAATTGTAATTATCTACCAGTAGTCAGACATTAAGAAATAGTTTTTCATTTATAATCTCATCTTTAAACAGAACTGTACGCCAATCGTACAGTAAATGACATTAAACTCTTCAGAACATAGATTTCAAATCGGAACTGTAATGAAAAATTGCGTTCCAGCTCCGCGTTGCAGGTCCGGCCGTGGTTCAACCTCCGGCCACGCGAGAACTGTGACGCTGTTACAGGTCCGGCTGGAAGCAGATCCGACAAGCGCTCGGATGTACATCCATCCCTCGCGCAAGTGATACGGATCCGCGGAACTGCATCCATCTGGCCCTACCCATCTCTACTTGCATCCATTGCTTGAGTTTGCGCCTACAGTGACGTCATTTTAACAGCCAATAGCCGCTCCTTTCGCTTCGGGCCCTACCTTTACTAGAATTACCTTGCTCGCAGCCGACTGATTCCTAGTCAGTGGCGTACCTAGGGTGGGGCAGGTAGGGCACGTGCCCTGGGCGCCGCTGAAAGGGGGGCGCAAAAATTGGCAAATTATTCAACTTAAAAATCAAAATAAACCAACAATATAATTCATATTCAAATATTCCAGCGCATTGCTGGTGAGCTATCGAGAACCAGCTACAGGGAGTAAGTAAACAGCGAATCGTATAAGTTTTTGGTAATCGGAACACGGAAGATATATTACGTGCTCTGTTCATGTGTCTTTGAATGGGCCAATAGTAGCGACCCCTGCCCCGCACCTAATCTGGCAAGTTTTGATCTAGGGATATAATACAAGCCATACTTTCTCCATTGGCTAATTGCTGATATTATTGGCGTGGCGCAATTGTGCATTTTATTTGTATTGCATTTGTCGCTAGCGAACGTCAAGTTACTCGATATAATAAGTTAAATTACAGTCAAAGACAGTGCTTTGAACAAAAATAAGTGACGTACATACATTAATCTACTGAAATTCTATTTTCTACAATAGATAATACGCGAGATATAAACATTCGTAAGTGACATGATCTCGAATCCAACTGTGTTTATTTACAGTGAAATTCATTTGAATAACGTAATAATTAATTACATAAGAACACAACACGCTAAAACCTAAATATAGTTAGTAGGTACCATAAAACACATTTTATTTGGTTTACGGACCGATGCAGGTACCTGCTCAGGGGACGCTTTCAGAGACTTTGAGTGTGGTTGTTTAGCATTTTTAAGACACTTTTACTAGCTTAGTAAATACATAGTTATTTATAAGTTAATCTAGGTAACTTTGAGGCAAATCTGGCAACTCAGTTTTCACCCACTTCTAAATATTGTATTAGGCTGAAAATTTGGAATCTTCTAGAGTCTGGTGACAATATAGTGTTTTCCATTCGGAAACCTGATGTGGAATCCTAGTGGTTCGGGTAAACTACTGAAGATAGAAAATATTCGCTCCCAAAAAAAAAAAAAAAAAAAAAAAAAAAAAAAAAAAAAAAAAAAAAAAAAAAAAAAAAAACAATAATAAGTTGTTGAGAATCCTAGTAAATTTCTAAAGAAAAGGGAAAAATACAGTACATACAGCACTCATTTCACGATAAG
This sequence comes from Vandiemenella viatica, assembly GCA_031002005.1. Taxonomy (NCBI): domain Eukaryota; kingdom Metazoa; phylum Arthropoda; class Insecta; order Orthoptera; family Morabidae; genus Vandiemenella; species Vandiemenella viatica. The sequence continues at coordinate 312,491,287 of CM061920.1, read as the reverse complement.
ATCAACACAATATGAACTAACTGTTTTCAAAGAAACAAGAGAATGGCGATGAGGGACGAAAAAATAAAGGAAAATTGCAGGATTAAGTAACACAAAAATTCTGTAAGTACCTACTTCAAGAAGTCCGCTATTGCCTACCTCAACATGTACAATAAAAATCCAAGGTATCCAACACTAATTTAGCACAAGACGAAGAGGAAGTAACTTTGGATAATTTTGAGTGTGACGGAATTAATAACAGTGAGGCTACCAGTTCTAAGATTACTGAAGAATTTGAAGAAAACATTTGTAATTTAGTAGGAGAAATACATGGTGGGGGGGGGGAGGAGGAGGGGTGATACGGAGGAAGATGTTAAAAAAAAAGCCATACCAGAAGTAAGAATACAGCATTATATTGGACTTCTGAACTTTGATAAGATTACCGGGAAATGATTTCTGACAGATGGTTTGAAAACAGAAATAATTGAAATGGGTTCAAAATATTTTGAAAATACTGAGGATCATTTCCTACCTACAAACAACCTTTGTATAACAAAAGTTGTTTAAGAAGAAATTACGAAATCACTGTGGAGAAGTGACTTGCTCATGGCTAGTCTATTCTCTGACTAAAAAAAAATGCTTTTTGTATCTGTTATACGTGAATGGCTCACTGTCCATTAACATGCGAAGAATCATGGTGAGTGCTTCACCCAATGGGAAGAAACTGAAAGAAATTTTGCAGCAAATAGAGGGAATATTGACGCCGAATTTTAGACCTAGATCGATACAGAAAAACAAAAATGGCGTAACGTAATAAAGAGAATCTTTCACTGCACCAAATTGCTTACCATTCAAAATCTTGCATTACGAGGTCACAGAGAGTCATTGAGTGCATGCGATAGATCCAGATGCCATACCGTTGGTAATTTTTTTAGATGAACAAAGCTTCTGGACATATTTGACCCCATCATGAATAAACATCTTATTTAAGTTAAAAATCAGCCTATAACCCCATAGTACTTCTCGTCTCATGTTCAAAATGAATTCATTTATCTGATGTCAACCACTGTTTGCCAAAGATTATTGCGAAACATTCGAAAATAATGACTTCTGACCTTTTACATCGTGAGAATATTTCAGACGTAGTGAGATACGTAGAAGTTGATAGGAAATGATTACGCTTTAAAGCGTCCTTTCTCGGATCATCCAGCTGGAAGCTTAGTTGATGAAATCCTTAAACAGTTTGAGACAGACGGTGTGGCTATAAAGGATTGTGTTATGACAGCGATGCTGTGATAGCTGGTCACTGAACTGGAGTTCACAAAAGCAGTACCGCATTAACCACGTAGCAGGAGGTAGCAAATGCTACGGGCCTCGCGTCTCCCAGGGGGGCCCCGCACCTAGGCTAGCCGGCGACTTTTTTTTTTTTTTTTTTTTTTTGCTCTACAATTTTCCCTTGGACAGCAAAAATTTGGGGCCTCTTCTTCACATTTGCTACGGGCCTCGTGCTGTCTTAATCCGGCCTTGCACAAAAGAATAAGCAAAATAATAATCTGGCGACATTTGTGAATTACGGTATTCATATACTCAAATTGGTTGGTGTACTTGCAGCCAAGCAGGATACTATAATCGTCTCGTTTTTTGAAACTATTTGTGTAGTCTTTCCTTGTTCCACTATGCGGTGTGAAATATCACAAGAACTCCTTGCCTGTGATTGTAAAATCAGAGTCTCAAAGTTGGAGTGCAGGGATGGAAGCAGTTAAGTCAGTTAACATATACATTGAAGATATTCTGAAAGTTCTCCAAGACATGACAGACGATGGCAATCAAACTAGTGGAACAAGAAGTGAAGCAAGACATCTATATATAATCGTTTGTTGTCCTACAATTTTCCGACTTAGGATTTTGGAATGATGTATTCGCTCATATTCACAGTGTTCAAAAGCGAACCCAGGATCCTAGCACGAATTTTCATGGTGCTGTCTTAGATATAAAAGCCTCCTAGCTCGCTTTACATATGAAACAGAGGTTGAAAGATTCTGGTTTACTGCTAAGGAAGGAACAGAACGAGTTCTGAAGGGATAGCTGGATTATATTGCGTTTGAAATGAAGGAAACGTTCAATCTTCTGCATGAAAACGACGCCAGATTTGAATTTCTCCTAGATATTAAAAAACTATGTTCCAACACTGACTGTTGTGACCATTTAAAAAGATTTTTTTTTTTTAGATTTCTGTTCTTAAATAGTTATACGAAGAAATATTGGATGTTCGAATAGTGTTATCCACAAAAAAGTGTAACCATAAAGACATCTGAAGAGCTTCTTGAATTCATAGTTCAGTATAGAGATGAGAGCGTTTTATTCCGGATTTGTGCATTTCAGTTCAGATTATACTTACGATTGCAATATGCATCGCAAGTTTCGAGCTGTATTTCAGTAAGCTAAAACTAATACTTTCGTATTTGAGAGATACAACGAGCCAAGAAGTTTTGCTCAGTATATATCGAGAAGAAACCGAAGAAACAGATTTCGAAAATGTTATTAATCTATTTGCATCGTACAAGGCAAGGAAGGTGCAAGTTTGAGATAATTAAATAATTTCCTTAATTTTGATCTAAAACAGAAGATAAAAGTATTCTGTAAGATTTATGATTATTTTATTTAGTGTATCTGTTTGTTTTATATTTAGATAATTTACAAAAGGGCGCAACTTCGATGCTTGCCCTAGGCGCCATATCCGGTTGGTACGCCCCTGTTCCTAGTAGTACCGCTGTCTCCCACCTGGTTAATTCAGCGCTCCTTTCTGCTCGCTCAGGGCGCTGGCTGTCGGCAAAGAGATGTACCGTGGCGTGGTCGATCGTTTCGCCGACTGGCGGTGAAGTGTTGTACTTCGGCTCCGCCACAACCACCTTCGGCTCCACCACAATAGAGGTATTTGTACAATAAGTAGCTTCTTGTTTATTTTTTTCTGTTACTGAAATATTTCTATTTTGCTTTAAAATTTCTATATAATTTTATTCGCAAAATTTTCTGACGGTCTATGATCGCAGCAACACATATCACAGAGACATAGATATGTTGTGTGTATTTTGTTCAGATTAGTTCTATTGCGTTTGATCAGTGACGTTATGTCATTTATATCTTTTACCCGTCCAAAAGTTTTCCTAATTGTTTTGTAACATGTTGTACGTATTTTGTTACATAGCTATTACATTAAACAAATAAATAATTGCTATAAATGAGGTGGTTCTTCTTACATCCTATTACAATTCACTAAACTCATTATTCATCGTATTTCACTTGAAAAATTTTCGCAATAGATTTTCATTATTCTACTGATTGATTCTATTAATAGTTTTCAGCAAGCAGTTAGGCTCTTTGCGAATGATGTAAAAGTGCCATTCTTTTTTCCACTCAATTTTACCGATAATATTAGATATAATTAGTCTTTTTTCTTAAATTCTTTTTTCATATTTGTATGTTATATAATTGTGAAGCTTAATTTCAATAGCTCTTCCTTAGTTTATTAAAAACTAGTTGACTCAACAGACGTTGTCCTGTCGAAATGTCAATAAATTTGTTTGTGATCGTTTTGTGAATTTATTAAAAGAAGTTGAAAATGTCTAACAAAGAAAAAATGAGAATAAAACACATTGTATTTATTAACAATTGTGTCCCTGGTTATTGAATATGAGGAGTACATTAAGAAATTTGAGGTGCGAGATTAATTCTATTGGCAGTATACCACTGAAATATTGGAAATGTGTGATATGCCTGGAATGTGATCGACTTGGAACCATGCGGTTTTGTTCGTAACTTTAAGTCACAATTAAATCAAGTGAGAATTTTGTGTTAAACGAATGATTTATTTTCTTCTATCAAATTTGAAATCTCAAGGTGTTTTATTTACATTTCAATCATTGCACCAAAATGATTTGTAGATCTCATTTCGTTTGGTCTATAGTCTCCAAAGACTTTTAATGCGCCATCGTAGATTCATCCCCAAAGATCAATTTGCAATGCTGCAGAACTTTAGCTATTGCACAATTCTTCGAAAGGTTTCATGTTGGAGTTTCATTGACTTGCTTATTCAACGACAACTTGAATGCTGAACGAGCTCTTTGACTGCCTTCCTACAACTTTTTTTCTGTAAAATCCTTATTCAGACTAAAGTGAACATTTAAAAACAAAATATTAGCTAAATCGGTCCAGCGGTTCTCAAGTGTTGCGATTATCTGCGAACAGCATTTCATTTTTATGTATATCAATTTACAAAAATCTTTTCATGGAATTGTGCGCTTTGTAGTTCCAGCGATGCAGTATCTAAGTGTGCACGTGCGAAATTTTGTTTTCTACTCAGTAAAAATGTTGTTGAAACAGTTTTAATGATGAACACGAATTACAAAGATGCCATTATGGGAAAAACTTAAGTGTACGAGTGGTTCGCTCGGTTCAAAAACCGAGCGTGGTGGTGTAACGGATAGCGTTCTGGCCTCGCATTCGGGAGGACGGCGGTTCGAATCCCCGTCCGGGCATCCAAATTTGGGTTTCCCATGGTTTCCCCAAATCACTCCAGGTGAATGCCGGGATGCTTCCTTCAAAAGGCCATGGCCGAATTCCTTCCCATTCCTTGCCCCCCATCCTTTCCTGTCTCTAAAGACCTAGTTGTTATAGGAGACGTTAAGCAATTAAAAAAAAAAAAAAAAATCGGTTCAAAAATGGCGAAATGTCGATTGATGACAAACGTCGTTTTGGACGTCCATCAACTGCCGGAATCGACGAAAACATTGAAAAAATTCTAAAGCTTGTGCTCTCAGACCGTCGACAGACAATTGATAAACTGTCAGAGATTAGTGGGTTATCTTGGAGCTCAGTTCAGAGAATTTTAACGGAAGATTTGGGAATTAAAAGGGTTGCTGCCAAGTTTGTTCCTCGGGCTCTGACAGTAAAAAGAACATCGAGTAGAAAGTGAAACAACAGCATGAAATTGATCCAGATTTTTTCTGGTGATGAGTCATGGTGCTATGGTTATGACCCAGAAACAAAGCAACAATCAAGCCAATGGAAGACGTTATTGTCACCCCATCCAAAAAAATGTCGTCAAGTCTAATCAAACATCAAAACAATGCTATTTTGCATTTTTTATGTCAATGGCGTAGTCCATTTAGAGTTTGTTCCCTCACATCAGACCGTTAATCAAACCTTTTATTTGGAAGTTTTAAGAAGATTACGCAACACTGTTCGCCAAAAAAGACCCGGTTTGTGGCAGAACAGTGTTCTTCCACCACGACAATGCACCTGCACACACAGCTGTCTCTGGCAGTTTTTGGCCAAAAATGGCATGATTCCGCTGCCCCACGCACCTTACTCGCCTATAGAGCTGTAAAAGTAACGAGAAATTCTGTACCCGCATGTATTCGTTACTAAACCAATCAGTACCCGTTACCTTCGAATCTCTCTTCACAGCCAAGTCACAGCTCCTTTGAGCAGGTGTGCGGTGGAGTATGTTGCCCTAGGACATTGCCTCCATTTGGATGAGTCAGATCTTCACAGTCGTTAGGTCTTAATGTTGGCTATAGTTGTTATCTTCAGATGTTTTTCTTCACAGGATGGATTGGCGGCCCATCTTCCACCTCAGAAATGGTCCACAAATTTTACTGTCGTGCAATTACAGCTGCCGCAGCGTGTTTCGCGAGTCTTCGTATGTAGCCAGGTGGTTGACGAGATTCTTGAGTAGATCGATAAGGGCATCAAGTCGGTCTTCCCGCTGGTCTGGAACTTGGCAGGTGCAGGAGTGGACGCAGAGTGCTCTGTCGGATTTCAGTGGCTGCGTCTTCTTATGTCTTGTTGTTTCGGCTGATGTGGCCCTAATGTCATTTCTTCTTGAATCTTGACTATGATGAGGCATTCGGCGCTGATGTGGGTGTGCGCTGCTCACTTGCTGACTTGGTGGGGGATGCGTATGAAGCCTAGGACTCCGGTGCTGCCATTTCTTGCGTAGTTTCTGCTTCCAATTGTAGCAACCGCGGAAAGAAGCTGCATGCTTAGATCCACAATTGCAGCAGACTGGTTCGTTACGTGGTGTTTTGCAGTCTGAAAGTTCGTGGCTGCCTCTGCAACGGACACACCTGACCGATTCGGTGCAGTCCTTGGCGTAGTGCCAGAATTTTTGGCACCTGACGCATTGGACCGATGGTCTGCATTGTGGCATTGCGAGGGGGTGATTTCTCTGCGATGATCGACGATGTAACGGCTAGTACTCGCTCCATTAGGGAGCATGTTGTTGTGGCCCGCTGGGATCTGCTGCTCGAGAGCTTCATTTTTCTTTGCCGTGATGTTGGCTTCCTCTCCGTCATGAAAAACTATGTGATGAGCGGCGTAGCGGCGTTGTAGGATCTCTATAACTGCCTCGAAGTCGTTGAGACAGGACGGCAGTATCTTTACCCCTTGGGGATCTGGCCAGCAGGAAAGGGGCAGCTTCATGCGGCGATACAGACAGGCCGAAATGGCGGTGTAGTTTCTCCTATACTTGGCAAAGATGAGTGGCACTGGGCCCTCCTCTGCGTAGAATGATGATTTCTGCGGTGACCTCCTGATGGGAGTGATCAGGAAGTTACGGTCGGTCGTGGAACCAAAACTGAACGTTTTGAATTTTCCCTGTATGTGGTCTGCGTATTTCTCCCAGTCAAAGTCGCTGGCTAGAGGGGTCGGAAACACAAGTGCTTCCGGCCACTCGTTACATTCGGTACAATCGAGCGCTAGCAGGAAGCATCGCATAGAGTCGCGTCGCGTAAGGTATAACTTCGTTACTATCGTATCGTTTCGTTACGTTCGGCAGTGGCGTAGCTAGCGTGGGTGACACCCGGGGAGGATATCGATGGTGTCACCCATTGAAAATTTAAATTCAAAATTAAGTAAAATATAATATCTCGTAAGTGTAAAATATCATATTAATAAAATATAATTAAATAAACATTTATTGTTATTAAAAATTATAGTTAATAACATTGTAATATTAACTCCATTTAAAAAAACACAATAAACTAAAAACAATTGCTTTCTCAATCTTCTCTTTTTAGCTTTAACAGCTGCAAACTCGTAAATCACATCTTCAAAATTATCAATTTTAGTTACTTCATGTTCAATAGTCAACATGGCAAGATTTTAGCCACGTGTTGCTCACCGGTGATCGAAAGTGGTTTTAGATTAATTTTAACTCCTCTGAAAATCGGGCCTCAGTCCGACACTCGGCCGTATTGGATTGGTTTATGTTTTGAGGTTGCGGATCAGTATCGACCTGCTAGATGTGGAGAAGCGCATCGAGAGATTTCGGAAATTTACCCTCCCTTAGGACTAAATGTTGTTTTCATGTTATTATTTGCCTTAAAAAAGTATTTTTTTTCATCCATGTTCATCAGATGTTCGTAAAACGTAGGAAGAGTCCTAGCATCTACGCATTAAAAAAATCAGAGATTTGCCAGAATTGAAGACCAATTTTACGACCCACAAAATTTGCAGCCGAAATCCGCATTTGTAACCGAACCTCCAACACCCAAAACGCACGCCGTAACCCAGTGGCGTAGCTAGCGTGGGTGACACCCGGGGCGGATATCGATGGTGTCACCCCTTGAAAACTTAAATCCAAAATTGAGTATATTATATCATCTTTTAGGTGTAAAATATGATATTAATAAAACATAATTAAATAAAAATTTATTGTTATTTAAAAATAATAGTTAATAAAATTGTAAGATTAACAACATTTAAAAGATATACAAATAAAATAAAAACAATTGCTTTCACAATCCCCTCTTTCTAGCTTTAACAACTGCAAACCAGTAAATCACATTTTCGAAATTAAAAATTTGATTTACTTCATGTTCAATAATCAATATGGCAAGATTTTAGCCACGTGTTGATCACTGGTGATCGAAAGTGGTTTTAGATTAATTTTAACTCCTCTGAAGATCGGGCCTCACTTGCCTGATACTGTTCCGCACCGTCACCGCACCGACACGTTTCTTACTATTGGCGCTCACTCGGTCGAAGTTTGTCCAAAGGACACGGCATGTCGTCCGACACTCGGCCGACACGCGGCCATCATTGGATTGGTTTATGTTTTGACGGTGTGGACCAGTGTCGGTCTGCTGGATGTGGAGAACGCATAGAGAGAGTTCGGAAATTTCCCTTCCCTTACGACCAAATGTTGTTTTCATGTTATTGTTGGTCTTAAAACAAGTGTCTTTTTTTTCATCCATGTTCATAAGATGTTCTTAACATGTAGGAATTGTTCTAGCATCTTCGCATTAATAAATCAAAACATTGCCAGAGTTGAAGATCAATTTTAAGACCCACAAAAATTGCAGCCGAGATCTGCATTTGTAACGGGGACCTTCCACACCCGAATCGCACGCCGTAACCATACGCCAGACTAATCTAGAAGTACTGAAAAATATGTATTCAAACACATAAAAGTTGATTCGTGTTTTTTGATAGCAAAAATAGATGGTATAGAAAAAAAGTATATTCATTGTATCATGTTTGCAAACTTATTTTTCATTACACCTACATTCGGACTGGTGACTCAAATGACTGCGTGCGGTTTGGATACTGAAGGTCCCGGTTCAAATCCCGGACTCGACTGTAATTTTTGCGGGCCTAAAAATTGACATTTACCTCTGGCAATGCTTTTATCTGTTAATACGAGGATTCTAGGACGCTCCGTGTTCGAATTTCACGTTAATCTGTAGGTCTCCTTTCGAAGTTAGGTGACTACGATATAGGTGCACTGCGAGTTTCCTAATAAGAAACTCTGACTAGAACTTTGAGATAACATGAAATTATTATATTTATTATACAAAATCTTTACGACCTAAATTTAAATTAAAATATGTTATAACCTCATTCTTTGCAAAAAAAAAAAAAAAAATACTGAATGAATCGAAAAGAACCTCAAGCAAAACAAACACGTCAAGTGCGAAGTGATTGACATTTCATTGCGATTGCGTTGAAATATGCGAGAATCTTTCATTCCGGTACAGTGTGGTAATGATTTGTTAATACTGCGCTGCAGGGCCGGATTAAGACAGCGCGGGGCCCGTAGCAAATGTGAAGAAGAGGCCCTTGATTTTTGCCGTCCTGGGGAAAATTGTGGAGCTAAAAACAAAAAAGGTCGCCCATCTAGCCTAGGTGCGGGGCCCCCTAGGAGGCGCGAGGCCCCCTAGAAGGCGCGAGGCCCGTGGCATTTGCTACCTCCTGCTACGTGGTTAATCCGGTACTGCTGCGCTGGGATACTATTTTTGTACATAAAAGATCAACCAGATAGGTGATTACATGAGTCAGATAAAAAAGTATTTTAATGTACTTTCGTACCAAAACTGTGCAAAATAAAGTAAAGGTATCAAACCTACCTGTCATCCCCAACACTGATTCCCTGTAACAATCACTTGAAAACGTTAAAGGAGACTAAAGACCGGGTAGGAACATGGGCGAGCTATGGAAAATTGTGGACGCGAGGGGGCGAGCTGCCACTCGGCCGACTGTCGTTGCGGTGACGGTACAGACCAGTATTGGCAAAATAGAGCTCGACCTTTACACGTAGCAACTGATACACACACTGGCGCAAATTAAAATCCCAACACCCATACGATGTTGTGATAAATGAATGAAATTTGGCCCCAAGTATGCCCACATGAAGAGTATTAAATGATTTAAAATTGAAAGTTTTACATGTAATAATATGAGAATTACGGTGCTATCTATTATGTAAATTGCTATTTTTTTATATTCTTTTAACGTACTAGTGGCGTACAGTGTGGTGTAACATGACACTTTGTTGTCCACGAGTTCTTGTTGGCTAAGTATGCCCAGGCGAAGAGTGACAACTCTATACACTCAAATGTCTAACTGTGAGAGAGGTCGGAGAATTGACGTGTTTTAAAAAGGTGCATCATATCGTGAAATCTCCCAAAGGATTGGCCGTAGTGCATTGTCAGTATACAGACTTGTTACACAGTGATGAAAGAAAGCTCTAATACTCCAGGTCTATACTGATGGATAACAGCACGTGAAGACCGCCAAATTGTGTGGGTGGCTGCTGCTGGCAAATGGTTGACTGCAGGCCAGATCCAAACAGTGGTTACAGAGAGAGTCACCCCCCTCCCCGGACGATTGAAAACCAATTGCTTGAAGCTGGAGTACGCTCTCTGAACCCTATGCAATGTGTCCCATTAATCTGATTTCATTGCCAGCATCATCTAACCTGGCGTAATGCAAAACATAAAAGGACATGTGAATGGCGTACATTTGTGTTTACAGACGAGTCTCGATTCTGTCTGTGGCAAAGTGATAATTCACGACATGTTCGGAGGCGTATTGGAAAACGGCTTACCTGCTGTGATTTCAGAACATCACACAAATGCAGTCACCGGTGTCATTTTTTGGCGGCAATCAGTTTCGACAGCATGACTGAGTCGGCTGTTGTTGATGGCACAATGACAGCCCACCACTATGTGGACAGGGTACTGCATCTTATTGTGATACCCTTCATGTTCACCATTCAAATCGCATCTTACAACAAGATAATGCCCGTCCTCATATTGCGGCCATCGTTACACAAGCCTTGCAAGGAGTTTCGATCACAATTTGAACAGCACAGTCCCCAGATTTGTCCCCAATAGAGCATGTCTGGGATACCAGGAGTAGACACATTTGATCACATGGTGACCCAGCACAAACTGCGCAATAACTGACTGCAAAAGACATGCAGGCGTAAAGAGGAATACCCCAAGAAGACATTCGAAACACTTGTTGATTCAATGTCGGCAAGAATCCACGAATGCATTGGTGCTCAAGTTGGACGCATTTCTTACTGAAAACTGTATCTAAAGGTAATAACTTATCCTGATCCATTTCCATTTGCTATCATTTCTTCTGGGTATGGCCCTGGATATATCTTCAAAGTTTCCTAAAATTCTACCATTCCTGTATGCATGGTGAGATTCTAATTTTTGACAGTGTAACTATAGGGCGACCATAATATTTCGCTATAAATTTTTAAAAAATCGAAAACTACCCAATCATTTGTTGTTGAAACGTTAACAGAAGTGGCTTGATCCAAGTAGAAGCAATTCCAGACCCAGATGGGGTTCCATCGGTGCAAACCCAGAATCCGGGTCCCACAAGTCGTGAGACCCTGGGAGAGACTGTATAGTCAGAGAAGCAACTCTACGTTAAGTTCCTTCATAAAAATAGAACAATAAATGCAATATAAAAACAACGAAATTTTTTAAAAAAGAAATACGGCTTAGGTAATATAAGAACATGCCTTTGCAGTATCTGCCGTCTTTACATGAAGTAATTCACAAGTGAAGTATTTTACTATCCGCCTAAGATACACGTAGCTACAGACTTCTAAATATGACATTGTATGTACTGAAGACCGTCTTCATGTGTTAATTTTACATTTCTAGCGCCGCTATGTAGCATATAAATAAAAATGTTGTAAACGGCTTGAATGTTCGCTCAGTTTGATCAGGAACAAAAGTTCGACATCCCTGTCGATTTAAGGAATACACCTGTATTCGACAGAGGGGTTACCCATAATACAAATTTTCTTCTTCTCTAAATTTATTATGGAAAATTCATAAAGAATCATACGCTTATTTATTTCATCGCGATCATATTTGCATATTCTCGATCAGAAGAAAGCATAGCAAACTTACATGAACCTGATCTGGGTTTACCATGGTTTCCCTAGATCGCTCCAGGCGAATGCTGGGATGGTTCCTCACAATAGCCCATGGGCGCCACCTGCCATATCCCGTATATCCCTTCCAAACCATTACCTTTCCTGATAGGTGCAATGCACCCTCCGCCAAATACTTTTAGTGAATCGCGGAATAGTTGTAATAGTAATAGAACCTAGAATTTAAGTGCTTACTAATGTTACGATTTCGCTAGCAAGATACGCGGTTCCGACTTTTTTTATTTATTTATTTAAATGGATTTCGGCCTTATCAACCACACAGCCAAGTTCTTTGCGTTTTATGACAATTCACATTTCATTACTTTACCGTTCTATTTACATAGTTTAACAATTTACATTTCCTTTAGAGTTTTAAATATATATAATTTACATTACAGTTCTATACACAACAGTTACGGTTCCGACTGTTTTAAACACAAGCTTTATAAAAACTGATTACCAACGACGGACGATACCATCAACGAACACTTGGACCCGTTCAGATTGATTTGAAACCTGACAGTATTGCTAGTTTAATGCACAGTTTTTACTAGCATAAATACCAACATGATACGATTTCATGTCGAATATAGGTGCACTGTCGATAATAGGCAGGTACGCAGAGTGTAAATCGGATAACGCGAAATGTACTCAGTTTGTACATCACGAATCTGTCAGATAATAAATTCAAAAATTACTAGAAAAACTTCAAAGCACTTGTAAATCTTAGCTTGAAAGCTAATGGAATTATAAATAAGCAAAACAATTTTAAAACCTAGACTACGCGTATTCCGACATACACTTGGTTTTCATTTCCAAATTTTCTCTAAATATTTTAGAGCATTTACAATTTAACTGTCTAATTACTATGATTTTAGCAATTATATATAAGCTTTAATTTTAAAACTTCCTCTTTTTATACAAGAAAACTTACATTATATCCACCGCCGCTTCTAAGAAACCAAACAACAGTGACGGACGGCAAGCACAACAATGAAAAATTTCTTGTGATTGTTGGAGCTACAGAGCGGTGATCTCTTTGTTTAAGCGCACGGTATTACCAACAATTGTATTCTACTTTAACGAATGAGCACAGCCGCCTGGATCGCATTTGAAAAAGCACTAGATCAACCTAAAAACAAATATTCATAACAATAAAAGTAGACGTGTTTCGACACCAAAGGATAAAAGAAGTTTATTATATTTTTTGTGTCACACTAATTTCGATTACTATTTTCGAAATATGGGTGTCAACCCCAAACGGGTGACACCCGGGGCGGACCGCCCCCACCGCCCCCCCCCCCTAGCTACGCCACTGTATATATATACATGGTATATACCAAAAGTAGTAGGACTGATTTTTTAATTTTTTATTTATTGAAGATATCTTTACAATTCCTTAATCCTCTTTGAAATAGCACCCTTACGCAGCTACACGCCAAAAATTACGCTGCTGACATTGGCCATACGCCTTCTGGAAGTCAGTTTCGGGGACGCTGTTGAGAGCCCTCGTCGATGCTGCTTTAACGTCCTGCATTGAGTCAAAACGCTGTTCCTTCAGCTGCTTTTTCATCTGTGTGAGTAAGAAAAGTCAGATGGAGCCAAATCAGGACTGTAGGCGGGGTGCAGCAACGCGGAAATGTCGATTCGGGCCAACAGTTGCCTCATGACAGCGCGCCTTGGCACGGCGCATTGTCGTGATGCAGAGTCCAGTTGGCGGAGATGACTGGTCGGACGCGATTCACTCGGTCTCGCAGGCGGGCTGGCACTTGCACGCAAAAGTTCGAACTGACAGTGACCCCAGGGGAAACGAACTCATTATGAATCACCCCACGATGGTCAGAAAACACGATCAGCATTGTCTTGATCTTTGATTTGATCATGCGGGCCTTCGTTGGACGGGAGGACGTGGAAGGAAACTGTTGGCCCGATTCGGCGTCGCAACGTTGCTGCACCCCACCTACAGTCCAAATCTGGCTCCAACTGACTTTTTTTTTTATTCCCACGGATGAAAAAGCAGCTGAAGGAACAGCGGTTTGACTCAATCCAGGACGTTCAAGCAGCATCGACGAGGTCTCTCAACAGCGTCCCCGAATCTGACTTCCAGAAGGCGTACGGCCAATGGCAGCAGCGTAATTTTTGGTGTGTAGCTGCCTAAGGGTGCTATTTCAAAGAGGATTAAGGAATTGTAAAGATATCTTCAATAAATAAAAAATTTAAAAATCAGTCCTACTACTTTTGTATATATAACCAGGAAATAATAGGAGCAAGTAGCGAATGGATTTACAAAAAAAAAAAAAAAAAAAGGATAGAGAAATGAACCATCACTTCCGTTAGACGATGGTTTCGTGGGGTGAACACATAAAAAAAAAACACAAGAACAGGAAAAAATGAATATTTCGGGACTTGGACCTTCGTCAACAGGAGAACATCACGAAGGGAGTGTGGTGCAGGATAAGATCTCACAGAATGACCGTTAGTCAAGAACATGGTGGGGGCAAATTCAAACAGAGGACAGGGAGATGGGGAGAGTGAATTGGATCTAGTACACGAGCAGTGCAAAATGTTCAAAAAAGTGCAGAATAATACATTAAAATGTCCATAACATAAATTTAAGAAAGTGCTCCAACCAGAAATCCCTAATGGAGTACTCAAACAACATCTTACAAGCATTGGTATCCCGCAACTATCCTCCAGCTTTGGTTCACAAGCAACTTTCACAAGCCACAATGTAACCTGCTCAGCCTATTGACTACTCCAAACCCCCAGAAACCAACAATTCTACAAGCTCAATACTAGTTCCACCTATCTTTTCAGCTTGTACACTGCTGACATGGCCATAAAAATGTTAATAATAATAAAATTGGATATGCACAAAACAAAGTAATTAAGAAAATCTGGGACATTCTCACAAATCATCTAATAAACGTGCAAATAAGTGGTAAGTGAATTCGTAAAGTTTGAATCCTGTATAAAAAAAAGACAAAACTGCTTTCACATGAAGAATAAATTAGAGAATCAATAATTTATTTAAATGACAAGGTGTTAACAAACATCTTGAATATTAATGTCACCATCTGAGGACAACTCGCTTTGCTGGTTTATTTTATTTTGTATATCTGTATAGCTTTTTTATATTTAATATAAAGATGTACATTAAAAGATATTTCTTTATTGATTCTTCTTTTACTTTACTTGTTGTTGTATATAAATATCTTGCACATTAAATATACAACTATCTTACATACTAAATAATTTTTACGTTCTTATAGACTACACTGGATGTTTTGCTGTCTGGAACATACACAAATCGATTTTCGGCTTGTCCGACAAGTGAAAAAGCTGATAGTGTAGAAACAGGAGTGTTACAACTTAACTCCGCAATAGTGGAATGTTTCATCCTGTTCCTTATTTATAGTCATACTATAAGCTAATATCACTGGAAATTGTAACCGTTTGAAATTCAATAATAAATCATTTGAAACGAATGGGATTCTAATATGAAAACCGATTTTCCTTTTTCTTTGCCGCTTAGGATTACTGTCTGGATGATATTGTTAAGTAGTAATCTTGTTGTAGGCCATGTTCCGCAGTTGTTGCATAAATATTTTTGAATAAAAATCCGTCTTCTAACAACTGTTTTTTATTGACTTGTATCTACCAGACGCGTTTTGCCCTTCTGGAGTGGGGCATCGTCAGTGGCTATAAATAACATAATATTATCATCATATTTGTGTATGTGAATTATGAGCATTAATTATATACATATGTTCATGCTTTAAAATTTTAACGTCTGTATGTTCAATCTGCTATAATTATTCTATATATTGTTTTATATTATCCGTGTTCAAACTTAAATTCACTTCTTAATACTAAATTATCTCTATGGTTACATTCTTTATGTACATAAACTCTACTTACTAAAAATTGTTGCAGCTAGTACATGTCAGTCTGGAACAGCACCTTCCGCAATTTTCTTGCAAGAAACAACGGTGTAGAAAATTGCGGAAGGTGCTGTTCCAGACTGACATGTACTAGCTGCAACAATTTTTAGTAAGTAGAGTTTATGTACATAAAGAATGTAACCATAGAGATAATTTAGTATTAAGAAGTGAATTTAAGTTTGAACACTGATAATATAAAACAATATATAGAATAATTATAGCAGATTGAACATACAGACGTTAAAATTTTAAAGCATGAACATATGTATATAATTAATGTACATAATTCACATACACAAATATGATGATAATATTATGTTATTTATAGCCACTGACGATGCCCCACTCCAGAAGGGCGAAACGCGTCTGGTAGATACAAGTCAATAAAAAACAGTTGTTAGAAGACGGATTTTTATTCAAAAATATTGTTAAGTAGTGTTTGATGCATAATCTCGTGCCATTATACAAATTTTAGCAAATCAAAATTTTGTAATAGTATAACTAGCGATGCAATTTTTAGCTTCAAAATTGTATGACACCATCTGGCTGAACACCCGAGAAGATTATAGTGGATTTAAAAATTCTGTTGTGTCTATTGATTTAAATATTTTTTTCTTTCTGCGGTATCATATACTATATCTCCTCATTAATTCATTGCACTACATTCTTTGTAGTTAAAATTGTTCATTCACATAACCATTCTTTATTTAGGTAATTTCTTTATATAAACGGATACACCATATTGCACAATTCTTCTATTAAGATAAGTTTGCTAGAGTGAGGATCCAGAGAATATGTACCATTTCCAATTTTCAAAAGATTTTCAGCAAATGTTTGTTTGAGCTCTCAGATCTCCTGTAATTTCTGTACGTATATTTTCTGTTAAAGATTTCTAAACAACCCCAAAACATTTTAAATATGCATTTATTTCATGAGGCGATGTTGATTTTGGAATTACCGGCAATGTCTGCCAAAAACTCCTGATAGTAGCAATAAATTTACTCCCATTAGACTTGAGTTCTGTACTGTTTTATATAGCGCTTTAAGTGATTTTCTGTGGGCCATTGCACATTCATCCCATATTATGATTTTGCATCGCAATAAAATCTGACCACTTACAGAAGACCTGGTTATATCCCAGCGTGGATACTCTCGTCGTCCGTCCAGAGCATTTACTGCTTTATTTTCTTAAGCAGTTTATTGCGAAGGGTTTGTCTGTTGACACTTCCTTCAAACGTTAAAAGGTCAGTTCCATTACTTTTGATATGTCTTTTGGTTTGCTCGGATCTATTTTTAGTTTTATGTCAATATAGACAGCGGTCTCTTGTGCTTGTCGTACAATGTATAGTATTGCCCTAAGTTGGCAATTAAGGGATTGTTTGATTTTCTGGATGCTCGGTAGAAAGATCTTGTAATCTGTGCGATTCTTTCTTCGAGCATCGGAATACCTGCGGCTTCGTGCAGGTCAGCTGTGGGAAACCGGGGAGGCACGTGTAGTGCTCGTCGAAGCGCACGATTCTGCATGGTCTGCAGCCTTTTTATCGAAGACCTGGAGGTGTAGCCCCATACGGGACACGCGTACTCAATTACCGGTCTTATCAGACTGCAATATACGCTCACTCCGGTATTGGCTGCCAGTGCACTGTCCGTATTTAGAATAGGGTACAGCTCCCTCAGCCTCGTTGCGGCTTTGAGTCGGGTCTGCTCAATATGACGCTTCCATGTGAGCCTGGAGTCAAGCGTCACACCAAGGTATTTTACAGTGGTTGACCACTCGATGTCCTCTCCGTGAAGTCGTAGTTTTGTTGTCTGGTTGCGCTGGCGATCACGTTTCCCCAGACGTCTCATCAGCATTATTGCTTGGGTCTTGGTCGAGTTTATGGTAATCCTCCAACGCCTGGCCCAGGCTTCAGTTTGTTGAAGTACTTGTTGTAGACGGCGAATGGCAGTAGCTTTGCATCTATGCGCGGTGAAGAAGGCCGTGTCATCCGCGTATGGGGCTGTGCGAACCGTTGCTGGAGCAGGGATGTCGGCAGTATACAGGTTGTACAGTACCGGCCCTAGTACTGACCCTTGCGGCACACCTGCATTGATTGGGCGGCGGGAAGATAGATCATTCCCAACTCTCACTCTGAAGGATCTTCCAGTGATGTAACTCCTTATTAGCTTCACAAGCGGGCCGGGGAGTCCCTAGTTGTAAAGCTTAAAAAGTAATCCGCTGTGCCAAACAAAGTCAAATGCTCGTGCCACATCTAGTAGGACTAGCGGACAGTAGCTCCGGTGGTTGAATGCGGTCGTGGCACAATCAACTATGCGCATGATCTGCTGGGTGGCGGAGTGACCCCTCTGGAAACCAAACTGGAACTCCGGGATGATGTTCTCTCTGCGGATGTGTTCTTCCATCTTCTTGAGAAGGAGCCTCTCAAAGAGCTTGCTTAGTGATGGGAGGAGGCTTATGGGCCTGTTGTTTTGGGGGAAAGTGCCGTTCTTCCCTGGCTTGTGTACTCCGATCACCGTTGCCTGCTTCCAGCATCGGGGGTAGTGTTGAGTGCGTAATATACAGTTGAACAGCTCAGTTATGCGTTCTATTGCTTGAGCTGGAAGGTTTTTCAGCAGCCTATTTCCCAGGTTATCATTTCCAGGTGCCTTTTTGATGTTTAATCTGGAGATGATTCGGCGAACTTCTTCTGCAGAGACCTCGTCGATCTGGTAGCCGTCGTCATCGGCGGCGAGGAAGCGCCGCAGTCTTCTGCGGATATCCGCAGATTCTTCCTCGTCGTCGTCCTGCGCAGGCCGAAACTGTTTCTCAAAGTGATCGGCGAGGGCATTGGCCTTGTCGCTGAAGACTAGTCCCCTCTCGCCATGTAGCGGGGGCATTCTTGTGCGCTTCTTGGTGAACCGGCGGGTCTCCACCCACAGATTACCGTCGGTCAC
The DNA here is from genome assembly GCA_031002005.1 of Vandiemenella viatica. Classification (NCBI taxonomy): domain Eukaryota; kingdom Metazoa; phylum Arthropoda; class Insecta; order Orthoptera; family Morabidae; genus Vandiemenella; species Vandiemenella viatica. The sequence continues at coordinate 312,472,684 of CM061920.1, read as the reverse complement.
GTTCAGCGACGCCAGGCGAGCGGCCCATTCTCTGTTGCGGTGTTCCTGGAGACTCACCTTCAGCTCGCGCTGCAGGCGATTTAGGAGGCGCCTGGTGTTGGGCTGTCTCGTAAGCCTCCACTCCTTAGCCACTCTGTTCTTGTGTCTAATCTGAGCCAACAGATGTGGTGGTAATTGGCGTGACTGTTGTCTTGTCGCGGGAGGAGGCGTCGCCGAATTCGCTGCGTCAAGGATGACAGATGAGACATGTTTTATAGCCGCCTCAATTTGCCTCTCGTCCAGTGGGCGCAGGCGCTGTATGGATTCTGAGACTTCTACGCAGAACCGTTCCCAGTTTGTATGATCCACGTGGATACTCTTATTTGGCTATATTTAATTGGTAATGTTAGTGCAGAATGTTCCATTTTCCTGCCGTCCATTAACATGACAGCAATTCCAGATGATGCAAATGGTGATGTGATTTACTTTTTGACTAGAATTATAGCTAAAACCAAATTTAAAAAGTTTTACCAGGGCCTCATGGTGTATCGAGAACGATAATTCCCCCTTCATCTGTTTCAATATGCTTTATGATTCTGTCATATATAAACTGTTGTATTTGCATTAATTTTTGTTCATTATCTCTGATGCAATTCTCTTATGTCATAACCGAGCTCTTTCGGCAATTCAGAACGAATAACGTTCAACCCACTTCTCATGGGAGGCTGTACTCAAAGTTGAATTAAACTGTTTATTGATAAACATCAATTATCTATCATTATCAATGCTTTGTTATAAATATCTTCATTAAAAGCAACATCAAATCTGGATTGTCTCTGGTTAAAATGTCGTCACGATAGTTTATTAGGGTTTGAGGAATTACACGCTGCTAGAGTTATTACAAAAGGTTCTTATACTTGATCTGCATTGGCCACTTGTGCGGCGTCTCTCATTGCTTGCTCCCAATGGTTGTTATTTTCTAACAGACCATGGCACTGACATGCCTCCAGGTACGTTTCGCAAATTTAACCGCCTACTATTTAAAGATATTCAAACAGCGTTGATCCACGAACTTCGTGAAGCAGTAGATATAAGTAAAAGCATTGCGTTTTCTGGATGAACTGCGTATACTCAAGCAATAGCATTATTTTTGAATACTCCCTAAAATCCTTCAATCCAAATTCCTCTCTACCATTGATTGAATATTTTTCGTGAGGCATCCTATGTATGATAATTGGGAACTTCTGTTTAGAAAAGTGTTCTTGCAAACAGGTAATTTTGGCAAAATTTGAAAAATGCTGTTAGGTTCGTATTGGCGTGTTGGTTTACAACTCATTGTGTGGTTTGACAAGTAACATTGTCCATTCTCAATATGGACTATTAAATGAACAATTTCTGGATCTCTGTTGTGTATTGGAAAAACGAATATATGCCAAACTGCCTCAATACTATTTATAATCATCCCACTTGGTATCGCAAGATTTTCTCATATAGATTTTCATTTGTTACTTCAAAGACAGCCATATCACTTGCTTTGTAAATATATTTACATGCATATTTGACTTGATAGAACTGCAATATTCTATATCGCCGTGTGCTGGAAACATCCTCAATAATAGCGGATAGTATGGCACGACACACTGATTGTCAATTTCAACTTCTAAGTCATTTCTCATCTCGATTTACACCGTAAATCCTCCTTCACTTGGTGGTCGACACAATTTTGGATAATTATCTTCACCTGTTTGTGTTTCACTCAAAAAATGTTTTGGATACCGCTTTGAGCATTTGCTATCTTTCATACAGGGTGACTGAATATTAAGGAATCCACATGGTCTATGTATCACATTTTTTTTACAATTATACAGGATCTTCAGCCCGATTTGGAAAGCCAGCCTTGACAATGATTCAAATTACTTTTCTCTCTTTTATTTCTTTTAGCCAAATTAAATTGTTTGTATGTGTGTGTCAATCCTTTTTTTTTTGCCATTAAATTGAGTGCATCCAACAAATGACACCTCCAAAATTGTGACTCATCGCAATCATGTCAGCGACTTGCTTTTGTCTGAACATTCGTGCAAATATGTAATGTCGATTAGATAATTTTTGGAATTAGGTGATTTGTTTGTATAGATGTGCCAACGCCTTCCAGCGATCTACCAAAGCCTCTGCTTCCATGCCCAGACGCATCGCCGCTGTTATCCATACCAGAAGCAGACATACCAGCCATTAGGTAGGTGGTGATAATGTTCTGGCTGATCAGTGTATTTGTCTGTTCGTAACTTGCTTTAATTTTGGCTAATTTAGAGCAAACTTCCTGACTTTATTTTTGCATATATATCAACAATAAACTGTTGAAATAATTGCTGACAGTTAAGTATATGATTATATTTATTTTCTCTGTTCATTAGGCGATATGCATAAAACTCTTTCAAAGTTACTTTTTAATTTGTTGATTTATTTGTTTTTGTGTAAACTTGTTGAATATTAAAATGATAGTTGTAAAATATTAATTGATATTGCAGAGCATCGTAAATGCAATTTCATCTGCAATATGTTGCAAGTGATTGCTCCTTCGTTGTACCAGAATGTCCGAATAACTACTAACATTATCCAGATTACTGCTGCTACTTCGTTCCATCCTCTCCAATTGGTCTTTTATCAGACCAAATCAGAGACCATTTTCTCCATTGTAGTCTTGAACGTTCTTAATAACTCATTATTTCTATGTAGGAAACGCTGTGGATAAAGTAGTATATCTCGACTCAATCCTGCCAAGCATTGACCGACTTCATCTTCTTGTTTTGTATGAAGTAAATTTGTGAAAACTTCAGCGTTTCGTTTGGAAGTGGTAATAATGACCCAGTTTAATGATACACTTGCCCTTGGACTCTAGGCACCAGGTTAAATCCTTCCTCTCCGATGTCATTTGGAAGCATACATTTTAACATCTAATTTGTTGTAAGAAGTTTTTAGATTTCTGTGTTATATATTTAAAGAATTAAGACGGTGGCATATTTAGTGCCGGTAAACTAATTTTACCACTTGAACAGCATACGCTTCGCGTTTATCCTTTGAATTTTTTTGCATTGCAAAGATTACATACTTATCCATTTTATGAGTTATTACTCAGTCAGATGCAATTAGCATCTTAGATAGACGCTGTTGGGAGGATCCTCGCAGTCATGTTATCGGCTGTATGTTCACGGCTTTCAATGACATTAAATGGGGCCTCATAACCGCTAGATGCCTGTTATCATTCATAATAGGATTAGTGTTGCCCAAAATCGGTCTTGGTCTTGCAGTCTTGGTCTTGCATTTTTGCACCCCCTGCAGCCACGACGGTGCCGCTCGAAGCAATTACCGTCATTATCTCGTCTCCGGACTGGAGGTCGGCAGGAGCCAGGTGTAGGCCGCTAGGTTTGTGCCTCGACAGGTTTACTGCCCTCCAAAATTCCGACCGATCCTCTATGCGCATGCGCCGGTCCCGGACAGTGATCTGCGCTCTTGTTTATAAGGCAGACAGCCCCCATAAACTACACTCAGTATCTTTCCAGTGCTCAGCCTGATCACATCGCAGCGAGATGTCTGAAGATCTTGGGAGAATGATTGTTAGCGATATAGGTAAGCATTAAATTGCACATAACCTACTTAGTTCTATCTTATTTAACGTGATAGTACTATGTAATCTTAATTTTCTAATTGCAGATCAGCAGCATTTATGGGGGCCTTAATAATGCGTCATATGGTAAGAAATCTGCTTTAGTCATATTTTATCTGATTTATTTTATCCATATACTTATTGTTATTTTTGCTTCAGAATTCGGCTATTTATCTGATGCCAGTCTGGATGATGTCGGTAATGATAACTTTTTTTTTTTTTAGTATCTGGTTCAGTAAAACTGTATACTGTCGATGTAGTCTATATTATTAATTTTTTTTTATGACTTGGAAATCTCATGTAGTGACCTTTTTGATTTCTGTAAGTAATTTTTTTCGATAGGTGCATATAATTTTTTATTTATTTCCATTTCTTTAACTATTATTTTTTTATGTCTTCAGAAATCAGTGAGCTTAATAGATATGTTTTTGAAGGTTGGTAGTTGTATTATAACTTGCATTTTTTAATTCTCTGCGCATAATATTGAATAACACATATCTTTCTTCTTTTTCAGAAGAGTTGATTTGCATTAAGTGAAAGAGATCTTCTCAGGAATTATCGAGTCCAAAACGGCTGAACATTACTAGCGGTAAGTAATTTCTTTTAGTAAGTGATGTTATAAAAAAAAGTTCATGATACTAAACCAATTTTTTTTTCAGTTTTGTCGCAATGGAGGATTCAGCCATCCCTAGGTTTGGATGAGTCACTATCATAGAGCCTGCCAATGATGCAACCTGGGCCAGGGGATCTATCGCACTTGAATGGTAAGTACATTCTAACAGCAATTTGTTCACAGTGTTATAACGTTACGAAATTATGTTTTTACAAGATAATAAAACAATTTTTTTCAGATTTATGGCAGCGTGCAACAGAAAAAGATTGAAAATAAACAGCAACTAAACTGTTTTTGACAGCGCTCCACTAATCAGAGCCTTCCCAGAATGATGAAATAAAGTTTTAAAAGAAATAAAAAGTTATTTAAAACATCAAATTAAATAAAAACAGATTTTAAAAATAGAATTAATACTGAATTATAAATACAAAATTATGAACGAATGTAATTTTTTTAATATATAAATACTTTCAAACAAAACATTAAAACTTGGACCTCCCACAGCATGTCGCTGTTTGCATCATATACAAAATGAATTTATCTTACCTAACCTTCCGGGCATGAAGGCTAGGGAATTTTAATTCGTATTGCAGGTGCACGACAATGACTTCAATCTACATTCATTCGCCTCGACCACAGTATACTGTAACCTTATGTTACAAGAGTTATAAGTCATTGTTGAGCCGCAAAGTTATTACTTCTCGTACAAGTGCACTGAAATATTATTTTACAGTACACCCTTACTTCAAAGAATTGCGAATATGTGAACATTGTTTTCGGTTTTCACGAGCATTACAAGACTTTCGGTACTAAATCAGTTTCGGAAATAGGATACTTTCTTTGCACATGTTTGATTTTTTTTTTTTTTTTTAATATGGTGCAGGCTCCTAGGCTACAGCCTAGGTAGCCTATGCCTAAATACAGCCCTGACTTTGGCACCACCTATCGGAATGAATTACTCATATATATATATATATATATATATATATATAAAACCTTTCACGCCACCTCAATAACATTTTGTATAAATGTGACCTGCATTGGTCCTGTGGTTTGTTCATTATGCACTTTAGGCACACCTAAGATTTTATGTATAAAGATAAGATTTCCAATAGAACCCTGAGCTGCAAATGGCACCCAACAAAGGAAGCTGCAAATTACATGCACATCAAGAACTATGTGGCGTTAGGTAGATAAAGCTCAAAAGTACTCATACAAGAAATACAAAAAGTGAAGATAATATCAGACACAATCACAAACTCTTCTGGTTGCCAATATGTAGACACAAACCTCCTCCACATATCTGCAGGTAACTAGAGAATGTCAGAAAATACAACAAATGGTCCATTCCATTTCCATTCAGGCAGGAGGATCAGTTGAACAAATGCAATTTTTTTAAGAGAAAATTGCAGACAATAGTAATACTGGAATTATGAACTATCCCAAAAAGATTTTGTAAAAAAAGGGAAAAGAAATTGGATGAATTATGGCCTTTTGAAATTTGGCTTAAGTCAATAAATGTTGAAAATCTTGCAATATTTAATTGTATATAATTAAAAACTATAAGATAACTGAAATTATTTTGTTTTGAAGATATGGAAGTAGCACAGCATTCATAAATTAATTAAAAATAATTCAAAATTTTTATATTTAAGAAGGAAAAAGTGCGATATTTTGTAATTTTAAAATTGTTTTCCTCATACAAAAAGAAGTTTTATCGTTTTGTTAACAATAGCAATTAATACTACTCACAAGATAGGACTGCTCATAAATTTATTTCTAGCTCACGATGAATTTGGATCATACAACAAAGAGCTTGCCAAAATATCACAATGGCCATACAATGTACCGATAGCATGTAGTTGAGCCATCAAGCCACATTAGCGGATTTTTGCTTTGTATATAGCTACTCTGGAAAATTTTACCTTTATGTCATTAATCATGAACTCTTTAATTTGAAGACACCCTCTTCAATGATGCATTGGTGATCCTCCCACACTGATGGCCCAAAGAGCTATGGAAAGACAATGTTAGGTTTAATCAGAAAAGACAAGAAACGAGCAAGTGACGTTACATGTGTCACAGACATCTTAGAGATGACCACCTTCTTGACCAGTGGGCCAGTCATATTGGAAAGACTAAAGAAGGTCAACAATAGAATTAGAGTGGAGACTCAGAGATCGCCAGAGACCAAGAGGAAGACCATCCGACCGATGGGACCTGACATAATGATCACAAAAATATGAAAGACACAAAATTTTCACTCTTTACACTTCAAAAGCCGCCTAAACTGAGCCAGTGTCAGGTAGGGGAAGCAAAGAGTGCTCAATGGCTAAAGTACTCTCCTTACTGGATAGTGATAGGGAATCAAATGACTTTGAAATGATGAGGTATTTCTTAACACATTGCTGTTTTCTGCCGGGTAAAGTAGTATATGACAGGGAAGTTTTAGGAATATTTATTCCTGGGTAAAATTAATTCAAACACGAAAATATTCAAGCTTTCACAACAACTACTTATTAGCCACAAAGCCCGTCAAAAATGACGGGTTTGACGTATTCTGGCAATTAATTTCTGTTTAGTTGCTTACCTAATCAGAATTGTTTGAAATAAAGCTCAATGTGCTGTAATTTCTAATCCCTTGTGATGTAGTAAAACGTTTCAGTTGTCTACTTGATGCAGGTCGCATTTCAGTCTAACCACAATCTTCGCTAATAATGCGATGAAGATCGATGTGTTAACGGATGATATAGGTTACATACAGTTGAAATAATGACCACAGTGAAAGCGAAGGATGCTAAATTAAATCATAACAACTTCAGTGTTCTGGCAAATCATTTCTTAGCAATCGCTTAAATAAACACAAAAATAAATCATAATATAATTCCTATTGCCTTGCGCAATAACAAAATGTTTCTGTTGCTATCCTAGTCCAGGTTGCATTTCAATCTAACAGAAGGCAGTTCAATCATTACCGTGGCGCCACGATCTGATGATGAATTCTTGTAGAACTCGACAAAACAAATCGAAAATAAAGAATAAAATTTTTTGATATTTTTCTTGGTTTTCGAAATATAGCATGTTGAAAATCAATTATAACTGTGATTTTGGTGAAGTTTCCTCTGGTCCAGGACGTATTTCAACCTAACAACAACCACCAGGAAGAAAATAAAACTCATATAGTGCATTTCCACCGTGTACATATAGCGGTTTTGGTAATTTGTTTTTTCTGGTTCAGGCCAGATTTCACCCATACCACCTAAATTTTGAGACACAATATCGCGAGAACTAAGCGAGATATGGAAAGAAAATGTATTCTTTGTTTTCGATTTGTCTCTTCGATTTACATACGATATTATCATCAAATTTGGCAATGTCGAAATTTTTCTTTTGTTCCAGGCTGCATTTCAACCTAACCACGTCAATTTTGAGATACAATATCTCGAGAATTAAGTGAGATATCAAAACATTTTATTCTCTACTTTCAGTTTTTTTCGTCGAGTCACATAAGAATCCATCAACAAATTGCGTCTTCACGGTTATCGTAGAATCCCCTAACCACATACAGTACTACGCTAAACCTTCCTCCATGCGCTAAACATGCCGCCAGAGAAACAATACTTACTTTACACGCATATTAATACATATACTTATCACATTTCAATGGTCACATTGCATCGCGAAATAAACCAAATAAAAAATCTATAAAGGTTCTTCAATCTTAATTTTTTATTTTCGTTATTCAGAATTATACTAACACATTTGAATAGCTGACACAGTTACATGCGGCTGAAATAAGGCATCAGTAAAACCAAAGTAAATTAAAATTAAATCTTAACAGCTTACGTCATTCCAACGTAATATTAGTTTTAATGGGTGGAAGGTGATATTTTTCACCGGCCGGTAACTGGTACTGCCCTGTTGAAATTTGTATCAATTGCTTCGTTATAATGGCATCTTCTTCACATTTGGACCCTCCTTTTTTCCGAAACGTCGCCATGAATTAAATTAAAAAATTCTGAAACGTAAGACGCTCCGCAACCTAAAAATGTTAGCAACACTTTCGTTAGAACGAAGTAATGAATTAAGTAACAGAAAAAAATACTAAAAAAAAAAAAAAAAAAAATACTAAAAAAAAACGCATGCCCTCTGCTGTAAAATCAAGTACCAATTCTAATAACAATCTATCAAAACTACCGCTAACATTGCGAAAATTAACTTACATATATGTGATATCAAAGAATACTTCTACATAAACTAATATTAAATAAATCTAAGCAACTAATAAGTATGTTCAGTCAGTTAATTTATTCGTGGATGCCTAGAAATGTTATTAAATAACGTGGATATTTCTTTGCAGTTGCTTAACTAATCAGAATTGTTACAAAATAAAGCTCATTGTAATTTATCATTCATTATGCTGTAGCAAAAAGCTTCAGTTGTCATCTTGGTCCAGGTTGCATTTCAGCTTAACCATAATATCCGCTAAAATTTCTGATAGAAAAGCAAAGCTTCAATCACGCGCAATTTAATACATTCCATGCATCGCGATATAAACTTGATCTCAGATCTTCACAGGTTCTGACACATTTCTTTCTTAATAGCTACCTATGATCAAGATCGATATTTTGACGGCTAAGAAAGCTTACATCTGCTGAAATAATGATTCCAGCAAGAACGAAGGATGCTATAACAACTTAAGCTATGCCATGTAATATTTCATTGTGGTTTAGGCCGTATATATCGCGAACAATTTGCAACTTCTTTCATTTGAACCATGTAATGTTTCAGTAAAAAAACCTGATAATTAATATGCCAATTTAAACACAAATAATTTCAGTAATAGGACACAGTTTAAATTTTGAAAAAAAAAAAAAAAAACTAAATTATTCATGCCCTCTGCGTTAACGTCAATTCTAATCCATGCTAGTTATACTCTAACCAAACATTTAGCAGCACTGATGCTCGAAATACAAAGCTTTTATCTTACAATATCTATGGACATTAAATAACGCGCACTCTCACAAATAATATCGTAAAGCGTGACGTCATAGCGCAACGTCATAGTTTGACGTCACCGCGTGACATGACGTAGGTGCGACACCGCTACATCTTGTCTATTATACTAATAGATTACCATCTAGTATAAATATTACTAAAATTTTACTGGTTACTATTAGCAGATAAATAAAATATTACTGTTGTGAAAGAAGTACATTAAAGTTAAAGATGGTTTCTTTTAAACTAAGTTTAAGGGATTTTGCTGCATATCTACTTAGTCCGATAATTTTACTCTCAACAAAATATTGGTAACAATATGAAAAATAGTGGTTGCTCGAAAGTAATATTTTTTTTTGAAAAATAATTAAATTTATAAATATTTTTTCCATTAAAAGGAGGATTTCGTAGCTATATAAATATCAGGCACAAGGGCGTGAGAAGATTTTCTTTCGTTGTTGATTTGAATAAGCTACCAAGAGAATTTACCAAAAATGGCGAAACAATTTAAAGTTGTAATTTGTAGACGGCAAAAGTATGTTGGTACAGTAATGGATGAAATATGGGTGTGTAGGGAAATTGACACCGGAGTGTGCGCTCTATCGCAATTAAAATTAAATAAAAAAATCAAAACAAAATTTCACTAATTTGGGTCTATGACTCCACTACACACGATTAATAGATTTTCATTTTTAAAGGGTTTTTGATTTATGGCTCATTGAAAAATTTATCATGGGCTAGAAATAAATTTTTGAATAGGCTATAGTTAGCAAAGTGCACCTATTTGATTTTGTACAAGGAAAAAATTCTTAAAATTACAAGTTTTCTTATTAAATATGTATCCTTTGGCTTTTTTTAAAAATTAATTTGTGCTTAATTCATGAAAGCAATCTTCAAGACCATTTCCATAGCTTCAAAACACAACTCTGATTCTTGTTAGGTTTTTTTTATATATACATTTAAAAATTTTAAGTACTGCATGAATTTTGTAATGTATTGAATTTTAGCCAAATTGTTGAAAATAACTCAGTTTTTTTTGTTGCAAAATTATATAAAATAATTAGCTACAATAATTATCTTGAAAAAAAAAAAAAAAATGCTGTTGGTAAACTGTCACATTTGGGTAGAGATGGATGAAATTGTTTTGTACACATTCAGTCTCTGATTAGCTGAAAAACCAATAAACTTAGTTTTGGCCAGGCACACCCTGCCTCCAAAAGTCAAATCCTAGTCTAAAATCAATTTCATTGTGTACACTGTGGTAGGTAGGGAATGGGTTTAAGAAAATATTGCATTACTCCCTCCACTTATCAAAAAAGGCACTAACCTCTTGGCCTTTGGGTTAATTGTTTTGATATAATAAGTTCCCACTCAAATTTAACAGAAAAGTTGCCACAAATTAAATTAAAAATGGTGAAATACGATTGTGTCATGCAGCTATCAGACGCCTTAGATGTGCCGTAATTAGTACAAATGTCTTGAAATATTGAACAATTTTTCTGTTGTAACATGTTCTTCGCATTTCAGCTTCTCCCACTCATGAAAGTCAAGTGAAATATGCAAATATAAAATATGTAACAATGCTTTCTGTCAGTTACATCTGCCATGTTGTATCAATAGATAATATCAGTTGCTTTCATGAAATTTTTTCTCCTGGTCCATGCAGCAATTTAACCTAATTATTAAACAGTATAAGTTGATATATCTCTGTACTGACCATATAGGTATTATTTTTGCTGTGTTGGTGAACTCTTGCTGTTGTACAGCCACTTCGTGTGAAGATCGTGGGAGACTTACCAATGAATTACAATCAATTTATAATGGAAAGCAGACACCATGAGGAGGGTCCATAAACTACAAGCTTGGTCAAGAGAGAGGAGGAAGGGTTTGGGTAGACAGCTACTCTGGTCTATGGTCTATAGCTGCCCATACGCACACACATTTGTGCGCGAGTAAGCTCACTGAAGAATTGCACGCGGATATTCTCGCAACGAGCCTGTACTTGTCGAAGCCCATACACAGGAACATCAGTTTCACACATTTGTTGCTCAGCTGGCTCGCCGCAATCAAATTGTTGTGTTTATGGTAGTGGTCTACGGATTTATCCGTCATGATTTCCTGGCTCGCGGCTCACTGGGAATTCCAAAACATCGCAGGCCAAGTGTACTGAGGTTATGTTACAAGCGACGTGACAATATTGAAATGAAACAGGTTTTTAAGATCTACAAAAAAAAAAGTGTATTTACTCATGCAGCAGCTAATATTAGAGCTGTAAAAAAGAAGAAGAAACTGACAGTATGACAAAAAAGTGGTTACAGGAAGATTATAAACACGATCATATACTGCTACTTGTACTATTTGAAAAGCATTTTCTCCGTTTTCTTCTGTATTATATAAATGGACAGATACATCTTCCTATACATTTCCTCAATATCCTTCATCTTCTCCTTCATAATTTGGGCTTCCTATATTGCTGATACTGTCCATTGGTTCGTGTTGATCTCTCATAAACAGTAGTAAGTCGTAGTAATAGCGTAAATTAGTTTTGTAGATTTCGTCTCCGCCTATTACATTTCTTGTTGAATTTTAATATGTATATATTTCTTTCGAAAAGCACTCCACAAAGAGTAGATTTTCTTTTTTTATTAATGCACTGTCAACTTTTATATTTCCCACTAACCTCTATCAATGCACTATATCCTATTTTTTTTTTTTTTTTTTTTTAAATTTCTGTTCGCGTCCTCTTTTTGGTTTCACCTTCCAAATGCAGTATGTTGCTGATATGTCACAATGAAATCAGCTACAAATTCTATGTTCAGCTTACTTAACTTGTTAGATACTCAGCAAGTCTTATCTGCCGCGAGTAAATTCTTAAGTGAGATATCTGTGTGTATGGTTACCGTTGCGCATGCTCGCCATGTAAAAACCTGTAACAATTGTTATCGACTTGTGATGTGTTTATCGTCTATATGGATCACCATGGAACTGGCTGGCACACAAATGTGTTTGCGTATGCCTTGCTTAAGTGAAGAGATGAGAGGTTGCCAAGCCAAGGTACATAGCTTTTATTCGCCACAATAAAAACAGGGTACAGAATACACAACAACATATGGATATTTTATTTCCATCAATTAATTCTCTCTTTATTTTAGATACCCTACATGCTGACAGCACCAAACAAGTACGTGACTTTGAAGTCATTGTATCTGGATCGCATGAGGCTTGCATATCTGAACTAACCATAACGGGACTAGCACATTAGACACCAAAAAATATTAGAAACACAGTAACTACACTCAAATTTGCTCACACACACATCACACGGGAATTTCCATGCCAGTAACACTTACTATTATTAAAAAAAATCTGATTTGATTCGGATCACACAAGTCCCATCACAACGCTCTTTGATAAAACAATTCAAATTTGGTTAAGTTCGAAATGTGGTGTAAAATGGCACTGTATGATAAACTTTACAAAGCTTATCGGATATTCCTCCCCCAAGTTTGAAATATGAAACACGGTGTCAATGAGCTATGGAAACCTTTTAAGCAGAAAAAAAAGAATAATTCTCTGGTAACGTAGAAAGAGAACTGCATCAGAAGAAAACAAAAAATGTAGCTCCTCTTAGTATTTTTTTAAGCGGCGTGTATAGATTGTTTTATTTTATAAATTAAAAAATAATGATGAATGGATTAGAAGAATGTTTTTAGTAACACCTCTAGAAGAAAAGGATCACTGGCTGTACCTGGGGAAGAGGTTTTCCAAATAACTGATCACTTGCAGCAGTACAAAGACACCATTTCATTCAGAATACTTATAATCATAGAAAGTATATTGTAATACCTGAACATAAAGAAAGCCGCTTTATAGGACGTGACTGCAATGGGCTGTGGGTTACCTGTGTGTGTGTGTGTGTGTGTGTGACACCGAGGGTTGCAAATTGGATGACTTAGAAAGAGTGCCAAGAGGCACCAATGACACAGAATGCTATAAACATAAGAATTTTAAAAGTTTAAGTCAAAAGAAAAGGCTTTATTAGACTCGTGTTCAGACATAGGATAAAAATTACAGGTTGGCACAGATGCTGGTTGTGGGAACCAGCAGCTGTTTCTGGTATTTTGACAAGAGGGAAAATGTCAGCCAATCCTGGACCAGTTAGTTGCAAATTTCTGTTGCTATTATAAATGTTATTGATGGCTGGCCCAAGAGAAAGAACTGTCACAGCTTTGAGACTGTGGCTCCCTGGGGAAGGAACACCGTGGAAAATATGATTCTACTGTGAATTGTGATTCAGGTTGGTATTCCAAGTGACCATCAACAAGCCAACACACAGCTGGGCCCCAAGGTCCATGCTTCTGCAGGGGAGCGCCATAGCTAGAGGAAGCTACAACAGGGCTGACCGGATCGACACCACACTGCAATGGTAATCTATGCACTGTATGTGATGCATGTTGGCAACATTCTTCGCAAAATCTGTGTACAACCAAGAGATCTCACCTGCTCCCAACTGAGTTAGTAGTTGTAACTTTTTTTACTGAAAAAGTTTCATTTTTGCATGAAAATAATTTTTTTTTTTTTTTTTTAAATAAAATATCTCCATTCCATTTATAATAAAGGGAAATATTCTTATGTTGAGAAATGGTTGTACTAATAAGGTTAAAAGAATCTTAGACAGATGAACTGATGCAAAAGTATAAACATGATGTGGCCAAATGATCAATATAATGATATCAAATGTGTAAGCAGAATGACTAACAATATTAGTATTGAGTGACTAAAGAAACAGATTATATAAAGAACGGGGAAGAAGAAACCATGTATTGGTGATAGAATAATAACAATTAAATGCAGAATACAGGAAATATTGTTCAAAGATCAGAGATAATGATTATGAAAAATGTTGAATAAATTTAGATGACAAATGGGTGGTCATGAGGCATAGTGAGACAGTAAGTGAAGAAACAGCTGAAGCAGACAATAGTAACAGAGCTGATTCATGTGCGAAAAATGTGAAGGAGGAATTGTGGAATAGTTTGAAGGATAAGGAAATGCATTAATTTACCTCAGAGGTGGGATAGCTCTAAAAAACAAGGGCACAGATTGCAGCTCAGACGCATCAGAAATAGGCGTTACTACAATACATAAAAGGCTTCAGAATAATCTGAGTTTACAAGTTTGGCTAAACAACAAAATGTGTCCATTAATGCCATAAATATGTAAAATTCTTTAATTATTTTGATTCAATAGAGCATGCAATATAAGTACCTGAATTAAGTAAAGCTATGCTCACACTTGGATACTACAACAAAATGTGTCCATTAATGCCATAAATATGTAAAATTCTTTAATTATTTTGATTAAATAGAGCATGCAATATAAGTACCTGAATTAAGTAAAGCTATGTTCACACTTGGATACTTGTGCCCGAACTTGGATCGGGATTTGTATATTTGACAAGTTGCAGCACTTTACTTCATACATTTCTGAAATAACGGAGTATCTCATACAAGTCGCTCAGACATTTAGTACATGCAATGTAGTCTTCAAGGGTGTGCAGCCGGATGGTGTTTTGAAAACACGACGTTTCGACAACCAGCTCGGTTGTCTTCATCAGGTTTCCGGTGTCTACAGGCTGACGAAAGCTGGCAGTCACCGTGTAGACTGGCTTAGCCTCCCAGACAGACCTCCTAATATACCTGTCGGCGTGGCGGAAGACCCGCTATGATTGGCCGGAAGCGGTGGCTTCATACGCGGTCCGCTACGGCGCTCGACTAGTGCCGTCTCCGCCTCCCCACCCAGGAGTGCTGGCAGTCCGTGGTACTGGTAGGCCCACTCTGATTGGACGTGGGCGCAAACTCATTCTGCGGTCCGCTGCGGCCCCCGACCGGCGCCATTTGCTCCCTCCACGCCGCGCTGCGCCGATCCGTTCCGCTCCAGTCGGAGATCCCTAATAATAGGATTCCAGGCTTGACTCAGATGGAGCCCTCCATCCCGGTTAATGTTGTTGTTATTAAGCCTGATTTCTAGTGCCTCACTTATGACTGACTCCCAGAAGGAGGAGGCCCTGGCCAACACTACAGTCTTGTCGAACTCGATTCTATGCTCCTCGTCGAAAGCGTGCTCAGCAATTGCAGACTTTTCAAGTTGCATCAGCCTTAGGTTTCGTCTGTGCTCGGTGAGGCGTTCTTGGATCGTTCTGGTCGTCTGGCCGATATACACCTTACCGCATTCGCACGGTATGGAATAAATTCCCGGTGTTCTTAGGCCCACGTCATCTTTTACCGATCGCAGCAAATCGCGTATCTTGGCGGGAGGTCGGAAGATACTTTTAATCCCGTGCCGCGCCAGAAGTCTCCCAATCTTGCCCGACGTGTTCCCGGCATATGGGAGAAAAGCAAGATTTTTTGGTTGTTCTTCTTGCTCCGGCGACGGTCTTGGTGGCTTCTGAGTGAAGGCCCGCTCTATCTGCTGTCGAGAGTAACCGTTCCGTTCGAAGTCGGTCCTGAGGTGTCTCATTTCTTCCGGCAGGCTCTCACGATCGGAGATTGCCCTCGCCCTGTGTACCAGTGTGGCCAGTACGGAGTTGCGTTGTGACGGGTGATGGAAGCTGGTTGCATCCAAGTAGCGTTCAGTATGGGTGGGTTTGCGGTATACACTGTGAGACAGAGTACCGTCGGGTTTCCGCTTTACCAATATGTCCAGAAAAGGAAGGCATCCGTCCTTTTCCACTTCCATCGTAAAACGAATATTAGGGTGAATTCCATTGAGATGATTGAGGAATTCATACAACGCCTGGATACCGTGTGGCCACACGACGAAGGTATCGTCAACTTAGCGGAAGAAGCAAGATGGTTTAAGTCTGGCACTCTCTAGTGCCCTCTCTTCGAAATCCTCCATATAGAGGTTCGCTACCACTGGAGAGAGCGGTGACCCCATAGCCACTCCGTCGGTTTGTTCGTAATACCTCCCTCCATACATGAAATAAGTAGATGTAAGAACATGTTCAAACAGGTCTGCGATGGTCGATTCCTGGAGAGAGCGGTGACCCCATAGCCACTCCGTCGGTTTGTTCGTAATACCTTCCTCCATACATGAAATAAGTAGATGTAAGAACATGTGCAAACCATTTGTTGAATTTCATCTACTAAATCTACTATTAAGAAGTAAGTATAGTAAAAAGTGTCTTTATTTAGATAGCCTATGAAGCACATGTTTAACAATTGTTTAGCCTAATTCCAGATAAAAGATGACGTCTTGGCCACGGGAAAAAGTGCTTCCGCTGATCGAATTGATCAGAGAAAGTGGCGTGTGGGCTACCCGGTCAAAACTACATAAAAATATAAACATTAGGAACGACATTTACTTGGAAATCGCCAACAAGCTGCAGGTGTTTTCCCGTTCCTTTTACTTTTTCCCTTTTTAAAGGGATTTTTGTTATTTATGTAGATAGCACTCTCATAACCTCGGCGCAGTAATTTGATGATGAATTCTTTAAGTAAATCCACGAAAGAAATTGAAAGTAAATCCAGATCGTATTTAACTGCTAAACATAAACACCAATTGTGCATGTGCAGCGTGTAGTTTCTTTTGCCATTGGAGATATCCACCCCCCCCTCCCCCCTTGAACAGGCCGCATTAACCACCTCACTTTTAAGATACAACATCTCGAGAAGTAAGCGAAAAAAAAAGTTCTAAACTTTGCCTCTTCGTGTTTTGTAAGAATCCATCATCAAATTGCAGCACCACAATAATCATTAATTCCCTCTAGGTATTTGTTGTTTTATGTTGTAATTATGTTACAAAATATGTTACAAAATATGTAAACAAGAAAGATGTTGAAGTCAAGTGGCACAACATAAAAAGCCAGATAAATGCTAGTGTTAAATCTGGAGCAGGAGGTGATGAGATATATTCACCATGATGGTATGCGTTTGGAACACTGCAGTTTCTGAGGGACCAGTACCAACCTGTAGCAAACCAAGACACTGAAAGAACATCATCAGTAATGGAAGTAAGTGGAAATGGTGCATGGAAGGAGAAAGCTGACCATGACCACAAGCTGGTGCTTTATTTCATGCATAAGGGAGTGGGAAATTTTTTTGTTGGTAAGGGTGTCAGGGATTGGAACAAATTACCAAGTGAACTTATGAATAATTCACCCAAAACGCTTAAGGAGTTTAAAATTTGTATATTGGAAAAGTGAATGCAGGAGGAATTTAACACTAACTATAAAAGAAGAATTAAAAAATAATATAAAATGGGATAGTTAGAGGACTAGGCGAATTGCCACTGGAACGTTAGCTCCTTCACAATTAAATGAAAGACAAATCATACAAATATTTATAATGTTTTAATTTATACCAAATATGTAACATACCTAAATACTGGACACAAAAAAACTTATTGTTCATATTGCCATGGCAAAGAACCTGCAATACCGCAAAAATATTCTGCAAATTCTTCTCTGTGGTCAAGAGCTTAACTTGTTCATCCACCAGTATTTATTAATGGCACTAGTGGTACACCATCTGGATGGATTGCTCTCCAGTTATAGTTCAACTACTATCGTCACTGTCAAATGTTCCAACAGGTGTACATTCAACAGATTTTCTGTTTCTTAAAAAAATGTGTAAATACACTGCTGCTAATGTGATTGTTGCAGCCTTCTCTGGTTTAAGCTGCATTCCTCCCCCCCCCCCCCTGAAAAATTTGAAACACAGCAGTCAATATGCCAAACACATTTTCAACAATGAGCCATGCTCTGCTCAGTCTATAATTAAAAATTCTTTGCCACGAATTCTTAAGATGGTGGCCAGGGAAAGGCTTAATAATATTGTCTTCCAATGCAAATGCATCATCCGTAACAAATATGTATGGCGAGCAATTAGTTCTGCCTGGAAGAGGAAGTGGCTCCGGTATGTTTAATTGCTTTTTCATTAATTTTGAATACTCCACCATCTGAAATTCTACCCTGGATTCCTACATTTGCATATAGAAATCTGTAGTTGGCATCAACAGACAACAACACAATACTAGGTGATTGTTTATAACTGAAGAATGTACTTCCACTATGTGGAGGAGCTTCAATTTCAACGTGTTTCCCGTCCATTGCACCTATGCAATTTGGGAAGTTCCATTTGTCATTTAGTTCTCCTGCAATTGTCAACCACTCCTGTTCAGTCCTTGGAAGCTGAAACCAAAATAAAAACCATTTTATTTTTGTGCTTAAAAATATTACTTGCAAAATTGAATAAAATATAATAAACAATTTTCATTTAATTATTTTTGTGAATATCGTCTTGCTATTTTCAATTACTTGTTACTTTTCTTACTAGTGTTACTTTTTTATTTTTAAGGAAACAGTTGACACCGAGGAGCTTCTGGTGGAAGTGATTGATGACCCATATTGTTTTGTGGGGTCTGAGGTAGAAATACCAATGTAACTCTCAATCTCAGAGTGCATCAAACAAGGGTCAAAGAGGAAGAAAAGGAAAACAGATGATGCCGAAAGCCTTTCTCACACCATTTCCTCAGTTGGCCAGTGTACTGTTAGCTAACAAAACAAAGATCAGTTCACTGCTTTGGTGATTATGTTGCCGGTGAACTGCGACAGGTGGACAATAGTAAATATAGAAAGAGTTTGGCAGTAGCCAAGCAAAAAAATAAATGCAGCTCTGGCTGAGGCTGAAGTAGCCAAAATAGAGTGGGATACTGTAAATTATTTTAATTAAAATTGAAAATTAATAAAGGCAAATAATTTGTTTCTCAACCAAGCTTTTTTAATTAAAAATTACTTTCAAACCTTTCATTCCCGGTGTTTACGTTGTGGACAGGTGGTAGAAAAAGGTTACAAAATCTATCATTTATTGGAGAAGATGATGAGATTATGTACAAGAGAAGTGGGGGAACTGAGTAAAAAAATTTTGGTCAGACCAATGCTTGAATATGGTGGTCTAGTTTGGGAACCACTTTATAGGTATCAAATACACCAGTAGGAGAGCAGCTAGATTTTTTTGTGGAAAGTGAATAAGCATTGTGCTATTCACTCACACATGAGTTGGAGGGAGTGCAAAGGAGGGCAGCTAGATTGGTAACCAATATGTAAAAGAGATGAATTGGGACTCATTTGAGGACAGGAGGAGGGTGAGAGAATACTGGGAGTGTATAGGATGTTTAATGGTGATGATGCTTAGAGGGATATTCGTCAAAGCATAAGGACTATTATATGAAAAGGAAAAGACAACCATGGGCATGATTAAAGATTGCAATCCCGCAGGATCCGCGTGGGATTTGCGCTAATCCCGCGGGATCCGTGTGGGATTGGTACAAACAGTTTTTTAACGCATATATTTAAAACATATTTACTTAAAACGTTAATTAATTAAATAATAATTAAATTAATAAATAATTTTTAATGTTAAATGATAAAAATTAACAGTTAACAATATTTTGATTGGCAAAATGACATTAAAACTTTTTAGCTTGTCTTAAGTGCATTTCGAGGTTTTACATTTTTGTTTTTTTAATCTAAACCAATTTTTAAATAAATAATAAAAATGGAAAATATCGAGTCTTAGGTCATATTATGTACCTTACAATACATCACATAAGTTTAAAAATATGGTTTGCTTGATGGCCAAGTTATCAGAATTTTTTTTTTTTAAATTCTAAATAAACGTTCCATAACACATAGAAAAGCATTTCATTTCACAAAGTGAATATACTCTTTAAAGTGTAGACTTGGCTCAGAACAAGATCTCATAACTTTTTGTCACTGCACAAGCACAGAACTTGGCATTTTTTTTTTTTTTTTTTTTGCGTGATTCTCCTGATTCCTTGATTGATATTACAGTTGATTCAATGTTATTAAAAGAAACTACTCACAAACACATAAACTGTCAAGTATTTCAGATTTACTTATGTGGCGTAACAACGTTTTTAGAGTGGAAATTATTATTTTTTAGAAAGGAGACTTTCTCGGCGAATGATTGTAGTGAAGTCCTCATAGGTTATATCTCCGGATTTCATTGCAAACATATGAAATTACACATGTGAGAAAGATGGCGGAGGCAGCCGTGGAAGTATGGTGTTCCTACAACACAATTCGTCGATCCACCCGTGAAAATTTCATTATAACTTTTTTTACCTTTAGTCGAAATAATAAGAAGGAGAAGAGGGATTAATCGAAAGCCTGAGCGGCACATGTAAACAGGTGACTTTCGTCAAAGAAACGCATTGAGGCAGTGGCCAAAACAACAATAAGTCAAAGGATATAAAATTTCCTTTTGATAGCTGTTAAATAAATAGGTACGCGATCGTTAAAACTACGTTAACATTAGTTTCATATCAATGAATAATCAAATTTTCAGCCGCAAATTACAAAATTGTCGCAATTACTTTATCTGCAAATACAGAAAATGGGAATAATGAAACCGAGAATAAAAAGCTGTAACCGTGTAGTTCAGATAACGTGTGCGACACTTAAAAAATAATTATATAGTTAGAAAATCTTACTAAATACGCACCATAACTCAAATTACAGAAATGTGTACTCGAAACAAATGTAAGTTTTGATGAATACGTAAAAGTGTATTTATTTACTTACGAATGACGAAGGTTGGCAAAAACAAACGCTTGTTCACATGAGTCAAATGCCAACTGGAAGGGTACAGGCAAACAGTGCAAAATATCCGACAGAGACCGAGTGGGGCCACGAGTCACGCAGACTGAGACGCGTTTCCGCCGGATTTTGCGGATTGCGGATCCGCTTAATTTTGTGCGGGATCCGCCAGACTGTCCAATGATGCGGGATCCCGCTTTGCTGGATTGCAATCCCTAGGCATGATCTGGCATTAAACTTCATGCATGAAGGAGTTGGATAAATTTCTTCTGTGGGTAAGGTTATCAGGAATTCGAACAAATTACCAAGGTCAGTGATGGATTACTTATCCCTCCCATACAGCCTTGGCATCCGTGGAAGTCGCATTTGCTCTGACGCTCATTCTCCATCAATACTCACAAAACCTATCCCAGGCCCTTATTTCCCGTTGTTACCCCAGGGATCTTGTACATAAACAGATCTTCCGCGAGATCAACCACCCTCCACGTAACCACTCTCACTTGTCTCCTACAAAAACCAACCATAGCCCTGCCTTTGTAACTCAGTTCTCTCATGGCCTCGAGTCCATCAACCATATCTTGCGACAGGGGTATGACTTCCTTCGCTCATTTCCGGAAATGCGTACTCTCCTACCCAAAATTCCACCCAATGTCCCTCGTGCATGTTTTAGCAGACCACCCAATCTTAAGAACATCTTAGTCCACAAATACCCTCCGTTAGACTCTTCAAAAGCACCATATGGATCTTATCCTTGTAATAGACCCCGCTGTAAAACCTGCAGCATGCTTCCACCAACAACTACATATTCCAATCCCACCACAGGAGAAACTTTCCCCATTATTGGACATGCCACCTGTTCAACCACTCATCTTATATACCAACTAACTTGCCGCTATTGCACCAGTTCTTACATAGGCCTCACCACACAGCAACTCTCTGTTAGAATGAATGGCCACAGACAAACAGTCCATACTCGTAACCTGTACCTTCCAGTACCAGAACATGCCAATAGCCATGATTCCAACAACCTCAACGACTGTTTTACTGTGAGAGCAGTCAGAGTTTTCCCTGACAGCACCACTGCAGCAGAACTCCGGAGATGGGGACTAGCGTACCAGAATACGAGACACCCACCTGGACTTAACAACCGTTAAAATCCAATTAACCCATCACTACCTTTTTTTTTTCTCGCCATGTTTATACCGAACTATTACTACATTTGCTCATTTTACCATCGCCTGCCAAAATATTAAATATACTATCTCAGACATTGTATACCGATATCGATAGTCTACTCCTTATCCGTTCCCCCCCCCTCCACCACTACACGGTTAGTCATTGGGTAACGTTCGTTGTGCACACACGTTCCGAGCCTAAAGGCCCGTTTTTCTATTTGTGAGCAAGGCACATGCCGAAATATTGTGTAGTTGTTTGTCAGCATTGGTGTTCTCTCATCGCATCCGTCCACTTTGGTATGTGGTGGGTTAATTTCCCTTTCTTTTCTTATTTATCAAAAACTCTGAAAGAATTAAAATGTGTAAATGCAAAAAGTAGTCAGAGATGGGATTACTGGAGTTCGTGATACCAGAACAATATTTTGCTGCGTGGAATGATGATGTTGTAATAATATAATGTAATGAATGTTTTTGCTTTGGAAATTAATGCTAGCAGTGTTAAGCTGTACTAACGGTATCGTCACCTTTAGCAGATCTGAAGAATTTAATACTCAAAGTATCTATATAAGATGATAATATTAAAAAATTAGGAAGTGGTAATTACATTACATGGGAAATTGTCACCAATACATGCTTTACATCGAAATTCATTCAATGGTGAATAAAAAATGAAAAATTGTGTGTCCAAAAAGATAGTTTAACATTCCCAACATCTCCGAGAGTTCTAAATCATAAATCACTGGAGTATGTAATTTACAAAAATTATAAAAATTTAAATGTGTTCAAGACAAACAATAAAAATGAAGGTACTTACTTTTATTTCATCCGACAAAACTGACACACTTTTCTAACTATTGCACAGATAGAACTTTTTGAAATTCTGTGCAAGTACATTGGTGAAGAAAAGGAATCACCAGTCACCAAAAAATCACAATGTTACTGCTAGCTGATGAGAATGCGTTTCAAAATTTAGTGGCTTGTTTCGCAATAATTGGTTCAACTAAATTAAAAAATATGTTAAAATCTGTTAGGCCCATTCTCACATAATTTTTAAACAAGCTCAATCGCCCAAAGTTAGTTCTTTCATTAACATGGCACGAGCACCATGTGTTTCTCGTCTAGATAGAAATTTTCTCTGCCACCATCTACGTTTCATTTTCTTTTTGAGTAGCATGTACACACAGACACTTAAAATGAAAAACTCTTCCTTATCAGATGACATTTTTAATGCAGATGAAAATTATGACACTTGTAGCACAAAAGGTTCGATACTTGTGTAAGCTGATGTAAACGCAGGCTCACACTCATACAAGTCGATGAAGACCTCAGACAAGCATCGATACATGCGCCGATACGAGTTCTGATACAAATCCCGATACAAGTTCTGAATGTAGCTTAAGATAGGCTATGTGAAGATTATTGTTGTGACAAGCATTAACTAGGCACAGTAAAACACACAACTGTTGTTCTGTTTTCACAGAATGACAATGAACGGTTACATGTTCAGGGAGGGAAGAAAATGTTATAATTATAAATTTGCATGTAAAATATGGTAAACTTTAATTATCAAGTAAAGTTTATGTAGATGCTATAGCAGCATAATTAGTGTCACATGTCTAATATGAATATTGGGATAAAATATATGGAATCAGCGCTGAAAAAGTCAGTTTTAATTGTGCTCATTTATAGTGATCAGAGCTCTTTGGATCATATTGTTCTTGTGTACAAGTTTGACCGTTTTACTAAACAATGGAATCAAATACACACATTACGAATAATTCTTCAAAAAATATTTTATCTTAATGTTAAAATAATTTTCACTGCAGGAAAATCTGCATAGATGGTAGTATATTCATTCTACCTATTTATTAGCAAGTTAGTTTTATAATTGGTGTCGGACACGAATAACCTCTACTGATGTTAGTATGCGTTACTGGGAATAACTGTTTGCGTATGAAGTTTTCAAAATCATATAGATCATGCCAGGTGAGTCAGATTATTTTGGTATCCCCCCTAATTTTTGCCGAAAGCCACACGCAATTATGTGGGGGGGGGGGGGGGGGAGTTTAAAAGAGGATAAAATAGAGTTTATGAAACATATGTTTTTTAAATTTTGTATAAAGGTTTAGTGATACAATAGTTAGAAAAATTAACAGTTGTTAGCTAGACATAAAAAGAATAGAAAACGATAGAGAGGAAAAAGATTCAACACCATTCAGTCATATTGTAGAGGACAGAAAGTAAACTTGGGACAGCGTAGACACTGCCATTAAGGAGGCCTTTCAAAGTACCAGTTGTATGGCTCTGCAAGCAACCATATAGATGCTACTCCATTTCTGAACCTGTTTAATGCTCTCCATGTATTCCTGTTCAGATTTCTATCTGTGGCAGGGTCTCTACAGTGTATAACAACTGACCTACACAAGTTGCTTGCCATAGATTGAACCGCACAACTTTCTGCAGTATCTAATGCAGTCATCCTCAGGATTTAAGCCTTTGTCTGGGGAGTTGTATCCGAACAATGGCTGGGCTGCAAATTTTGATTAACCTTAACCCGTTCCAATTTTATAGCTACAATCTGTCTTATGTAAGGGGGAGTGATTCTGCACAGACCATGAAGTATTTCAACTGGTGTGGCTGAGGCAACCCGTAATAATTCTGCAGGTTTCATACAGCGTCACATCTACACGTTTGCATAAGCCAACTTGTACCAAACAGGAAAAGCATATTATATAGCAGAATAACAGTGTAAGACCTGATGTTCAGAGCACTATGGGATATGTATCTCATACGCTTCCTGCGAGTATCTGCAGGACATTCTATGGGTTGAAACTTTGTTTTCTGTACCTGAGGGAGAGATCTGTTGTAACGTCAAGATATTCTGGATTAAAAGAAATCTAGTTCTACAACTTCCCATCTAACATTCAGTTTCCTGTCGTCATCCCCATTTCATAGATCGAAGGCACATACCAAAAGTTTTTATTGGATTCTGTTCCAGTTGATTGTGTTCATAATAGCTTGTCATTAAATATAGTTAATTAATTAGATACTACTCCACAGTTTCAATCATTAGATGTGAACTGGTGTCATTCCTGAACCAACTGTGACGATATTAATTCCTAAGTCTCCATTACAACGTAACAACAGAACCCATTAGATTAAGACAATATTTTATTTTGTATGCATTCATATTACCAGTGAATAGGACTACAAAACACTAAACAGTGCCTGCAAAAATCAAGTCTGTTGCTTCCGTTGTGGATGGGTCACCCCGAATAAAAAAAGGTACGTGGCTTAACATTATGTCTGATTTTTCATGGGCAAAGAGTGGGGAGGAATTCAGCATTGGTCTATCTGAAGGAACTATCCTGGTATTTGGGAAACCATGGATGGCCGGACGGGGATTCGAACCAATGTCCTTTCCGAATGTGAGGCCAGAGTGTTAGCGTTCACCCAACATGCTCGAAACTAACAATTTGTGGGTACCTCTCTTGGGATCAACAACATTTTCATATTTTATTCCTTTTTATTTAAATTGTGGTGACTTTTCTGTAAAACGTGGGTGGGGAAGGTGAAGAAGACATGATGTGGAAGCAGTTAAATCTAATGCCATTTTCTGAGAGGTAGAAAAAGTGGGATTACTGGAGAACGCGATACCGCTAAGCCTATTTTCTGTCGCGCTAAACTAAGACGTCATAACATGGCGCCTATGACGTAAACACCAGCCCACGCAGCAACAAATGTAACTAACAGGACTGCACAGGAACTAGCGGTGAACAAAAACAGTAACTACCCAAAAAACATTTTACCAGTAACTGACAAATACTGGTATCATCATCTCCAATAAACCCCATCCATCCAACTGTACAACATGATACCATCATATCGAACACAAGAATCGTTAGTTCAAACGCATTTTAAAACTGATACCATGATAACAACATCTCCAATTAATCCCGTAAGTCCATCTAAACACAATATCACCATCTTCCCAAAACCCTGAATATTATAAGCCAATTACTTTACATACAATGAAAAGATAAAACATCAATCAAAATCAGAATATCCAATACAACGACAAAATGAAAAAAATAGTGAATCAACGAAATATTATAAAAAGACTTCCCAATACCTTCAACACAAAAACACATACAACCACTACAAATTATACATCAAAATATTAATCTTCAACACACTCATAAACTTTCTTCCACCGGCAAACATATGTACCAAACAAACTCACGAAATAAAACTCCTCCCCAAACATAGACAAAGAAAAAGAAATACACTAAACAACGAACACCATAACTTTTTAAATCAAATCGAGGGATTACTGGAGAACGCGATACCGGTAGAACTACTTTCCGCCGCGCAAAACAAAGACGTCACAACATGGCGTCTATGACGTAAACACCATCCAATGCAGCAACAAATGTAACTAACGGGACAGCACGGGAACTAGGGGGTTATCTGGGTGGGGAACAAAAACAGTCTAAATATTAACCCATATAAAGGGTAAAAACCAAGAAATGGTATCGTCATCTCCAATAAACTACCACCCGCCCAACTGTATAACACGATACCACAACCTTGAATTCAAACATCACTTGAAAACTAAATTAGAACCCATGCAATCTAATAAAATTTTACACCAAAATCATGATATCCTAAGCACTTTCAAACCATCCGTTCCATTGGAAACGCGATTCAGCTACATCAACATTAAATAACATACTTGTAATACTTCTACACACGAATTATCATCAAAGAATAATTACTTTATAATAAACCCTAAACCATTTTTTCCGACTGCAAAATTACGCGCGAATAAAACGTACACCAATACAAAACAGATAAATCTACTTCGTAAATAATTAATAAATAAATCTTCCGTTAGACCATTATAAAATAATAATGCCAAATACTAGAACAATTAAGATGTCCAATAATACCAAACTTTCTTCCGCCAGAAAAATTAAAAATTCGCGAAAACGTTGTCGCAAGAAACGAACGAGAAAAAAATTACCAATTCACTAAACAAAAAACGTATTAACTTTTACAAACACATGAACACTTACCTTATCAGTAGCCAACTAACCTTACTAATTAAAAAACAAAAAAGCAACTACAACACATAACCCACAATGTCTCATTAACCACCGACACTTATATCAAAACACTCACCAACAGAAAATACCCCATAATCCACCACTAAAACTTCCCACAAACACAAGACCGAAAACACACCAATAACTATAAAGAACCAACTACAAACATACACTTTCACTACATTCATCCTAAATACACAAACAATGTCTCTTCAATCACATAACGGAAACCCATTTGCAAAATCTTCAACACCAATACCATCGATTCACAATTCTACCACCCAACACAAGTCACGACACAACACTCCATCATAACATAAACACATCCGCAATCCGACCAAACACTGACCGCCTATAAATACCGACAATATGTATCGACATCCAATATATATCGAAAATCTCAGATCGAATTCCTCCACGCAGACACAATGTTATTCTACCGGAATCGCGATCTCCAGTACACCCCAAATCGAAATATAAAGAAAACAGTAGCCAAGTAACTATAAATCAAGAAAACAACCATACAAAACTACAACTACCACACCACTTAACCAAGAATTTCTCATTAACCACCATAAACCACACAACACTTACTTGAATGAAAAATAAACAAAATAACCAGCATATAATTCCTCACCATCCTTCACTATAAATTATAAACACAACACCGAAACCACACACCAATAAACATTAACTCCAAATATACTCTTTCACTAGATGAAGTTTAAACTGACCAACAGCTCCTCTTCAAGACACGATGCAAAACAACTCACAAAAACTTCAATATCAATGCCAACAAATCAGAATACCACAAAACAAACATATGTCACAGTAACTAGCCAACTAACTACATAACTGAGGACACTCCATCACTGTGTATCAGAGTAACACAAAGTAGGCCCTAAACAACAGATCTGCAATCAGACCAATCTAAGGAAACGATCGGACATAACTACCACATTGTTAATCGATCACCATCGATACGTACACTAATCAACCGACAAATTGCGCCACAAAAAACAATACCAATTATTTCATACAAAATTAAAATCTCCATCAAAATACAAACCAATAACAACGCACTGCTCACACGAACATAACGATGAAAATTACATAAAATTCCTACCCACAATAACACTACTCTGCGCAGACACAATGTTACTGTACCGAAATCGTGATCTCCAGAAGACCCGCAACAACAACAACAGCCATTCAAAGCGGTTTAATCCTAGCCTGCGATACCGCCTGCCATACCGCCACTGACTAGCGTTGACGTGACGTCATAGTGACGTTGTTGTGACGTATTCGCTGTCGAGTTGCCAACATAATCATGTTACTAACGGGACTGCAGGGAAAGTAGGGGTTTTCGGGCGGGGAGAAATCATAGCAACAAAATTTTTTCGTATGGTATTAAAATTCTATATAGTGGAATCGCCTTCTAGGATTAAACCCACCCACTAAATTCTATATCGCGATACCGGTTGCGGGGAGAAATCACAGCAACAAAATTTTTTCTTATCGTATTAAAATTCTATATAGTGGAATCGCCTTCTAGGATTAAACCCACCCACTAAATTCTCTATCGCGATACCGGTTGCGGGGAGAAATCACAGCAACAAAATTTTTTCTTATGGTATTAAAATTCTATATAGTGGAATCGCCTTCTAGGATTAAACCCACCCACTAAATTCTATATCGCGATACCGGTTGCGGGGAGAAATCACAGCAACAAAATTTCTTCTTATGGTATTAAAATTCTATATAGTGGAATCGCCTTCTAGGATTAAACCCACCCACTAAATTCTATACCGCGATACCGGTTGCGCGAATAAAATCAGTTTCGTATGTTATACGAAACGGCTCATTTTTTCCCGGTGATATAGAATTCACTGCAACTGGTATCGCGATTTAGAATTTAGTGAGTGGATTTAATCCTAGACGGCGATTCCGCTATAAAGAGTTTTCAAACTATACGAAAAAAATTATCTTTTCGTTGCTTTAATTTCTCATATCGCGATATAAAAGGTTTCGCGATATAGAATTTAGTGGGTGGGTTTAATCCTAGACGGCGATTCCGAATCATACGAAAAAAATTATCTTTTCGTTGCTTTGATTTCTCCCATCGCGATATAAAAGGTATCGCGATATAGAATTTAGTGGGTGGGTTTAATCCTAGATGGCGATTCCACTGTATAGAATTTTAATACGATAAGAAAAAATTTTGTTGCTGTGATTTCTCCCCGCAACCGGTATCGCGATATAGAATTTAGTGGGTGGGTTTAATCCTAGAAGGCGATTCCACTATATAGAATTTTAATACCATACGAAAAAATTTTGTTGCTATGATTTCTCCCCGCCCGAAAACCCCTACTTTCCCTGCAGTCCCGTTAGTAACATGATTATGTTGGTAACTCGACAGCGAATACGTCACAACAACGTCACTATGACGTCACGTCAACGCCAGTCAGTGGCGGTATCGCAGGCTAGGATTTACCCTTCAAAGCTTCGCGCAGGATACACACGTCATGTATTCCGAGTGGTGATGTCAGTACTCCGTGCAGACACAATGTTACTGTACCAGAATCACGATCTCCAGTAGACCCGACAAAAACCATGGGAATGGAATGTAAATAATCATTACGAGAATACTCGAAGTATCCTCTCCAAAAGGTCACATACTTTCCAGAAAAAAAAAAAATATCAGTCTAAAAAGGACTAAAACCAATCATGGCAAATATGCTTACTTGATATGTACAAATGTAATATATCACAAACTGGGTCTATTGGAGATCACGATTCCGTAACAACATTAAATAATATCGTTGTAATATTGCTGCAGTCAGTAGCAAAACGTATGATTTGCAAGCAACAATTCCGTTGTACAGCCAGTACAATTATTTTCAAACAGAAATTATGTTGTAATGCAGCCTGGACCAGCATGAAACAGTTAAATGTACTTTGGAAAGAATTTCTAGCGGTGTCTTGCATTTGACCACTGCAGTATTATGATGTCAACAGCAGGCGGAATCGCGATCTCCACTAAACCCCACAAAGTCAGGTGGGGTAAGGTTGAGATGCAGTCTGGACCATAAGAATAAATTTGTCAAAGCCAAACTCCATGATGAATTCTTATGTAACTAGACGAGACTATTGAAGAATAAAATTGTTGAAAATCCTACTTCTCAAGATATCATTTCTCAAAACTGAGGTGGTAGGTTGAAAGGTTCAAGTTTACTTCGTGATACACAGCATCACTAACTTAAGATGATTGTATCAATGCGAGTGTGATTGAGGCTTCACTTTCGATTTATCTCTCAGAGTTATATACGAATTCATCATCAAATTACGGAGCATCGGTTATGAAACCGCTGCCATAATTAAGTGTTAAGTAATGACAAGATGCTCATGAAAACAACATTAATTAAAAATACTACAATCCTTATTAAAAATACTACAATCCTTATTATGCTGTGTCACGTCATCTTAACCTTACGAGAATATTCCCCAGTAATACTGGGTTCAAGTTTACGTCGCGATACACGACGTTGCTAACTTAGGATAAAATGATTGTATCAATGCGCGTGTGATTGAGGCTTTGAATTTGTAGCGCCAATATTAGCGGAGATTGTGGTTAGGTTGAAATTCAGCCTGGACCATAGTGAAAACTGAATCTTATTGTCACACCAAATGACAAGAGGAATTTAGTTATCAGTTATTTAAGCAACTTTCATAAGCACTATGCCATGTTGTGCCGTCATGCATCGCGACGTAAACTACTCCCTAATACTGCTGCTTAAAAATTAAAACTTTCGTACACGCAAGAATTCATTACCTGTGTCCAGAACTTATTATTTTTGCTTAATAAAAATACATCAGCAAAATTAGTTTGATAAAGGTTAAACTATAGCAAGCAATACCACAACTGTAGGCCCTACAATGCATAAAAAGTTACTCATAATGTATTTAATGAAACTTTTCAGCTCATTGACCTATCAAAGCCGGCGGCTCCAAATGCAAATAAATTTTGTTTATCAGGTGGCAAAAGATTTATTAGTCCAACGCTACTGCAATTTCCGCGGTCTCATTGCATACACTTTTAGCGAATGTTCAACGACTTAATATGCTCCGAAAACATTCAATGCAAACTTGGGTCTTAAAATGGAGAAGCAAATACTGGAATGCAACATTATTATTAAAATGACCTTGAGCGGAGTAATATTCACAGAGTTAAAAACAAACAGAAGTAAAACACATTCCAAACTAATAAAAGAAAATTCAAATGGGTATAAGTTCACTAAGCCAATTTCACGCACGTTTATTTTTTTAAAGAACATGATTATTGCTAGAATTACAATGCGTTTGCATCGCTACGGCCTCAAGTACAAGCCTTAAAATAAGTGACTTCCTATCATTAAAACCACGGTATACAAAGACGTTAACAGCATTTTTAAAAGCATCTAATCCTTAGGTTAGCTTATTTAAACGAATGTATTGTGTAGTGCATTTTTTCCCATAGTTGATAGAGGCCTAAAATGACGCAACACCAGCACTTTTATCAATTTCCACAAAGAATACAGGGTAGCTGTAAAATAAGAATGGAGAAAGGACTTGTGGTAATCGCATCAAATTTACCACCACAGGAACGTATGTAGTAAATTTGAAGCGAATACCACAAATCCTTCTTTCTCCATTCTTATTTTACAGCTACCGAATACAGTTTTAGAAAAGGCACTTTAAAACACAATATAATAATAAACGTACGTAGTTATTCCCACAAAAACGTAAACAAAGCAAAGCTGTCACAGTTGGTAAATTCTTCGTAATCACAGCAGTACGTCGTACACGCAGCTGAACAAATGTTGTTACAGCTTCAATCACATTATTTTTTCAAATTGACGTTGAACCCTAAAACACTAATTAATTAGTAGTCCCGGTATTTTCAACCACTTTAAACATTTTCCGCGCTCCCACTGTCCATCCACGATTCCAATTACACTTCGGGTATACTCGGTTCTGCGCATGACGTCACGGCAGCAGTCGTGAAGAGATTACACCAATAGCGACACGGCTTACGATCACATGGTGACCGTAGACCAATGGCAGGGCTGAATTCTCATTAATAGTCGGAAATTTCTGACAAGCGTAGAAAAACTTTTCATCAACAGCCGCCATTTTGAGTTACTGGGACCGTGTGGAAATTTGGATATTATTCTTCAAATTACCGTAATTTTACTTCTTATAATGACTATTTCTTAGCTTGACTGGTGACTGAAAGTGTTTTGTGATACCGTGTTCAGTGATCGTTTGTGGAAGACGCGTGATAACGAAAAATTGTGGGTGATTTACTTTTGGATCATTGTGCAGTTCCGTCGGAAGATGGAGAGAGGGACTGTGTAGGCTCATCCGCCAATTTGGGGCTTCATTAAGCTCAATAGTTGACTTTGGATCATTAATATGTGCCTTGAGGGATGCAGTGGTCATCGAACTACTCATGTAACATTCCAAAGGCTTCATTTATGTTGTCAAGAACAAGCAGAAGCATGTGTAGCAGATACAAATTCCATTAAATACGATTCAGTCTAGGGTAGTAGGCACGGCTTGGTAAACAGGGAGATATGGCCGATCATCTCGTCGACGGGCCGCCAAACAAGCGGCAGAAATTGGTTGAATCTTTTCCTGGGGCCTCGGACTCATCTGGTATGTTTTTATTCCGCTTTTAGGTGTAGTAATTAATAAAAATTGCTTTATTTTTTATAAAATCGGACATTTGCATATATCCATAATAGTTTGTTTGACATGATTGCAGGTATTTGTTTTTTATTACGACAGCGTGATTTCTTACAAACAGCCTCTTATGAGATATAATTTGCATAAAGAGACGTTCGTTTACATTTGAGTCGGACCTTTTACAAGTTTAAAAGTCCTGAAATTGTGTTCCGTGACATTGTAAAAAATGAAGTGACAGTTCCATTGTCGACTAAGCCAATGAATTTTTTTACTGATTTAATTTGAAATTAATGTTTAGGCATACCCTTATGCGTCTGATAGTTTATTTTCATTCATATTTGTTGTCACTAGCATTGAATTTTCTGTCAGCGTAGGTCATTGCTATTGGATGTTTGTTGGTAAACAATGCGTTTTGACATTAACTTGCCATACTGCTATGATCATTAGGTTCAAGATTAAAGGCAATGGTAAGGCGGCTGCTTTGTATGTGTGACTTAACCTCAAAATTTCTATTGGTTAGGTTTTTATTTTTTGCGAATAAGATGGATTTTTTTTTTTTTCTTTTGCCCGTTTCCCAGTTATATTAGCATGCCAGATGAAGGCAATATTTATTAACAGCATGTTGCAGCATGTGCATGAATGCTTTTTTTATAGTTTTATTTATGAATATTAGTGGTGGTTTTGCCTTGCATATTGTGCTGAATCTTGTAATATAATTATCATGTTTCAAATCTTGGCAGTATTTGTTAGTAGCTCAAAAGTTACAAGATTTTACATTAAGTTATGATAATTTCCTTCATAGTTTTGTTTGATGTTTTAATTACCCTTCTTTTAAGTGATAAAAGCATAATTTGTCATATCCCTATGTCCTCCCCATTTCGTTTCTGTTTACAGTTGTTTTATTCTTTCATATCCCAATTCTCAATGCAGGATTCTGTTAGGAAAATGACATTTAGCTTAACCAACAACAAATTCTTCTTTCTGTATCCATGGAAAAGGCTTGATGTGTCCCAGGAAACTGTGAATCCGAACAAAATGGGGAATTCATTTGAAAAGAAACTTTTTGTTTGCCCTTTTATGATCTCTCTTAATCTTTGACCTGCCATCCAATTCCACAGTACCGTTGGCGCCTTTAATGATGCGTCATGCTTACAACTTCGGCTTGGCTACATCTCTGGGAAACAATGGTGGCGGGGGAAAACAGCAACAACAACTGCAACAGCAATGGAACTCGCAGAAGAGAAGTAATAACTATAATACACCCACCTCATCTGTAACATTCCTAATTTTAACTAGCCTAATTAGGTGGAGGATGGCTAATAATATTTCCTGATTAGCTGTTACTAAACATGGTTGTGGTAGCCTCAGAACTAAATTAAATAATTTGATAATTCTTACACTGTTTTAATACTGATACTTATGTTGTGATTTCCATCATTATATCGGAGCTTTTATTAAAAGTTGCATAATGATGATTATATACTTAAACCTTTCATTTGTGTTCAATAAAATCAACAATATTATGTGAAGATAAAGTTGTGAAATTTTTAGTTTGTGTCGATAGCTCTCTGCGCCTTTTATTAGTCTTGTAATTGAATTATCAGAGGAAATATCAATAATCAACACTTAATTTTTTCATTAGTTTAGAGCAGAAAAGGCTGATGGCTGGGAGCAGAGATTAACTAGACATGATATGTAGAGAAGAAATCTTTTTTTACCTTAATTGTGAAATCTTCGTGGTTGCAGGCTGGTACTTTTATTTTGTACTTGATATTGATTTTTTGTCATATGCTGATAGTTTGGCTGAGTGATTTTTGTTTTGCATCTGCTAGTCTGATTCAGATTTTTTTTTTTTTTTCATTTGTCAGTATTAATTTTGCTATTAAATGGCCTAGAGCTAATAGGGCTTTGAACACTCCTACCATGGTGACGGTCTATTGGTTTGTAGGCTTTTGTTTTCACAGCATATTTCAAAAGTTTACTTACCTTCTTATCTGTACCTTTTTTTAAATATTGTATTCATATTGCTTGATTATTCACTTTATTTGGTAGATGGGGGCTGTTTTTATGCTAATTTGTTTGTCAATTTTCAGTTCTGTGTAGGTTTATCTTTGTATTTTTTTTTTTATCCTATATAAGTCATTTAATTCAGGGACACCTCATAAGTTTTTTTTGTAATTTAAATGCAGCCATTAGATGAAACAAATTTGAATGTCAAGTAAAATGGTTTTACTCCATATTATCAGGTACCTAAATAGATTTGGAATAGTTTCTGTATGTTGAAATTTAGGGTCTACTGAAGATTGCGGTTCCGCTACAGCAACATTCAGTAATAATATAACTGCTGTAGGCAATCATCATTATTTTCAAGCAGAAATTGGACAAGAAAGAAACTGTTAAATGTAATTCCGGAAGTATTCCTAGCAGTCTTGCATGTAACCACAGCAGTATTATGATGCTATTTCCTAGGTGGAATCGTGATCTCCAGAAATCCCAAAAGTTACATTAGGTGCTCTTTTGTCTGATCAGTAAAAGTCAGAATTTTTCATAAAGTTATATGTCCATACACTTTTTTTTTTTTTTTTTTTTTTAAACATTTTGACTACAGAATTGGAAATTCTTGTCATATAGTGACAGATAGTGAATTATTGTTGTTTACAGGAGATTTTTGTTTCATGCTTATAGTGTTGGGACAAAAATATCGGATGAACTTCATTGCCATATATAACTTTGTTGTCTTCATTTTATGTTTACAGTTAGCTGAAAAATAAAAAGTTTCATTTGTAAGGAAATTTAAGGGTCCCCTGTTCTGCAGAATTTAGTTTTATATGCATTATCAACTTTCAAATAATTTTTTTTTATCTTTTGGAATATTCATCTTCAAAGTTTGTCTGGTTGAACACAATGTAGTTGACATAATGAAAAATTTGGGGCTGTAATTGTCAAACATGCATTGCAAATGTTCTATATGAATTAGAGCTTGGCTTAAGAAATCATGATCTTTGTCTTCTGTGTTCTTGTGTTAAAGATTTTCTTCAATGCTGATAAACTCAAGTTTCTTTAACTCAAATCTTGTTGCAAATGGTGTAATACATACTAAACATTGTTCTTTTTCACATTGTACCCATTTTAAGGGATATTGTTTTCATGCCTTGCTTTTTGATAATTCCAAGCATTCATCTATGTTTTATTTCATGGTGAATATTTGCTTACGATAACTTGTTTCCACATTAGTGTAAGAAAGGTTCAGTTACAGTGCTTGTATGCTTAAGATCGGTCACTTTACATACAATACTTTTTAAGCATAACTGGGGCTTAAAGTGCCAGTTTACTCCCATACATTAATGTACATGGGTGTCTTAGTAGATGGAGTTCATCATCTTCAGTTTTCTTCCCTCGGGCAGGTTTTCACTTCTATCTTCTGCCTTTCTCTTAAGGTCCATAGAGTTGTCGTCTTCCTTGATGTTGTCTATAATTTTGTACCTCCTTCTTCCTCTTATTCTCCTCCCACAAACTAGACCTTCCAAGGCATCTTTTATCAGGCACTCCCCTCTCAACAGGTGTCCCAACCAGTTCTTTTTTCTGTCTTTTTATTACTTGATGTATTTTTCTCCTTTCACTAACCCTGTACAGCACTTCAACATTACTTATTTTATCCACCCAGCTTATCCACCACTCCATCCACATCTCAAATGCTTCTAACCGCTTTTCATCCTCTTGTCTTAGTGTCCACGTCTCCACCCCATAAAGAACCACACTCCATACAAACATTTGCCGAGTCTTTTCCTGAGTATTTTGTCTATTTTTCCAGTTAGTTTCCCCTTTTTCCTATTAAATGCTTCCTTCGCTATGGCAATGCGTGTTTTAATCTCTTGGTGGCATCCCAAATCTTCGGTGATCGTACTTCCAGGATATTTGAACGATCTTACTTCCCTGATATCAGCTCTTCCTAACTTAATATTTATTATTTTCCTTCCTTTTCCAATCACCATATTCTAAGTTTTTGCTGTATTTATTTTCATTCCAAAGCTTTGTCTAGATCTTTCAGCATTCTGTTTAGAGTTTGTTCGCTTTCTGGGGAGATGGGGTTGCTAGATAATATATAAACAAAAACAAGTGTTCCTGATAGTTTTTTGTTTTGTTTTTTGTTTCAGTGACGCTAAATATAAAATGCAAATTAAATGTACTTATGATTTGGCTAGTTAAAACATTGTATTTATGTTCATTTTGTTCAACAGAGTGTCATTTTAGTGTGGAAATTACACCATGTACATTTTACACACATTGATAACATTTTTAAATCGTCTTGGTTCTAAAGAAGTTTCTCAATCTATTTTTTGTGTAATCATTTTAGATAGAATATCATGTTTTCACACTATTGTTTTTATTTGTATTTTACAGGTTTTTTTTTTTATCAGTCTTGGTTTTTGTTTTTCTCCTGTTTTCCATTGTATTTCCTGGACGCCTTATTTAGGTGCTCTTGCCTTAAGTCCCCGCTCACACCACATTTACATTACTCCATTCATAGTTGTTTGGTGCCATAGTATTTCAGACATTAGGTACCATTTGTATTTATGTACTTATAATTAATAATTACTAAAATGTTTGATTTGGGACCTTCTGTATAAAAGGTTGCTTGTGTGGAAGTCAGATGTCAGATTTTACTGTGTTTGTTTTGTGTTGAATGTTTCTTTCCCTCTTATATCCAAACTGATATTTAAGTTTGCTATTTCTGCATGTATTTTTTTCACTTAATCGTTAGCTAGTGATGATTTTCGTATTTTTTTTTGTTTCAAATAAAAGAATAAAGTTTTTTCTGGCATTGAGTATTATAACGCTCACGGCTAACAAGATGAGTAAACACAGTATTTCCAAATGATATTTTGGCTATCTGGAGAATTCAATCACTGAAAAGTCATTTGGAGACACTGTTTTAGAGAGCATTATATTAATAGTGTTCCAAATTTTGTTTACCTCTTTTGTGCTATTTGTATGCAGAAGTGGATATTTTTTTGTTGCTGTTGCCCACCTCCCTTCTTTTTTAAATGCAGGGAATATTTGATCTTTCCTTGCAGTTGTTTTCTTGGCAAAATATACTTTGAAAACAAAATATTAAATGCGTATTCAAAGAAAAGTTTCAAATTCTTCAGCATTGTGAATATTTATGAAAGTGGCTAGCAGTTGTGAAACAAAAGAAACATTGCAAGAGCAAAGAGTTTCTCAGTGATAGTTGTTGAAAATAAGAATGGAGATGTTTTTCCTGAAAGTCCCAGGATTTTGACTAGATTGAGATTTTTTAAAATCGGAACATACATTAGTGATCAGCCTTTATAGTTTTAGTATTGACAGAAATAAGACTTTTCAATTTTTTATTTATTTCTTAAGATTTGGTTTGATCAGCTAGTTAAACTGCTCTCATAAAGCAAAAATAAATGATACATCTTAAGTTTTTTGGTATTGCATAACCTTTACACAGAATTGTTTGCTGTTGTTTAATTGTTATCGGATCCCAAAATTCCTGTAGAAATATTTTCAAATTGTTTGACTGCTCCTGTAAAACATTTAACTGCACAGTTGCAATATAAATATCTGTCACTGTATATTAGTGATATATTTTATTACACATTTTTTTATCATCTGTCTCTCCATCTATGTATGGATCAAATTTCTTATTGATTGTTTAAAGTTATATACTAGGAAATCAAAAGCATTTTTTAGGTATAATAATTTTTTGTTATTTAATCTGAAACGCTTTGACGTCAGAATGGTAAACAGTATAGGCTACAAAATTATAATATACTAAGGAACTATGGTTATACCAGTTGATAGTGTTCAACTATATTCAGCCACTGTACTTGTTGAGTAAATTTAAAACAGTTTTTAGTAGATGCAGACAAGAAATGTCACCACTAATTATGGCGCTATTGCGCCACCAGGTAGTAAGTGATTTCTCATTTCTATGTCAATATTTAAATTTCCTGGGAAGTATTTCTGGTTTATTTCTAGATGGGGATACCGCTGCCTCGCGACTGTTAACGTGACGGCATCGTGACGTCGTGTTCACGTACAGTCATCAGTGTAAAACATATATTTACGCTCGGTCACAATAATTTAAAGCTGTACAATATCAACATAAACTGATATCCCAAAGGCGGATCAGATGCAGGCGGCCGCTGGTAAGCGGCTGCAGATGTCCGATAACACAACCAAATGTTCAATGTTTGAGGTGAAGCTCGCATTTCATCAGAGAAATATTAGAAAATATTGCTATCTTCGCGGGTTCAATGCCGGATGATGATGAAATGCGAGCTTCACCTGAAACATTGAACATCTGGTTGTGTTATCGGACATCTGCGGCCGCTTACCA
The DNA here is from genome assembly GCA_031002005.1 of Vandiemenella viatica. Lineage (NCBI taxonomy): Eukaryota > Metazoa > Arthropoda > Insecta > Orthoptera > Morabidae > Vandiemenella > Vandiemenella viatica. The sequence goes on along the minus strand of CM061920.1, from coordinate 312,433,433 downwards.
GTGGCCGCCTGCATCTGATCCACATTCGGGATATCAGTTTATGTTGATATTGTACAGCTTTAAATTATTGTGACCGCGACGTCACGTTAACAGTCGCGAGGCAGCGGTATCCCCATCTAGAATTAAACCGTATTTCTTCCATTTCCTTTTCTATTAATAAATAAAACAAGTTAGTTTTCTTTTTGCATTTTACATGCTCATGTTTTTCTATGGTATTCACAACCCTCAGATAATTCTAACATTTAACTGTAAAAGTTGCTATTGGGTTCTTAACCTCTTATAACAAACTGATCCATTGTGTACATTGTATAAAAAGTTTCTGGTTTCTTCACACAAAAATTAATGCACTTATCGTTTTATCCATAGTCCTATCTTCGTTAAAAGTATGTTCATATAATAATATTGTTTCTCAATTGCCAGAGCATTTTTGCAATTCCATTCTTCATCTAAGCGAATTCTTTTTCAGTAATTATATTATGAAACGGGTATTTAATTCCGTAGAACGAGTATTTTAGCTTTCCGCCTAATAACTTGTGACTTAAATTGGGAACTGAAGGGAAAAAAGGGGGGGGGGAAACAACTGTTAGTCAGAAACATTTGCTGTCAGAGCGAAGGATCTAAATTATTAATCTATAATATAAAAATGAATCGCAAAATGTGTTGGTAAGCGCATAACTCGAGAACGGCTCGACCAATTCGGTTAATTCTTTTTTTATATATTTTCGTTATGGCACTGGGAAGGTTCTTATGGAGAGATAAAACGTAAAAATTAGAAGGAAAATAGTAAAAACCACACTTTTCTTTTCCGTCAATCAAAACAAAACAAAGGCGCGTTAGGATTATTATGACTTCATAGGCTCCATGGATATTAATGTATGTCTGCGTGTGATCAGCAAAAATAATGTCACTGACGTACGTGTTATCATTATTTCCTCTGTGCGTGGCATTTTCTTGGATGCTTTTAAATTTTCGCTTCTCTCGAAAACCAATTGTGTGTTTATTTGTTCAGTGTGTTTATATGTAGACCCATGCCGCCTACCACGAAAGTTTTGACTATGAAAATAGAATGGATCAGTTTAGAATGAAGCAATACTAAGAATACCTAAAAAGCAAAATCGATTACTGATATTTCAGTTGAGAAGCGATATGCATTATCGTCTGACGATCGATCCACACTTATCCTTTTATTTTAAGAATGCAATGTTCTGGTAATGGGTTCCATTCGTTTTAAATTATGTTCAGGTAGAATTCACGATGATTGAATTGGCTGCAAGTAAAAATACTTTCTGTTCTGGTAAGCCTTGTGGTGATGGGTTCCATTCGTTTTAAATTATGTTCAGGTTGAATTCACGATGATTGAATTGGCTGCAAGTAAAAATACTTTCTTACTTTTAAAATCTATATAAACAAAAATGAATCACCAAATGTGTTGCTATGCGCAAAACTTGAGAATGGCTCGACCAATTCGGCTAATTTTTTTCATATTTTTGTTAATTCACAATGAAGGTTTTTATGGAGAGAAAAAATGTAAAAATTGCGAGGAAAATAGTAAAATTCAACACTTTTCTTTTTCCATACAAACCAGTCAATAAAAACAAAACAAAGGCACATTAGGATTATCTCTGGTATGCCTTCAAGTTGATTAGACTGTATGGATGGATATTAGTCTATGCCTGCCCAGAATAAAGTTCGAAGGAAAAAAAGGGTTTGCGTGCCATCAACGAAAATAATATTACTGCCAGTCAATCATAACAAAACAAAGGCGCTTTATGATTATCTTTGAAATTACAAAATGATCGATCTGAAGAAATGTTTTTAAAACAATTAATTGGCATTGGTAATGACAAAATCTCTGTAGACGTTTTGACTGGCTGCATTACATTTCCTGTCAATTTTTTGGTTGAACGAACGAGCTATATTATAGAGACAAAAACATGGATGTAAATGAAATTGCCGGTGAATTAAGGACATACAAATCAGTTGATTGTGCAACTAACCAAGATGATGTCGTCAACTATCCACCAGAATTTTTGAACTCACTGGATTTGCCAGGATTGCTGCCTCATAATCTTCAATTAAAAGTAGGATCGATGGTCATAATATTGCGAAATATCAACCAACTGCGTCTTTGTAATGGCAAACGGCTAGCAGTGAAAAAATTACTGAACAATGTGATCGAAGCAACCATTCCAAGGGGAAAATATGAGGGAGAAGATGTGTTGATACCTCGCATCCCAATTGTACCAACTGACGTACCATTTGAATTTAAACTACTACAATTTCCAATGCTGCTTGCTTTCGCTATGACCATAAATAAGTCCCAGGGTGAGTCGTTGAGTGTTTGCGACGATAATCTTGAAAACCCATGCTTCTCTCATGGACAGTTGTATGTTGCCTGCTCCCGCGTTGGAAAACCGTCAGTTTTATTTGTTTACGCGCCAGGTAACCAAACAAAAAATATCGTGTACCATAAAGCATTACAATAAAAATATAATCACATTATTACTAACGTCATGCAGTGTATGAAATAGAAATCATATTTTTGTAAGTAATCGTTGTTAATTATTGAGACATTAAATCAATAAATAAAGTGATCACTCTGTAATACGTTTTATTTATTTTTTCTATTGGACTACGATAGGACAATAACATTTGACAGAAAGAAATCTGTCGGGGCAGCTAGTTAAATGATAAATATGAATTTCATTGGCAGCATTTTCTATTTTTCTTGAACACACAATTTCTGTTACAGACAATGTATCTGTATTCACATACCATTGCATTTGTTTTTTTTTTCTGTTTAACAATATTAATGCTTTGTTAGTTTTTAGACATATTTATCTTCTGAAAGACATTTTAATGGATAAATTTGAGCAATAATTGGTCCTACATAGATAATGTATCATTCAGCATCACCTTTCAACTTGAACATTTGTTTTTCAAGGCCGACTAAGTTTCTCAAATTAATATAGAACAGTGTGCACTAAGTGTATTTTATGTGTGTGTGTGTGTGTGTAATACGTAGTTAATGGGTGGAGATTGGGGACTGTCCTGTCAATTCGCCTTGACGGTTGCGGAAAGTCGTGTAAAAACTGCAAATTTAGGTCAGCTGGTACGTGGGGACCAGAACTCTATACTCTCCCGTGATACTGCTCTGATTCAGTGTGGAGTGCTCCAATGCTCGTAGCCACATTGGTGGGTCTGCTGGTTATTATTTGCTCTAAAAGAGTGGTCTGATAGCTCAGTGGGTAGTGTTCCCGCTTTGACTCTCCCCGGTTGTTGATTTAAATATGGCCCTTGCAGGAAGCTTCAGCCAAGGCTGCATATTAAATTTTTCCTGTTATTATTTTAAAGGAATTAATGTATTGAAAAATTGTTTCGATTTCAAGGTGCTCATTTTATATTGTTAAGTTCTTGATCTGGCATTTATTAAACAGTATGTCTGCTCCAAAGTAGTTTTTGGTTTGGATTTGTAAAGCAAATAATGTTGAATAATACGATAATAAAAGAAATTATTAGTCAAGATATGGTATTGAAGAATTGCATGAAATTATTCAAACACAAGGAATGACACTGTTGCAGATTCATAAATTTGTGAGCTTTCTGTTGCATCAGAATGTCTCTTTCTTTACTCCAAGCTGACTCTGTATTTTAGTTCTTTCAGTTGGAAATGGGGGTTGGAATGTCGCATTTCTTATAAGCATTTGCTTGGTATTACTTATTAAGAAATACGCCGTGTTGTATTTAAGAATGTACTTCTATTTATATTATTTCGGAAGATATCTTTTGTGCAGTTTAATCAAATAATTAGTTTGTTAGTCCTTTTCTCCACAATATGAATCACAACTTTTATTTTAAGTTAAATACATTCATTAAATACATTATCGAACTTTTCCTAACAAGCTCTCCTTAGCTGCTGCTAAGTAATCTCTCCCTCTCTGTGTGTTTCTCTCGTTGCTATGGAAACTTCTCTAAGAGTACTAACTGGCCCGTGGCAAGGAACGCCTACCTCAAGGATGTTATTACTATCGGTTATGCTTAGTGTTGCAAACTGAAAAAAAAAAAAAATGTTTTTTTTTCAACTTTTTGAAAAAAAACATGAAAAAATAACCTAGCACCCGTGTTTTTTTTCTAAATTTTGTTTTTTTTTCAGAAAATAATATATTTAATAAATTATAGTTTTATTTAAGGAACTTCCATTTTACAAGTGTGTTTTAAGTCTTACTGAATCATATAATGTCTAACATAATGATTCATAAGTGTATCTATATAGGTAACATAATTTTATTCATCCTCTATGTCAGTACCACATTCACTAGTATCAGTAATACCAACACTAGTTCGGTCGGTGTCGGAATTTTCTGTCTCTTCTTCTGTCTCCTCTAACTTCAGAAATAGTTAAATTTTCTTTTACTGGTTGTTCTTATATTGTACGCAAAAGATTTTCAGATTGAAATTTTAAATTGTGAGCAAAGTACACACTGTGCATAAAGACTGCGCCAATAGTTCTGTATTACGGTCTTTTAAGTTTGAATTAAAATCGATTATCATACAAAATAGGAGCTTTATTTCCTTTCAATCGTTTGTTTACACCAACGGTTGCAAGGAAACGATTCATAATTAGGGACCGTGCACAAATTACGTGGCTCGGTCCAGAGGGAGGAGGGGTTAGCTGGAAGGCTACTCTGGGCTACGTAAGGAGAGGGGGGGGGGGGGTTCCGAGACAGGCCACGTAACTTTCCTTTCGTAACATTTTTCACAGTTAAAATGAGGAACTGATCTCACAACAGCATGTGAGTGAGTATTTATTTCCCTCAGTTAATTAAACCCGTATGTAATTTACAATAGTCTGACAAGAGAAAATAGTACAAAATGTCTTCTGGAATCAAAACGGAAGAAAGCTATATGCTTCGTGAATCGGGGGGGGGGGGGGGGAGGCAAAAGCCACGTAGGGCTACGTGGGGGTTCACAGGAGGCCAAAATGAAGCTATGTGGTTTATGCACGCTCCCTTACTGACAATTTAATGAGTCAGTACCACTATACTCTGAGAGTTAACAAGTATACGAATATAAGGAAAGTCCAATAAGGCAAAAAACCGTGGATAAATTTTAAATTCCTAATTTTTTCAAAGATCTATAGTTAATTTTTTAGGGCTGGCAGCACTATTTCAAATAGCAAGTATCAATCCAAACAATGGGGAATGGGGATTCCTTCTCGCGCAACCTAGTCTCTTCGGGAAATCCCCGTTCTTAAAGAAAATTTCAGTCAATTTAGTCAATATTTCAATTTTTTTTTCCTACTGAACCAGAAAAATATAGTAGATTTTAAACTAAGATAAGTACTTAGAATAAACTCTAAAACAGTCATTTTAAACGATAACTGCCTTACAAATTTGAGATTTAGTAGTTGTGAAAAAAAACGTGTTCCTGAAAAAAAACATGTTTTTTTTTCAAAGTTTTTTTTCATGTTTTTTTTCAAGCCAGAAAAAAAACCGTTTTTTTACAACACTAGTTATGCTACAGCCCCCCCCAAGTTTACCATACCATTTGACATCCATACCATTATAAATGGTTATGGTAAACTTTCCTGTAATTGTTTTAGGTAAGGAGAGCTTATATTTTACATTTGGCTAATAACCCATTTTTTTACATATCACGAGTACCGATGTCTTGAGGAAACTTTCCCTGGTGGTTTTCCATAAGCCGTTACTGGTTGGAACGTCCTATAGTCTGTAACACACATTTCGACAAGTTACTGTCCTTATCACTTAAAAACCAAAATTACAATAGGAATATTACACTACAGAATTGTTTTTAATAACATCATCTTTAACTGTCATGGCCTCCGCCTGTTTACCAAGCATACCATTAAAATAATTTAAAAATCACTTAAAACCAAAATTACAATAGGAATATTATACTACAGAATTGTTTTTAATAACATCATCTTTAACTGTCATGGCCTCCGCCTGTTTACCAAGCATACCATTCAAATAATTTAAAAATTCCATTACCTGCCCTTGGTACATTATATTCTTCATAAGACCGATCCTTTTGAACCATTTTACTGTTGTATAACCGGCAACATTATTTAAATCACATATTTTATCCCTGGACCAGTACAATCCACCCTCGCTAATACGACTGGGACACCATTGTTTCTTGCTAATCTAGCATCACCATCACAACTTCATTTTTATTTTATTTCTTCAATACATTACTTTATATTCTCTCATAAGTAATAACTTTCTCTCCATTTTACTTCATCTTGAATATATTCACATATAGGTTATGAGATGTAACAACAAAGTCATTTGAAGGTTCTACCTGGACCTCAGCTATGCCTGTGTTAACCAAATCCCGAACCTTTCGGTATCATTTAAAGGCAATGCCTAGATAGTGGCCTTATTTACAGGAACTGAGTCCTGACTGTGCTGTTGTACCCTCTCTATATGATATTCTACTTCTTAATTCATTACACATTTATTCTATCATAGTAATACCTCGTTTCTTCTCCACTCATTCTATTCATTCTAATGCTCCGGTATACCTTACAAACTATATATTTACAAAAAGAAAGTCTTAATAGACAATAAACTTTTATGTAATGGTATGCTGTGGTAACAGCCGAAGACTGCACATCTGATCGAGATCATCAATATTGGTAATTGACAGCTTCCACTTAATGGTTATAAACTTTTACTATCATTACAGTTGAATTGTGCTCAGCCACAACAATCAGTACTATTTACAAGTGTTTTGTGGCACTGAATAATAATAATAATATGCTAACTATAACTTAATAATAATAGGAAATTCCAATATGATGGAGTTTATCTTTACACACCTGTGACTTGCACTAGTGTTAAAGCTTTTCATTCATCTTAAACTAAGTCATCATTTTCTGAGTTGTACATTCAATGTCCTGATTGAATTTGTACACAGGATGAGGCAGTAAGCATAGCTTACTCCTCTACAAAAAAGAAAACCTTTTTTTCTATATTTCCAGTTCACCTTTTCCCAGTTATTCATACAAAGCAACTTTCTGTTTACCATTAATCTTACTTTGCCAGAACAATAACATGGCAAACCAACTTCAAAAATATGTAAAGAACTCTGAAAATGTTCAACACCATTATTCTGTAACTGTTTTGATTCATATTCACAAACATAATTCTCCCCAACAATGGAAAAAATGTCACAGTTTACTTCCTTCAAAATCATCAAACTCCATAATCCATCTACCTTCAAAGTCTCTTCCATCTCTTTTACCAGATTAAAGCCACCTGTTCCTTTAATGTCTCTGATATCAAACATTTTTATAGACTTACAACCCTTTTCTACTGATTCATCTGTCTTCGTGTAAGTTTCCACCTGGTTACTTTCATGCTTAAACCCATCTTTTAAGTGAAACCCTTCTTTAATAATTTGTCTATCCTTGACATGATTTACATCACCATTAATTGTAACATTACTCATCTCATATTTTTCCCTTACAGTATTAGGCCTACTATCATTGCTTTCAATTGTATTACCTAATGATTCACACTGAATTGCATTCGTACTTTGTTCAAACCCTCTAATTACTAGACTCTCATTTACTCTTGTATACTGTTCAATTGCCCAGATTTTCTCTTCTGAACTCTTCACCTTAAATGTCAACTCCTCAATGGCTAAATCAGTGTTGTCAGTTTGTGTCTTGATAATGTCAATTTCGTCATTCAATTCACCTATATATTTTTCACACATCGCAACCTCCTTTGTAATGCTGTCAAGTTGATTGCTAACAGTTTGGAACTGCAAACTGAAATTATTGCATAAGCCCTCATGAGATTTAGTAAAGTGTTCCGACAACTCTCTTTTCTGTTCAACCAGTGCATTTTGAAATTGTTCAACCAGTGCCTTTTGAGATTGTTCAGACTGTTCAACCAGTGCCTTTTGAGATTGTAAAAACAAACTGAACATAAACTGTTTTAAGTCTGAAATCGTGTCTGAAGGTAGTTGAGTGTTTTTGTTAGTACCACTCAGTGTCTGTGGTTCATCATTAGTGATGCCTTCTATAAGTGTTGTCATATTTGAAATTGGATCAAAGTCTGCAACTTTTCAACTCGTAAAAATTATTCATTAATCTACCTATATCTTCAAGAAATTGTTTGTTAACCTAAATAGCTGGAAAGCTTGCAAAATTTATGCCATGTGTACATGTTCTACTTTACGCAAATTAAAATCAAGTACACATGAAATTACTAAAATCTAACTTTACAGGTAACGTCGTGTTCTTCGTGAAATTAATTCGCAAGTTAAAAGGTCAAGAAAATAATTTACATTCCGTAAGGTTATGAACAGTGAATTATTTGAAAATTTAAAGTGTATGGTAGACTATTTCACTTTAGTACTCTTTAGAAAAATCACTTAGCTGTATTTACGAGTGGTTCAGTCGCTGTAGCCGTTCAAACCACCTCCATATGCGACATAGTAAATATCAGCACAGATGGAATGTATCCAAGATCAGCTGTTCCCGACTGCGATGTTTTTCTTAATAGTTCCTGATCGTCCGCTGGAGGCGCTGCCGTCAATTTGTTGTTAGTCGTTTCTAGGATCTTTTCTCGATGAATTCTTGTTGTCGAATTGTAACTTAGTTGTTATTTTGTATCAATCCTGGCAGGGTCGCCATGTCGCATTTCTTATAAGCATTTGCTTGGTATTACTTATTAAGAAATACGCCGTGTTGTATTTAAGAATGTACTTCTATTTATATTATTTCGGAAGATATCTTTTGTGCAGTTTAATCAAATAATTAGTTTGTTAGTCCTTTTCTCCACAATATGAATCACAACTTTTATTTTAAATTAAATACATTCATTAAATACATTATCGAACTTTTCCTAACAAGCTCTCCTTAGCTGCTGCTAAGTAATCTCTCCCTCTCTGTGTGTTTCTCTCGTTGCTATGGAAACTTCTCTAAGAGTACTAACTGGCCCGTGGCAAGGAACGCCTACCTCAAGGATGTTATTACTATCGGTTATGCTACAGACTCTCAATGTGTACGAGGATTGGACACTTTGATATAGCTGAAACCTCGAGAATTTTTTACTAACAAGGAGCAACATTTCTCAAGAATAAGTATGGCATGTTAGTCACCCCCTTTTCAAAATAGCCAATCTCCAAATTTTTGTGTATAAACTCCTTCCATGCTCACAGTCCACTGTACTACTTTTTTCAGGTATGTGTTTTATTTCATTTAATCTTGTTGTTCATCTGCAAGATGCATTATGATTCATGCACTTAGTTGTAGCACCTCTATTTTCTGTGACATATGTTGTCATGGATAAATGTAGTATTTTTTTTATTTTAGTACCACTTTTTGCTTCATTGTTTCAGTAATTAATTTTTATGTCATGTATCAAATTCAGATAACTATTCTTTTACTCTCCATTTATGTTTTCATATTTACTTGACAGCATTGGCAGCAATTTTTGTTTTGAAATGAATCCTAAATAGCACAGCAAAAATAATGTAACATAGTTCTTGTCAGAAATGGCATAGTAAACATGCTGGCCATAATAATTTAAAAGAAAACAGCATAACACGGTAATATAAGTTTGCAAAGGGATGAAGAGTGAAATCAAAGCTGATAATATAGGTACATAAATCATGGTAGTCCACGGCTGTACATGGTAGACTCATCATGTGTCACTAGAGATATCATAGGATATATATAGGATTGGGAAATTACCTTAAGATGATGGCTCTGCGATGTGAATACCTGTAACAAACACGAACACAACAGTCATTCTGTGATCAAATATCCTACAGTACTCAGTGTCCACAATGTTCTCTTTTTGATAGATGGCTAAGACGGAAAATTACAATATTCTTTGTGTTTGTTACGTGTGTTCATGCCACAGAGCCAGCAACTTTTGGTAAGCCAGGTTCATTTCTCTATCCTCATTTGTATTTCCTTTTCCCCCCTTAGCACTTATTATTTCATTGTTAATATATAAATATATATGTGTGTGTGTGTGTGTGTGTGTGTGTTACAATGAAAGGAAAGAACTGCCGCGAGGCAATATTTATATGGAAAGGACAGATAAAATACACCCCACTCACCAAATTTGATGGGAGGAGGGCAACAGCAACACAAAACAACACACAAAGAAAATACAATATTTCGGGTAGAACCTTTCTTCAAGTTAACAGAAGTTGCAGGGCTTGTTCAAGCAGCTTGCAAAAGCCCTGCCACTTCTGTTTACTTGAAAAAGGGTTCTACCCGAAATATTGTATTTTGTTTGTGTGTTGTTTTGTGTTGCTGCTGCCCTCCTCCCTTCAACTTTGGTGAGTGTTGGGTGTATTTTATCTGTCCGTTCCATTTAATATATATATATGCCGCCTAGAAATGTCCTTCTTAGCTGCAGCCCTTTTGAAACCCCTGCTATGGGTCAGATTCATTGACGATATTTTCATGGTCTGGACCCACGGGGAAGACAACCTTCTCATTTTCCTCAATAACCTCAATAATGCCAGCACTTTGAAATTTACATGGAATTACTCCCACACCCAGGCCACTTTCCTGGATGTCGACCTGTCCCTCTCTGATGGCGGCATCAATTCTTCGGTACATATAAAACCCACCAATCTACAACAATACCTCCACTACGACAGTTGCCATCCTAATCACATCAAACGCGCTCTCCCATACAGCCTGGGAATCCGGGGCAGGCACATTTGCTCCAACGAACAGTCCCTTAAGCAGTACACTAATAACATTTCTGAAGCCCTAATATCCCGCAATTACCCCCCAGTCTTAGTTCATAAACAAGTTACACGAGCCACATCAGTACCGACACAATCCATCAACACCCCACAACCATCAAGAACCAACCAAAGCCCAGTTTTGGTCACCCGCTACTTCCCTGGCTTAGAATCCATCAACAGGATCCTAAGACAAGGATATGATCTCCTCCGAGCCTGCCCGGAAATGAAAACACTCCTACCACAAATCCTTCCCCAGCCCCCCAGAACCTGTTTCAGTAGACCCCCCAACTTGAACCAACTCTTGGTCCATAAACATGGAACCCCTCAGCCCACAAGACAGCCCCAAGGATCCTTTCGGTGTAACAGGCCCCGTTGCAAACTTTGCATGATGCACCCGCCTTCGACCACCTTCACCAATCCCGTAACAGGGGAAAGCTTCTATATCACTGGATCGTCTACCTGCGTAACTTCTCACCTGATCTATCAACTTACCTGCAACCACTGCCCAGCCTCCTACATAGGTCTGACCACAAATCCACTGGCCATCTGGATGAATGGACACAGACAATCGGTCTGGACTGAGAACCCTGACCACCCTGTTTCTTTTCATGCCACCACTCATAACACCAACAATTTCAACACCTGCTTCACAGTCTGCGCCATCAAAGCACTCCCAGACAAAAGCAGCATCTCAGAACTGAGAAGGTGGGAACTGGCCTTTCAGTACCAACTGGGGACCAGACAACCACCTGGACTAAATTTAAGATAGCTCCAATTTTCCTCTCTCCTCCGACCTTTGCCCCTTACCTGCCATCATTTCCCACAAAACCATCGCTCACCAGAGCTTTCTCTTTTTGTACTTAGATCTATTGCAATAATTTTTTTTTTCCCCTCGTGTGTTTTACATTATTATATTTTTTCGTGTGTAATATTTTCAATAATTTTGCGTGTGAAATAATTTTTTATGGGGGCACTTATAGATCATTTTTAGTAGATTCCACCCCCCCGTGTTCTCCTTGGTTTGTTTTATGCCAGTGACCTTATGACCGCAACCGTGTTTCCACTGTGCAGTCTAATTATCATTTTCGGGCTTAGGTCCTTCCACCCCCACCCCCGCCTCCCGCCATGTTGTTTCTCCCCCCTCCCTCTCCACCCCGACCAGCCGACCATGTGCACCCCATGTTGTCTCCTCAGTTGGCTGCTAGCTTCCGCTGGGCAGCCACCTGATCCTACAACCTGATGAAGAGCTAAGCTCGAAAATTTGTATTATGTTTGTGTTTGTGTGTTTTTTCGTGTTTTGACGCCGCTGGCGCCCTCACTTTGGTAAGCGGTGGTTTTTCTCCTATCCCAATGTCTAATATATCCGCTCTCAGTGCCTTTGTTTCCAATATATATATATAATATACTCCAACCAACAGTCCCTCACATGGTATTTCAACATCTCCCAAGCACTTATTTCCTGCAGCTACCTACAAAATTTAATTTACAAGCAACTTTTTTATGTCTCATCACAACCTATTATCAACATTATGCCATTAAAAACTAATCAGAGTATTGTCCTGGACACTCAGTAGTTTGTAAACCTTGAATCCTCAACTAAATCCTTCGGCAAGGTGATGATTTCCTTTGTGTCTGCCAGGAAATGAGGTCTCCTCGTTAAAACATGCTCTGCCCTCTCTCAGGACTTGTTTTAGAGACCCCATAACCTCAGCTAACTCCTATTCCTCAAATACAGTCTTCCCCATCACACAAGGCAGTGCCATGGCTTTACCCATGCTACAGATCCACTACAAGATGTACAAAATACATCATGCTTCCACCAACCCTGTCACCGCTGGAAGCTTTACTGTCTTAGGACATGCCACTTGCCAAACCTCTCATGCAATACTTCAATTACCATTGGCCATCTAAATGTGTTTGACCATTAATTAACTGCCTCTTTGAATCAATTGCCACAAACAGTATTCACCAAGAATTTTGACCACCCATTAGCTGCTCATACCACCTTCCATGATACCAGCAATTTTAATTCTTGGTTCACTATAGGGACTATCACAATCCTCCCAAATAGCAGCAGACTCTCTGAATTTGCAAAAGTGGGAACTGACCTACTGGTATAAATTGGTTACCAGACAGCTTGCAGATTTCTACTTGATATATATATAATAACAATGAGCAGGAAAAAGCTTTAAGGCAATAAAATTAAGGAAGGATAGGGAAATATGACCCTACACTTACCACAGATGTTGTGTTTGTTTTTTGTTCGTCGTCCCAGCCGCCTTCATCTGTGGTAAGTGTTGGGTCATATTTCCCTATCCTTCCTTAATTTTATATATATGTATATAAATATAATATAAAAGAGAGATGCTGAGTAGCAAAAAGGAATAACAAATTAGGGTAGGGAAATGAGCCACCACTTATCTTTAGATCATGGATGTGGGGCGTGAACACACAGAAAAGACAAAAACACACATTGTAAAGTAATTTTCTGGTCTAGCCCTTTACCAACAGGAGAACAGTATGGGGGGTGGGTGTTGTGGGAGACTGTCTCACAGAAAGACTGTTGGCCACAAAAATGGTGTGGTAAATTCAAACCGAGGACTGGTAGAGGGACAGTGATTCAGAGCTAATACTCGAGCATAGATAAATGTCAAAACTGATCGCTGGTGGGTGGAATCACCTCATATTAGTGGTGGATCAATTTAGGTAGTGGGGATAGAGACAGAGAGAGGATAAGGTGGAAAAAAAAGGTAAGCATAAAAAAAAACTTTATATTATCTTAAGTTGAGACCAGGGGGTTGCCTTGTACCCTGTTAGGTAAGTTCCCACCTTCCGAGTTCAGAGGAGCTGCCACTGTTAGGGAGGACTCTGATAGCACGGACAGTGAAACAAGAGTTGAAATTATTCGTGTCATAGGAGATGGCATGGGCAGCTACTGGGTGCTTTGGGTTCCATGCGAATGCCATCTTTCGCTGGCCATTTATTTTTTATGGGATAAAATTTGGTGGGTGAGCGGTTAATGCTCTGGCCTCGCATTCCGGAGGACACCAGTTCGAATCCCTGTCCGGTCATCCTGATTTGGGTTTTCCATGGTTTCCCCAAATCACTCCAGGCGAATGAATATTGGGATGCTTCCTTCAAAAGGGCTGTGGCAGAATTCCTTCCTGTTCCTTGTCACCAATCCCATACTGCCTTAATGACCTTGACATCGACTAGATGTAAAGCCATGAGTTAAAAGAAATATGGGAAGTGGTTTTGTGATCAGACCTATATACAGGGTTTCCAGAAAAGGACTCCCCGATTTCAAAATTAAATATCTCGAAAACAAAGATCGATAGAGGAATGCAGTAACTATTATTTCACACTGCTGTATACACTTCTTACAGCTGTCACAATAAACATACCGTTTACTGCATTCCTCTATCGATCTTTGTTTTCGAGATATTTAATTTTGAAATCAGGGAGTCCTTTTCTGGACACCCTGTATGAAGCCCAGCAGTTATTGCATGATAACAGGAATATTACGTGGGAGGTTTTGTAAGTGGCATGTCCTATAATTGGAAAGTTTTCCCCAACGACAGGGTTGTTGAAAGTAATGGTGGGATGATGTATGTTGCACATCTTGCAGTGGGTTCTATTGCATGGGAAAGAACCTTGGGGCTGACTGTTGGGATGAGGAAGACTGTATTTGTGGACTAGGAGGCCTGCTGAAACAAGTTCTGGGAGGGACAGGGAGGATTTTCTGAAGAATGGATCTCATTTATGGAGAGGTTTGTAAGAAATCATAACCCTGCTGAAGATTTCTTTTAATGGATTTGGGGCCTGGGTAGTGTTGTGTAACCAGGGCTGGATTGGGGTTGATTTTTGTTGGTTTGGGATGATTGGTGGGGTAAGCAGGTTGTAATGTTGCCCGTGAAAGTTGTTTGTTGACTATAGCCAGAGGAAAGTTGCCAGTTATCAATGCCTCTGAAATGTTGTTTGAATAGTGCATGAGGGACTGTTGGTTGGAGCATATAGGTCTGCTCTGAATGTCAAGGCTATAAGGGAGTGAACGTTTGGTATGGTACGTGTGGCAGCTGACAAAATGGAGATACTGTTGAAGGTTGGTGGGTTTGATGTGTACTGAGGAGTTGAGGTAGCCATTGAAGAGGGACAAATCCACATCCAAGAATGTGACCTGGGTGTGGGAGTAGGTCTATGTGAATTTCAGAATGTTAAAGCTATTAAGATGGATCAGGAAATTTACAAGGTCGTTTTCACCATACGTCCAAATCATAAAGATATCATCTATGCTTCTAAGGCAAATGTAGAGTTGAGTGGGACTTTCTCCAGAAACATCTGTTCCATATGGCCCAAAACACGTTAGCGGAAGAGGGGGCCATGTGGGTGCCCATGGCATTGCCATTGGTATTGTGATAGATGTTGCCTTTGAAAAAGAAGTAGTTATTGAGAATTAGGTGGGCCGATTCGATGAGGAAAGATGTCATAGGAAGTCTGTTGGTAGAGTGCTGATCCAGAAAATATTCCATGGCCTTGAGGCCATGCCAGTGTGGAATGTTTATGTATTAGGACATGAGGTCAATCATTAGCAGGATGGAGTAGAAAGGAAGAGATGTGGGTTTAGTAGAAAGCTGGAATAGGAAGTGTTGTGTATCCTTGATATGAGGGGAGCTGACAGACTATAGGTTGTAGGTATTGGTCAAGAAATGCATTCAGTTGGTGATTCGTAAGCTGCAACAATAGGGCATCCAGGATTGACAGGTTTATGGATTTTGGGAAGGTGGTAAAGGGTTGGCATCATGGATTTTGTGGATTAGGTGAAATGGATTGTGAGGAAAGACCTTGGAGAGGACCACAACTGAACTGTAAAAATTCCTGTATTTTCTTATTGACAGCTGGTGTAGGATCTTTGGTCAGGTGGTAGCAAGTGCTGGCGTCCGAAGTGTATATATATATATATAGTAAACAATGAAATCAAAGACACTAAGTAGCACAAAGGAATTAAATTAGGATTGGGAAATGAACCACTACTTACCTTTAGATGATGGATGTGGGGCACGTACACACAGAAAATACTAAAATACAAATTCGGGATGAGCCCTTTGTCAACAGAAGGAGGGAGATGGGTTTTGTGGAAGACTGCCTCACAGAAAGACTGTTGGACAGGAAAATGGTGGGGGTAAATTCAAACAGAGGAATAGTAGAGGGGCAGTGATTCAGGGCTAATACCCAATAATATCTGGTTGGTCGGAAGAGCAAAATAATGTAATTAAATCTAAATATGAAAAACAATATATATATATAAAATTTAAACCAAAGAGTCTATGAAGTAAACATCAACTTAGGTTAGTGGTGGTTCAATATAGGTAGAGGGGATGGAGGCAAAGAGAGAATCAAAGAAGGTAAACATAAGTAATAATAATAATGACCGGGTATCATGTAAAGTTGCAACCAGGTGATTGCCTTGTGCACAGTTTGTACTGGTAGGCAAGTTCCCACCTTCTGAGTTCAGAGGAACTGCTGCTATTAGTACGTGAAACAAGAGTTGAAATTATTCGCGTCATGGGTGATGGCATGGGCAGCAACTGGGTGCTTTGGGTTCCGTGTGAACACTGTCTGTCGGTGGCCGTTTATTCTTATGGAAAGTGGATTTATGGTCAAACCTACATACAAAGCCAGGCATGTGGTTGCTTGTTAACTGGTAAATTCCATAGGAGGCTTCGCAGGTGGCGTGTCCTATGATCTGAAAGCTTTTCCCTGTGACGGTTGATGAAAGTGGTGGGGGCATGGTTTATGTCGCACATCTTGCAGCAGGGTATATTGCATGGGAAAGAGCCTTGGGCCTGAAAAACCATCTCTTTCCCCAGAGGAACAGTCATGGGGTGTTGAGACATGGAAAAACACATGTACACACAAAGAGCATGAAATTTTCAGGCTTATAGCTCTTCTTTAGCAATAGAATGAGGATAGGAGAATAACCAGTTACCAAAGTTGAAGATTGCTGTCGCACAAAGAACTGAAAAACATCTTCACATAGAGCGTTGAAATTTTCAGGCTCATATCCCTTCTTCAAATGCAGAGTGAAGCAGCTGCCTGATGGAGGCTATCAGCTAACTTCAAGCACAGACCATTGGCCGGTGGCTTGTGGTGAAGGAAAATCAACATGGCGGGAAGTATTTATTGGAGTTGAAAGGCATAAACCTGAAAATTATGAGCCATACCGTGGGAATGAGTCACAGATTTGTGGAAGAAGTGTGCAGTAAATATTGATTAATAAAAATTTGTTTTATATGAATATTAAACATATTCACGCACAAAAAATTGTTTCACACTACTCAAAGATCAGCTCGGGTGAGTGGTGATTCTGTGGAAAGAGATACAGGGTGTTTGGAATTGGTGGAAAAGAAGGAAGATTATTGGGTGTTATCTAATAAGACCTGACAGCTTTCTGGTACCCAATTTGTACTGGTAAGCGAGTTCCAACTTCTGATTTTAAAGATGCTGCTTTTGTTCGAGAAACGTCTCTCAGCATGGACAGTGAAGCAAGAATTACAATTGTTGGTATCGTGAGGTAGAATGATCAGCTACTGGGTGGTCAGGGTCTGGATAAATACAGTATGTCTTTGTCTTCGAAGAACTTGGTTAACTGATTCCACACCTGGAAAGTACCAAGTGACCAGAACAGGGCAGTGATTGGCTTTAGGGGGTTTGGGAGATAGGTTGAGTGGGCTGTAATGTGGCAGGCAAAACTTGTTTATGAACTAAATGAGTAATTACCGGATATCAGAGCTTGGGGGTGTTATTGGAGTACATTGTGAAGGACTGCTGTTTAGAAGATGTGTGTCTCCCATGAATTCCAAGGCTATAGGGGACTGTGTGTTTGTTCTGATAAGGATGGCAGCTGTCATAATACTGGTGTTCGTGTTAGGTAGAAGCCTTAATTCTGCCAACGTGCGCTATGGTTGTTGCATGTTGGAAGATGTGGGAGATATGGTGGTTGAAAATGGTCAACCGATCATATTTTGTTATTTCAACCAAAGAAACATGTGTCCTTATATTTCGCTTTACAAACACAACTACATAGCACATATAACTGTTGTTTCTGTGTGGTAGTGGCCTCGAGTCTCCCATGGTCACTATGGTGGTTTGCTGTTGGTAGCCGTAGCAGTGGGGAAGATATGGCAGTTTAAAGTGGTCGATCTAGAGCATTTTCCTATTTCGACCAAAGGCGTGTGTTCTTATATTTTACTTTACAGCCATAAATACCCTGTGCCACTCTCTTGTGTTTGTGTTTGGTATTAGCCTTGAGTCTCCCATTGTGCACCATGGTGGCTGCATGTCGGTAGCTTTACAAACACAAAGAAAGTTATGAGCAATAGCTAGTCTTATATATATATAAAAATAGACGTGTTTTTTCCTATATTTCACTTTTCAGCCACCACTACCTAGCACAGATCACTGATGTTTGTGGGTGGAAGTAGCATGGAGTTTCCTGTCGTGCACAACGTTGGCCGAATGCCGATAGCTGTGGGGATGTGGGAGATATAATGATTAAAGTTGGTCAGTGCAGGGCGTTTTCATATTTCGACCAAAAATTCGTATCTCCGTATACTTCTCTTTCCTGCCACAACTACATAACATAGACTTTTGGTGATTGTGTGTGGTAGTAGAATCGTCTCTCCTGTCGTGCACTATGGTTGTTAGATGTCGGTATGAGGGTTGAAAGTGGTCGACCTGTGGCAATTTCGACTTCTGCCAAAGACAAAAGTGTCATGGTGTATCACTTTTCAGCGAAAACTATAGATCACAGATAACTGGCGTTTGTGTGTAGTAGTAGCACAGAGTCACCTTTCGATCACAACAGCGGCCGAAATTCAGAAACTGTGGTATTGTGGTAGATATGGTGGTTGTAAGTGGCCGACCAAGGATATTTTCGTATTTCGACTGTCTCCGCATATGTCACTTTTCTGCCACAACTACATAGCATAGAGCATTGGTGTTTGTGTTTGGTAGTAGAATCGTATCTCATGTAGTGCACTATGGTTGTTAGATGTCGGTAGCTATGGGGGTGTGGGAGAAATGGGGGTTGAAAATGATCGACCTGTGGCAGTTTCATACTTCTGCCAAAGACAAAAGTGTCATGGTGTATCACTTTTCAGCGAAAACGAAAGACCACATATAACTGGCGTTTGTGTGTAGTAGTAGCACAGAATCACCTTTCGATCACAACAGCGGCCGAATTTCAGAAACTGTGGTACTGTGGTAGATATGGTGGTTGTAAGTGGCCGACCAAGGATATTTTCGTATTTCGACTGTCTCCGCATATGTCACTTTTCTGCCACAACTATAGAGCATTGGTGTTTGTGTTTGGTAGTAGAATCGTATCTCATGTAGTGCACTATGGTTGTTAGATGTCGATAGCTATGGGGGTGTGGGAGATATGGGGGTTGAAAGTGATCGACCTGTGGCAATTTCAAACTTCTGCCAAAGACAAAAGTGTCATGGTGTATCACTTTTCAGCGAAAACTATAGATCACAGATAACTGGCGTTTGTGTGTAGTAGTAGCACAGAGTCACCTTTCGATCACAACAGCGGCCGAATTTCAGAAACTGTGGTACTGTGGTAGATATGGTGGTTGTTAGTGGCCGACCAAGGCTATTTTCGTATTTCGACTGTCTCCGCATATGTCACTTTTGTGCCACAACTACATAGTATAGAGCATTGGTGTTTGTGTTTGGTAGTAGAATCGTATCTCATGTAGTGCATTATGGTTGTTAGATGTCGGTATCTATGGGGGTGTGGGAGAAATGGGGGTTGAAAATGATCGACCTGTGGCAATTTCAGACTTCTGCCAAAGACAAAAGTGTCATGGTGTATCACTTTTCAGCGAAAACTATAGATCACAGATTACTGGCGTTTGTGTGTAGTAGTAGCACAGAGTCACCTTTCGATCACAACAGCAGCCGAATTTCAGAAACTGTGGTACTGTGGTAGATATGGTGGTTGCTAAGTGGCCGACCAAGGATATTTTCGTATTTCGACTGTCGCCGCATATGTCACTTTTCTGCCACAACTACATAGCTATGAGCATTGGTGTTTGTGTTTGGTAGTAGAATCGTATCTCATGTAGTGCACTATGGTTGTTAGATGTCGGTATCTATGGGGGTGTGGGAGAAATGGGGGTTGAAAAGTGATCGACCTGTGGCAATTTCATACTTCTGCCAAAGACAAAAGTGTCATGGTGTATCACTTTTCAGCGAAAACTGTAGATCACAGATAACTGGCGTTTGTGTGTAGTAGTAGCACAGAGTCACCTTTCGATCACAACAGCGGCCGAATTTCAGAAACTGTGGTACTGTGGTAGATATGGTGGTTGTAAGTGGCCGACCAAGGATATTTTCGTATTTCGACGAAAGGCATGTGTGTCTGCAGATTTCACTTTTCTACCACGACTACATAGCATAGAGCATTGTTGTTTATGTGTGGTAGTAGAATCGTGTCTGTTGTCGTGCACTATGGTTGTTAGATGTCTGTAGTTATGGGGGTGCGGAAAATATGGGGGATGAAAATGGTCGACCTGCGGCAATTTCATATTTCTGCCGAAGACGCTTGTGTCACGGTGTATCACTTTTAAGTGATAACTATCAATCGCAGATCACTGGCGTTTGTGTGTGGTAGTAACACAGAGTCTCCCATCGATCACAACGTTGGCCGAAATTCGGTAACTGTGGGAGTGTGTGAGATATGGTGTTTGAATTTGGTCGATCATGAATATTGTCGTGTTTCATCCAAAGACTTGTGTGTATCCGTAAATTTTACCTTGCTGCCGGAACTACATAGCGCAGAAGACTGGTACTTGTGTGTGGTAATAGTATCGAGTACCCCATCGTGCACTAGGGTGGTTAGATGTCTATAGCTGTCAATATGAATTCTTTACAATCACGAACGAAGTCGTGGGTACCAGCTAGTTGTTGAATAAATCTATATCCCCCCCCCCCAAAAAAAAATTTAACCTTTTTTTTTTTTATCTTTCGCTATTGTATTAATCAACCAAACTCAAGCATCAAACGAACCAAAACTTCTATTGGCCTGTTACTCCCTGTTGTAATTACTTCCTTATTTGTTATTCATCTCCAAAAACAAGTTAGTTTATCATTAGTGCATTTGAGTTTAAAATTTCTACAGATTCTTTCTGGTGGTTGTACAAAAAATTATATTCAAGTGTTTTCACCTGAATTATGGTGTGATTGTCTACATTATATTATAGTTGGGCTGGCTTGAGCATTTTACAGTGTTCTAATTTTGCTATATCAGTCTCTTATCCTACATGAGCCTGTGTTAAATGTAGTGATATATCTGTTTCCACATGTTACTGGTTTCTTATGTTTGACATGATTTCTGTATTCTGCATTACAATATTTGATTCAGTTTGATGACCTGTGCAAGTGCATTTTAGACATAATTTGTGATTGTCTGGTTGAATATTTAAAAGGCATGTCTTACCTGCATTATCCTAGTTGGTATTAGACGTCTACTTATAATATTAAATTAGTTAATGAATTAATGCAAGCAAAAGCTGCTCATTATCAAATTAAAAAATGAATATATAAATGGGGGAAGGAACCTCACTTACCAAAGATGACAGGAATAGGGTAAAAATGGGAGGGGGCATGACAAACAAATAAATAAAGACATACACAAAGCAGTGAAATATTTTGATGTAAAACCTTCATCAGCAGAACAATATGATGTGAACAGGATGATAGTCTCGAAGAACTGTTACTGATTCAAATTAATTATGGTGTGTCCCTGTTGCTTACAGTTTAACCTGGAATCATAACCACAGAAGCATTCATTATGCAGTGAAGATCAGGATTTGAACTGGGGATCTTCCAATCTCCAGTCAGACACCTTAACCAGTAAGCCACCAGACCGCTCCAGTGTTGCTTATTGTTGCAATTGATAGGATGTAGGCAGTGTTGTTGAAATTGTAAAAGCAATAAGAATGAAATATGTCAGATATCCAAGAGAGTGTACTCGTACTTTCTTAAGTTAATAAATAAATACATAAAAAAAATAAGAAGGACAAGGAAAATAAACCCATCTCCACAGATGAAGGCAGGAGGGCCACCATGAACATGCAAAGACAAACATAGTTACAATATTTCAATATAAATCAGTATTTGTACATTCATTGTGGCCCTTCTGTCATGAGTGATTGGTTTACTTTCTCTGTTTTTTGTTATTTTCATTGCCTAATAAAATTTTCCAATATAATATTTAAAATATTTTATCCATGATGGATTGGTGGAACTTCCGCGACTGTGATGTCAAATATGGGTTGTAAAAAATACAACAACCAGTCACAATATGATTTTGTTTATTAAACCATTACCGGTTTCGAGCTATACCTGCTCATCTTCAGATGGTTTGTAAATTTTACATCAACAAATGTAATATACAGGAATGTATGGTTGTCCTACAGTAACAAAAGAAGTTTTGTAAATGTTTACATCAACAAATGCAATATACAGGAATGTATGGTTGTCCTACAGTAACAAAAGAAGTATTTGTTTATTGAGCATAAATTAATAAGGTATGATGAAGAAGATTACAATTTGTTATTACTTACATTTTGCATCTGAATATATCCGGATATATTCAGATGCAAAATGTAAGTAATAACAAATTGTAATCTTCTTCATCATACCTTATTAATTTATGCTCAATAAACAAATACTTCTTTTGTTACTGTAGGACAACCATACATTCCTGTATATTGCATTTGTTGATGTAAACATTTACAAAACTTCTTTTGTTACTGTAGGACAACCATACATTCCTGTATATTACATTTGTTGATGTAAAATTTACAAACCATCTGAAGATGAGCAGGTATAGCTCGAAACCGGTAATGGTTTAATAAACAAAATCATATTGTGACTGGTTGCTGTATTTTTTACAACCCATAATATTTAAATGTGGATTTAAAAAAAAAAAAAATAGCTTCAGTACCTCTGTTTGGGGATGGTTTCTGTTGGAGGAGAGCATAATGTGGATATTTCAGAAAGGGATGGTGACTGAGGGTGTAGATGGGTAAGAGGAAAAGGGGATTATCTCAGCTTGGGCTCCAGTGGTTACCTTATGCAAAGTATGCACTAATAAACCAGTTGCCACTGGATGAACTCGGAAAGCGGCTGCTGTTGCTTAGAATTCTGATTCCCACTCCTGGAAATAAAAAATCTCCCCCTTTTTAGAACTCTATATCCAATGGTAAATGAAACCCTGTTGTTGGTGCTCCACTGTCCGTCCGTTTGTGACATAAGAGACTTCAGATATTGATGTGTTTCGTTGGCTCAAAACTGAATAGTATTTTTTAAATTTTATTTTCCGGGGTTTCATGGAAAAAGGAGGAAAAACAAAGACCTACCCCAAAATGTGATTGTAGATGTTTAGAGCATTTTAAGTAGAGCAATAAAATATTATTAATTTTTTCCCCAGTTCAAAATAGAAAAGGCAACAGTTGTCATTGATTATAGACCATTTTTGTCACTGGGTTTATCTAAAAAAAAAAAAAAAGTACTACTTGCATGTTTGAAATTTGTCCTCAGTATCAATCATATCCTTTATTTGAACAACAAATACTAAAAATATTTGCATCTTATATAGTTTGTTAGTTTTGAACAAAACAAGCAAGTGTTTTTGAGGTTGTTTTATCATGTATTAATATTATCTTACTGAAATTTTCTCTTAATTGGGAGTTCATTGCATACCTATCACAACCCTCCTACGCGTTTCATCTTTGTTTCATTCATGTGGTGGATCTGGATGTGGTCACATCTTACGTCCTTCATGACTAAGGTTACGAACCGAAATATTGTGTTTTTTTACATGTTCATCTTGCCCTCCTACCATCATCTGTGGTAAGTGACAGTTGTTTTTCCCTATCCTATCTTATTTATAGTAAATTTTAATGGAAATGAAAATTGCATTTGTTGGTTGAGCGGCCTTGGGAGCTGGTGTGCAGAGTTCACTTTCTAATTTGAAAACATATCAAGCATTGAATATTGTACCAAATGACTACTTTCTGATACACACAAGATATCCTCTTCAGTCCCGAGCTCATAATAAAAGTGCAAGAGAACTACTATTGTGTTAATGCTAGTTAACAATGAATGACCATAATTTTTTTTGAAACAATAATTCATTTTTTTATAGATGGTATATATATGATACCTCGGGAGTCAAGCAGGAAAATTATACACACAACTTTAATGCTTCAGGTTACTTTATTTCACGGAAAAAATATATGTCTTTACCTTTATTTCGACGAGCCATGTTGTACAGTTGAAGGATCCCAAGTTTCCAATCAGGGCTGCCAAAAGCAGAAGATCGAACATATGAGCTGTGAGAAGCGCGACATATATTGTAGATGATACGATAGGCCAGAAAAGGTTCAGCTGTGCAGTGGCCCAAGAAAAAAAATTTTTTTTGGAGGTATCATATATGATACCTAGGGACTGAAGAGGATATCTTAAGTATACAAAATTCTAATTATCATTTGCACATACACAAACCATCACTCACTAGAGATGATGGTTGCTAAAATTAAAAAAAAAACTTTTACAGAGCTTCTTATTTCCTATTGTTGTTTCATATATATGTACACTAGCTTCGAGTTCGTCAAAAAGTGACGATTTGAACGCAATATTCTGGCAGTTCATTTTTTTTGCAGTTGGTTAGTTAAACGGAATTGTTATAATGCTAATGGCATTGATTTTGTAATGTTCTACATATTTCATTTTCAGTTGACATAGCAATATAACAGTAACTTCTACTGAATTAATGACGACACAAGTGTAGAACCAATGAAATTAAAAACAAATTAGGAATCCCAAAAACTTTTGCTGTCCATGTAATATCAGTTTTATTCCTGGTCCAGGCACAATTCAGAAAGATAAATATGGAACTGCTTCCATTCAAATAAATTAATACTTTCATTAACGGCACTTATGAAAGCAGTTTAAATTGTTTGTAAAACTGATTTCAGAGTTAATTATGCTGTAACGAAATGTGTCTGTTTGCGATTCTGGTCAACTTCACCATAACCTCCACTAATATTGCATTTGAATATCATAGCTTCTATTACCCTCATATGAATAACGACGGGTATCACCTATGATGATAGTGGGAATTTATTCTGGAAAAGCTTGTAAGGAAGAAAGAATAACGATCATTTTTAATGATATTTTTGTTATGAGTTCCATACTGTGGTTAGATTATCGGAGTATTTATTTAAATAAATGCATTTTACTTTAAATGACGGAAAGTATAATATGAGAAACGGGCAACTGTCATTTATTTGAGTGATACATTTCGCGATTCGTACATTTTGTGTAAACGTTCTACGAGTTTTTAATAAACTTCATTGTTTCTTATCTTCTGCCAAACAAATTCTTAGATTGTTTTAACCTAGTTCTTATAGCTAATACAGGTAATTTAACGTAAACATCGAATACCGTTCTCCTTACTCAAATTTCTACATCTAGTTGCAAAGAAACAAAAAGCAACATATAAATATAAACGAACGTACCAATTGTAACTTTGTAATGTATAATTGCCTCACTTTAATTTTTATTTTTTTATCCCTGCTCTTCTTATTTTTGTGCAGTTACTTCCACAACAATCTGTTACGTTTTATCTGGCAATGTAGTTACGTAATAGCATAGATCATGAGAAATTAAAGTATCATAAATTTTACTTTCATTAGCGACATGTTTCTGAAAAATACTCATAGTTCCATGTTTTTTCAACCGAAATGTTTTTCCACATTTTTTAAAGAATAAAATGCTAAGAAAAGCAAACTTCATGACTTTATTATGGCAATTAATTTTGTAGCAGTTGCATATAATCTTTATTTCTAATATCTCTGGTCACTTTTTCGGCAAGAATATCGTTGTTGGATAATAAATTTTAACATTGCATATACATAGTCATATCCTTGATGATTTAATGTACATAAAAAAGTAAACTTAAATCTCATTTAATAGCTAACATGTGTGTCAAAATTAAGGGTATCATCTATGATGGCAGTAGGAATTTATTCTGGAAAAGTTTTTTAAATACAGGTAAATACATTTTACTTTAAATGACGGAGACTAATTTAAAAAACAGATAACTGTTATATATTTGACCGATACATTTCGCGACTATATACATTTCTCTGAGTTTTTAATAAACTTCATTGTTTCTTATCATCTGCCAAAAAAATTTTTAGGTTAAGGTTTAACCTAGTTCTTATAACTGATACAGATAAAATAGTGTAAACATTGAATACCCTTCTCCTTACATTAATTTCTGCATCTAGTTGTAAATAAACATAAAGAAACATGAAGGAACGGTTGTAACTTTATGATGGCTGTTGATTCGCGAGTGACGGCTGGCCCAGGGGTGGCCATCCCAAATTATCTCGCAGGCCACTTTGGAAATGCATCATAACTCCGCGGGCCGCATATAAAATTATATATTTGTAAGAATATTATTTTAAAATCAAAGTTAATTTTTCTTATAATTTCAACAGCTAATTTTTGAATATATGGATGCACAAGTAATGTGTTTCTTTTTCCTTTTTTTTTTTTTTTTTACATTGGTTTTCACTACTTTGGCCATTGTAAAATAAATATATTTTGTAAAAGTGTGACGAATCTCGTGGGCCGGGAAAATGTTCCAAGGTGTAACGCAGGTTGGCCACCCCTGCTCTAACCAATAGCTATAGACGATGTGTGCAGTCTCCAGGTCACGCATTTTATATAAGAGGATTCCATGTTCCACTAAAGAAGTGTTTATACCCAAAAATTACATTAGTATTCGTTGTCTGTTTTTTTTTCTTCTGTTTCTGCACCACTATTTGAATTAAGTGATAGATCCTCTCGTGTTCCTTATTTATCTATATCCCTCTCCCTCGCCCCCCCCCCCCCCCCCACTTCCTTCCACAATCAGGTGTGTGTGTGTGTGTGAAAGTAATCGCATCACATACCACAGATGAGGGCAACTTTGAACATAGAGGATAGGAGAGGAGAATAGGTAATTGGGGGGGGGTGAAGTAACTTATAAAAATCTTTGGAAATTTAACATCATTGGAGGTGGGAGAACACATCAAAATAAATAGATTAGAACAAGTAAGAACAAAAGCAATAATTGAAATATACAAAGGGAAGGGGATGGGTGACTGCAAAATAAACAGTGTGTTTACTGGCAGGGTTTTATGAGAGGTTGAGGCCAGGGGGATGCCTGATGCTGAGGTTGAGTCCTGCTTATGGAGTGCAGAAGTAGTGATAACTCCTGGGAAATCTCTCGCTGTAAAAGAGTGTTGCGTTATTTGAATTATGGGAACTGGCATGGGCTGCCACTGGATAGTATAGGTTGCAGCTGTAAACTGTTTACCTCTAGCTATTTGTTGCAATGAAAAGTTGGTGAGTGGTGGGGCCTATAGCAGAACCACTGCAGTGGTATAGGAAATGTGTATGTAGCATGTCCTGTGATACAAAAGTTTTGCCCATGGTAAAAATGGAATAGGTCACAGTGCCCAAATATTTGCTGCAAGTTATGCGGCCTAGTCTGTTGCATAAGGAGGATCCGTTGGTGGTTTGGGAGAATCTGAAGGTGAGAATTTATGGACTGAAATATTTAAGATTGGGTGGTCTGCTCAAGCAAATGATGGGAGTAGTGGGTAGGATGTTGGAGATAATGGTATGAATTCGTGGCAGGAACATAGGAAATCATGCGCCTACCGGTTAATGGAATTGAGGCTAGGAGAGAACTGGGTGAGAAATGTGGTGGTATGATTGGTTTTTAGAGGTTCTGGACATGAACAACTGTGTGATGGGTGGGCTGCAGCTCAAGAAGTTTTTTTGTGTGCAAGATCACATGACTAGCAGCAGGAATTGAGTAGTTGTGATAAGTTTTGAAATGAGTCTGCCATGCATGGCAAAGCTATAAGGAAGGGAACATTTAATGTGGAAGGATGATGAGTAATGTACGATCTCTTTTATCTCCACCAAAATTGGTGGGGAAGGTTTGAGGTCCAGAGGAGGTTGATGGAATCGTTATCGTTGAATCTCAGAGGTGGCTTCTGCTGTGCATTCCAATCCTATGTGTACCTGGATAATTCAGTTGGTTTGAGTGGGATCTTGTTCAGAGACTGAATCTCCAGTTGACAGTGAATAGGCCATTGCAGAATGGGCCTTGCAGGAACCCTTTGAAGTGCCATGTGACTGGTGACATATTTGGGACTTGAAAAGTAGTTTTTTTGATAAGTAAACCAAAGGATGTATTGGGAAGGTGGTGGAGGAGCTCATGTCTTGTCAGGAGGATAATAAGGTTGAAGTTGGTGTAAAGTTCTTTCATGACATGACTTTTGGTAAAAACAAGAGCACTAGTGTTGCGTAGGATTTCTGCAAACTAGGTGAGGCTAGGATGGTGGATCTTATATTTTAAAACATTTGAGGAGTTTGATTATGGGGAAGGGACTAAATATATTTTCACACAAATGTTAGCTTATCATCTGCTTTTTTACCCATTATATTTTTTAAATTATTTATTGATTTTATAAAGTTCAGGTCCGTGCTCTTCAACTCATTACCCCCAATCGTACCCTATTTCCTCCATTTTCGAACCAGTCCCCAACCCTCCCATTTGCTCAAGTACCATTCATCACATTATGCTCAGCCACCAGTCATTGAAATAATCTGTCGTGTGTGTGTGTGTGTGTGTTTGTTTGCTTTCTTGCTTGCTTGATTACTTCCTTACTTACTTCCGTACTTACTTACTTCCTTCCTTACACACAGTGATGAATCAGATGTGCACTTTGCACATGAAAAAATTTGTGTGTTTAGGTGCTTTTTGTGTTTTAGTCTGTGTAAATAACTCATTAATGTTGAAGACAGGAGGGCTACAATAAAAACACAAAACAAGAGACAAACACCGGTATAATATTTCAGTTCAACACCTTATCCACCTAGAGTGATACGAGCCATTTGGTAAGGGAGCACAGTATTCTGTACGATTGGGTGTGCTGCGTAGAACATGGTGGGAGAATTAGGGGTTTGACTAAAAACGATGAAGCTATTGAAAAACAATATTGTTGGTGGAGGTGGAACACATGGATACATGCAAATATATAAAGTAAATACACACACCTCCATTGCCAAATAAGCTTGTACCTCTCTATATGAATAAGGTATTAAACTGAAATATTGTACAACTGTGCTAGTCTCTTGTTTTGAGTGTTGCAGCCCACTCCCTATCTTTGGTGAATGATGGGTTCCTATCCTTTGTTATTTATGTTTGCTTTTTCTTAGTATTGTTTTCTATCTTTGTCATTTTTTACCACTTACATATGTTCCTTTTTTTATTATCATCAGTTTATTTTCCATGAACGACATTGTTCTCGTCTCCCCCTCCACCACTTCAACTTAAATTGTAACGGTTTAAACATTTTCGTATGGCTGTGTTGACAATGGATGCCCATGACAACTTAGTGTTTTTATGGTTACAGCCTGAAATATTGTGGCTTTTGTGTAGTGTTTTTGTCACTGCTGCCCTCCTCCCTTCAACTTTGGTGAATGATTGGTATATTTTATCTTTAGATTCCATTGAAACAAATACCACAGCAACTTTAGTAAGTGGTGGTTATTCTCCTATCCAAATGTTTAATTAATCTGCTATGTAGCATCTTTGTTTCCTAACAATATATATCTAAAATATTAAAACAAAAATCAAAATTTTGACACTAATAATAGTAAGCAGTGGTTCCTGCAGATGAATACAGGAAATGGTGAAAAAGCCAGAGAGGTGGGAAGATAGAGGATGACAAGGGAAGAAAGGGTGGAGATTTGTCAGATTTAAATCTGGTGGGTGCCTAGTACCTATTATGTATCGGTAGGACAGCTCGCACTGCCCATGGTCAGAATAATTTTCCATGTCGGGGAGAATACTAATATTATGAACTTGAAGTTGTGTGTTTCGGCATATTTGAATGGGATGGTCACGTTTTTGGGTATTTACCATTTGCCTGTGACTGTTACTGCCCCCCCTTTTTCTCTGTGAATAATTGGTTGTTACTCATACTAGTGTATGAAATAGAATATAATGTTGCAAGTAAGCTGGTGAATGAAAACCTCTCTCGCGATAGGACTGGAAAAGGTGGCGGTGGCTTGTGGCATGTTGCAAGTCTTATTGTGTGGTCTGTTGCAGTGGAAAGACCCAGGAAATTATTTTATTTAATGTGGAGATTATAAACCAGAAGTTTACTACTGAAACAAGTTTGGATGGAGGTGGAAAAAAATACTGTGGAAAAGAAATTTCATTTCAGGACTGGATTGAAGGAAACTGTTGCTCTGTTGTAGAAAATGGTTGATGGATTCGAGATCTGAAAGGAACAGTATTATAAGAAATTGTGTGTGACTGATCTTAGCAGTTGTATGATGGTTGTTATACTAACTGGAAAGTTTCATGAGAAAGTTGTTTACGTACCAATAGTGGTATATTAATACTTGTGCAATATTGTTGTAATACTTGGTGAGAGAATGATGTTCAGAAAATATATGCCTGCATGGATATCAAGGCAGTATAGGAGAGAGTGGTTAGTGTAAAATGGGGGGGGGGGGGGCAGCTGCCAAAGTGGAGCGTTGAAACTAGATGGACGTATTTATGTGAATATTCAAGAGAAACAAATAGACATTGGAGCACAAAGTGTGGTGGGTTAAGAAGTAAAGTTCTGGTCTCACATTCAGGAAGATGCCTGCTTAAATCCTTGTCTGGCCATCCATAATTTGGTTCTCCATAGTTTCTTGAAATGCCGGATGGGTTCTTTGAAAAGATCATGGTCAAATTCCTTCCCATTCCTTGCCTCCAGTCTTTTCCCACCTCAAATGACCTCAAGGCCGATGAGGCGTAAAGTAGTAAAAAAATACATTCATGAATGTTTTATCAGTATGAGAATAAGCTAAAGTGAAGTTAAGAATAAGGTATGAGTTAGGGTTATTGATGAAAAGCAGAAGATTGTTCTCCCCATGTACCCAGATCAAAAAGATGTCATGAACTTCAGCCATACAAGGTTTTTTTATTAAAAAAAAAAAGAAATAAAAAAGTGATTCTTCAGGGTGGTCAAGAAGGAGGTTAGTGCATGAAATACCTGTTTGCTGTGTCAAAGATCTGTTGATACATTTTTAATTCAAAAGGACTGAAGTTATTGTTGAGAGCTAGGTGGGCTAGAGAATAAGAAAAGTCATTAATATGAAGGCTGTTTCCTATTGTTAAGAACACCACAGTGTGGAATGTTAAATAGTCGAGTTGTGATAAGTGAAGACTGGAGGAATTGGCACTGGCAAGATGTTCTAGGAAACAGTCCATTTCATATGTGAAGGAAGATAGCAGATTGTGAGTTGGAGGTGTTGGTCTTTTAAGGGATAAGATGTGTTCAGCAGGAGAATCATAAGTGACAACTAAGTGGTTGTTTATATATGTGTACATAAAAATAAAGGAGGATAGAAAAAGTAAATCCGCCATGACTTGCGCAGGAGAATGGCCACGAAGATAGCTTATTGTTGATGAAGGCAGGATGATGACACAAAAATAGACCTAAACACGCATGGAACATTGTTGTATATATTAAGTAATTTCATCACTTATCACAGATGAAGGCAGAAATGGTAATAATAACAGTAAAAGCTGAACAGCATTATTATCCTTAGAAATACAGAGACACATTGTGAGGGAAATCGGAAGCAAAACCACTTAGGCCTCTGATGGCTACACTTCCGATCCCCTTCCACTATGTCTAGTTTCTATTTATACAACGAATTTCATACCAAACTAGTGTAAAGTGTTTTCTTTTGTGTATGTGCTGTTTCTTCCCCACTGTCTTCCTTCCTGCAGCTTTGTTTTGGGACCCCACTTGGTCTTCATCATTGTAAAGTGATGTAACATTCTTGTTGCATAATTTGTAATAGTCCTGCATTGCATTTATGGAAATTCCATTGCAGAAAACTTTAATTTTACTCTTATTATTTTGTTTTAATTACAGTATGAAAGAAACATGGTGTTTACCATTTTAATGATGATAAAAAGATAATCTTTAAGCAATGAACAATTCATAACTAATATAACTTTTGATTTAATGAAAGGACTGTAAATTAACCACTTTTGTTTTCATATTCTTCCTCTGAGCAGTTAATGCGCATATTCAACTCATAGTTTATTTTTATGAAATTACCTATTTTGAATTCAAGTACTTTACCTGTTGCAGACTTTTTAACGGACATGATGACTTTAGAAAATGACCTCCCTGATGATCTCCTAAGCACGGGAAACTGGGGAAGCACTGTAGAAAGTGCAAAGCCCCCTCCACCAGGCCCTGGACCTGGGTCTGGAGGGCAGCCAGGTACAGGCCTGCAGAATGGGACAGTGGAGCAGGCACAGCAGGGTGCAGGCTCTGGTCCTGATGGAGCTCGTCAGCATGTGGTGACTGCACAACAGCAGCAACAGCAGCAATTGGTTCAGCAGCATCACATACTTCAGCAGCAACAGCAGGTAATTCATTTGAGAGGAGGTGTAATTGTTATGCTTGGTTTTAGGTTGTGGACCATCCAAACTTTCTGACTTTTCATTGCCACTCTTTATACTTCTCTTACTTCAATTTCCTGTCATTATCTAACTCAGTTGTGATAATAGTTCCTAGGAATCTGAGAGTAGATTAAGTTGTGCTTTCCAATAAGCACAGCCTCAGGAGTATATGTTGGACAAACCAGTAATGTGTGGAAATGTTCTGTAAGATAATGATACTAATAATAGTAGCAGCAATAATAATAGTAATAATGATAAATCTTAGCATTAGTTGTCTGGGTTACAGGTTTAGGCTGATTTTATTACCCTGATTTGAGGTTGTGATAGTCGTTTTTGCCTCCAGAAATGAACATTTTGCTAAGGCAAAGTTTTCACAATGTGTCCAGTATAATGCTGACATTTCTTTCTGTGATGGTTTGAAGAGATTTATGAAATACGACAGTATGCACTAAACTTTGAATGTAATATTAATTATGTTTGAAAGGACAAAGTATTTAATGATATTGAAATAAAATTATTAGAAGCTTCCATTTAACGTAGCTGGCATGAAACTAGATGTATGAAGGTAAAATGCCTTCTGCTGCTCCCCTGACTTTCAATCGTGTGTGGTTTCTCTTGATATAGCTGAATTTCTGTGTGATATTTATTGATTTGTGCAAATAACGATAGTTAGGGTGAAGGCCAGGACGAACAATAAACAGTTGCGCACTTTGCTATATTTCTGGGAGTAAACTTACTTGTGATAGGGGAAAGACTTATGTCTCGCCTTTAACATGACTGTTTTTTTACCGAAATATTGTGAAATTTGTCCCTCCTGACTTTGTGGTGACAGGATTATATTAGTTATCCTTATTATCATTGCTTAGCAGCAGTTTCATTGTCACTAGTATCAAAATATTGATTTGTGTTTATTATGAGGTGTCATTGAAGACCAGTAGGGTAATTGTTGGGGACCATCTCCAACCTGGTTTGGTTTAAGAGCTGTTTATAGACGACCATGTTTCACTGTCTCCTATATAAGCAAGTTAAGACAGTGTCCATAAGAGGTTTCCAGTTGCATTCTCTTCTCTCCATATCCTTCACCAGTTAGTTCATCCATCTTCTTGTTGGTCTTCCAACTCAATTTCTTGCCCACTATCCTTTTTTCTCAAATAAGCTTTCCGGAAATCTTGTGCTATTCATTCTTTTAACATGCCGAAGCCATTTAAGTCTAAATGACCTAAGTCTTTCTTCCATGGATTCATTTAACTTAGATTTGATCTGATTTTATCAGTCTTTATGTGATTAAGTCTAGTTGAATGACGGCAATTCATTTCACATATCCGAATCTTTGATGTTACTGTACATGTTTCCATAATGTGTGAATAGGAATGACAGTTGTTCTTTGGGTACTTTCTAAGTCCCATAGTACATGATTCAGTAAAATTATTTCTGACTCATCCCTACCATTATGCTTCTCAGGTCATCAACTAAAATCTGATGGCCATATAATTTTATGCGGCAGTCTGGATTCTTTTGGCTAATTTTCAGCGCTACAGTTTTTGTTGGGTTCACTTTCATTACATATCTTCAAACTTATTATTCCACATATTAAAACTTATTATTCCACATATTAAGTTTGTTTTTTATTCCTTGATTGGTTTTCACCTATATTGCCACCTCATCTGCAAACACCAGCATATGTAGATCTCAATAGCTTGTTTCCCCTTAGTTCTTTTTAAGATGTTATCCATTACAGATGTAAATTGAGGGGTGATAGGGTACTTCCTTGTTGTACTCCTTTGGTTGTACTAAACCATTAAAGAGTTACCATGTCTAATTCTTACACAGCTCTTATACTTAGAATACAGCATCCGGATCTTTCTAATAAGGTAGACTTTTACAGATAGTTGATATCGGAACATTAACTTATACTTTTTTTTTTTTTTTTTTTACCAGCGTCCTCAAAACAAATATAAGGTCTTCCCAGCCCTAAATCCATGTTGTTGTTCCTCTTCTAAGATGGAGGCACTACAAGACACTATTAATGTTGGCAACAGTGAAGGCTAACCTGATATTTGAAACTAAAGAAAAGTAATCGTAGCAAACATTTTCGAGTTTATCAGGAACCCTGACGAATGAAGAATATGGGAAGAATATAAACTTTGTCAAGTATCAGCAGCTTGCAGTATTTCTTTGAATTTGGCACAATGTATTA